>NQYQ01000019.1:192166-234524 GCA_003055925.1 Escovopsis sp. Ae720 | reverse complement strand
GGGGGGCATTTTTTCCCACACCCCCCCCCCCCCCCCCCCCTTCTTTTGGTGTCGTCAAAAGTCCCCGCTACTATTTGAATTGCCGAGGTACATGGATTTTGATGGATATCATGAGCCGCATCGGGGAGTCTTGTCCGGCTCAGTCAACCACGGCTCTCTCAACGTGTACTCGTACTCCGTGTGTATGGGCACATCAATGCTGAGGGAAAAGAAAACATGAATGCCTCCAAGATCGGCGAGGACGCATCTCCCTATCCGAATCCGGCAATTCACGATGCCGGATTTCCGCATCTCTCTTTCAGCCGTACTCGTACTCCGTACAGAGTCCATCTCTCGCGAATCTTCCGGGACTCCCGACCAACGCCGCGATAAACGTTATCCCCCCCCCCCCCATGTCTTCCGCAGGGCAACGTATCCATGCCGAGCACCAAGTACTCCGTACGGACTTCAGAAGCTCATCCTGAACAGCTCGGCGGCACTAAAAGTCTGCATGCTTACTCGAAGAGCACGGAGTAGGGGCCGCTCTGATCCGTCCCGGAAGCCCGTTCTTTAGTATGGAATCCCGTCCCTTAGTACCCCGTAGAGACGAGATTCATCAGGGACCACGGATGTAAAGTAAGAAAGCTCCAGCTCGCGCCATCTTCGTCGCTCGAAATGTGATTTTTCCCCCGTTGATCCCCTCACGCGCCCCCTCAAGTCCGCGAGAAACGCATTTCATCCATCATTGATCTCATATATCAACAAGTGAAACTCCATACAGAGCAGCAGCAACAACAACAGAATCATCATGACAACCACAAGGTCGAAAAGGTATCATATGCGTTCACAGACTGGATCCCCTTTCAGAATGCCCCTTTAGTAAATCACCATGTCCTCCTCGGCCTCCACCAGCACGTCCTGGTCATCATGCCCATGCCCGTGTCCATGCTCGTGTCCATGTCCATGCCCATGGTGAGCGCTGACCCGCGGCGCTTCCTGCTCGACCTGCGCGACCTCTTGCCCATCGCCGTCGTCCGCATCATCATCATCGTCACCATCATGGACCTCCTCGCTCGGCCTGCGAGGCGGATCGTCTGCCATGTTCGCTTCCGCCGAGACCTCCGTAGTCGTCGCCGTCGCCGTCGCTTCTGTCGTCGTCACAGGCGGGTCGGGTATCTCCGTCCTCGCCCTCGGCGGGCCGTGCTGCTCAATGTGCTTCGCCCTCCTGCGCCCAAACTCCTCCACCTCCTTCGCTATCATCTCCGTCTCCCGCCGTATCTGCTCGTGGATGACGTCCTCCTGCTCGGCCGTAAGCTTCCACGGGAGGAAGTACTACACAGACTGTCAGCTCCGGCATCCCCAGCATCCGCACATCCATCAATCATACAAGGGGGAACACCTACCACAGGCGGCTGGCACCTCGTCTGCAGAAACCGCGCCATCGCCAACCTCTTCGCATGCTGCGTCCGCATCTAATCATCCCCCTTGGTCAGCAAACCATAAACCACAAACCACATAGTCCGGCGGCATGACATAAAATCCCCCCGGGGGGCACGCACCACGTCCTCCTCGAACCGGATCTGCTCCGCCGCCCGCACGCCCCGCAGCCGCGCCATCTTCTCCACCCGCCGCTCGTCGTCCTCCGCCCGCTGCCGCTGCATCCGCTCCTGCTGTCGCCGCTCCACCTCGAGCCGCCGCTTGTGTTGCTGCGTTGCGACGGGGCTCGAGCGCTGGCTCAGCGTGCTCATGAGCCCGCCGAAGAGCCGCTTGCCGCGGCGCCTCTCCTCCTGCGCGGCCTGTTTGCGGCGCTCCTGCTCCTTCAGCCGGGCCGTCTCGTCGTCGTGATCATGACTGTGATGGCGATCGTTTTGGCGATCGCGGTCGTGGTCGTCGTCGAGGCGCGAGCGTTTCGGAGACCTGCCCTCCTCCTCCTCCTCCTCCTCGTCGTCGTCGTTGGGGCGCGCGCGCTTCGGGGACCCGTCGTCGCCGTCGTCATCCTCTGTACGGTTATGGCTTTGCTTGTGATTGTCGTGGTGGTCCTCCTCGTGGGATGCTTTGCGCTTCAGATCCCCGCGGGTCGTCGGTCCTGGCACCGCGGCGGTGTCCTTGTGCTCCAGCGCCGGTTCTGGCGGTGCCAGCGGCGCAGGCACGCTGCGAACTCCCAGTCAGCGTCGGGAACATTTTCTGTCCGATGATCTCTCCCGCGGCAAGGCATTGATCCATGCTCCGGAAGCGTCCGATTGCGAGGCGTGACGAACCTTTCCGCTGTCGAGGCCATTGTCATGTGTAGAGGTAGTGGTAGTGGTAGAGGTAGTGATAACTTGAAAGCAGGGCGATGTGAGATGTGGGACAAGGCATCATCACCGGCCGAAGTGGTCCATCAAGGATGTCGATGGCACGCCGGACCTGATCATGCGCGCTTGAAAGACCCAAATGCAGTGTCGAGCGTGGATGGGTCGATCGGGATTTAATGAAATATCGGAAAGTGATTGATCAATTGGGTGATGCAACGTCGAGGCCTGGGACGCTCCATCGTGAGGCGGCCAGCCATGATGGACGCCCGCTGGAGATGCGCATCGTCGGCTCTAAGCTGTGCAGGCACGAGCTCTTACACGTATTGATGCACGCTGAAGCAGCCTGGACCGGGCCCATCCATGCACGCTGAAACGCCCACCGGATCTACCCTACACTTAAATCAGAAATGATCCCCTGCTTGGGCTGATTTCTTATTGATTTTCTTATTTCCACTGCCGAGCCGACGGGCGCCTCAATCTGATCTTGGAATCCACGGAGTACTAATTAGTAGTACCTGTAGGTAGTGCTACCAGAGTACTCCGTATACTCGTAGAGGTACTTGAGATTACATTCGGGATGCCTGCAGTGCCTGAGTATATCAAAAGTCCCCTTATGTAAGCACCTTGAGGACCTCGCCACCGCAATCTGATTGGTCGAGTATCGACTCCCGGCCGCAAGGCTGACAACCAAGTTGCTTGCAAGTTCCTTGAATCGACCTTTTGCAGACAGACCCAGTCTGCACGCCAACGCGACTCCCACTCCAAGCTCACCACTGCAGGCTTCATCTTGGAACTCTCCATCCATCAATCCATCAATCTGTCAATCCATTCCTGTACTCTCATCCCCTCAACACCACAACTCCGCCCTCACCATGTCCCGCCATCATCCGTGAGTCTCCTCCTCCTCCCTCCTCCTCCTCAGTAGGTTCCCACCGCTAACCCCAATCCCCCTCTCTCTCCCCCCCAGTGACCTCGTCATGTGCCGCAAGCAGTCCGGCATCGCAATCGGCCGCCTCTGCGACAAGTGCGACGGCAAGTGCCCCGTCTGCGACTCCTACGTCCGCCCCACAACCCTCGTCCGCATCTGCGACGAGTGCTCCTTCGGCAACTACCAGAACAAGTGCGTCGTCTGCGGCGGCGAGGGCATCTCCGACGCATTCTACTGCTACGAGTGCACGCGCCTCGAGAAGGACCGCGACGGGTGCCCCAAGATCATAAACCTCGGCAGCTCGAGGACCGACGTGAGTACATTCATCCATACCCTTGTTGTTCCTGTTCTTGCCTCCCCCCCCTTACCGCTCTCTTGGCCTCGGTATATTGTCGTGCACACAGCGAGATGGAGGCTTGTTGATTTGCTGGATGCTGACTCCGCGTGCAGTTGTTCTACCAGAAGAAAACGAATCGGACGGCGAATTATTAACCTTACGGTGGCCCGGGTTGGGCCCTTGGCGAGTTGAGAATCTAGAGCGGAGAGAAGAGAAAGAGAAAGAGAAAGAGAGACGGGCATGGGAAAAAAAAAAGGAAACAGACGAATTTCGGACAAAGAGCATCGCGATTCCTTTCTGTTACGTTCGGCGTTGGGGATTACATATCATGGGACGATGCTATTTCGTATTATATAGAGAATGCAATCACTTGGGAGCTTTCCAAGGCTCCTCCACAAGGGAGGACTCACAGTCGTAACAAGCCCATTGTAGAATTGCCCGCGACATCGTGATCCAAGATTCTCATGTGTATCTTGATATGGCAGATGCTCTGCCCATCGTGATTATCATGACTGACATGACACTTCTACAGTCACAGGCTCCAATACTAGAATCCAAGAAAAGAAGAAAAAGAGAGAGAACTAGAAAAGTAGAATCCAAGCAGGAGAGTGATGGCGACCCGGAAAGAACGTAAAGAAAAGAAACTCCAGCGCATGCAAAGATAAGAATAGATCAATGTCTCAGTAGGTATCGCCCGCCCTGGCAAGGAACAGAGGACTCGTCAGATGTAGCTGACCTTGGTCCCCATTCCTACCGTGGCTTGCAGCTTCGCCCAGGACGATCCCACGATCTGGTTGACGCGCTCTCGGGTGGACTTGTGGCCCAGCATGAAGACGAACCCGGCAATGAAGGCGATGAGCTTGGTGACCAACACGGGGTTGCACCTGAGGGACATGGCGAGTCCCTCGACCAGGGCCCGCAGGCGCGACATGATGATGCCGGCGCGGCCCGCGACTCCGGGGGAGCTGACGGCTTTCCTTTTTGGCCGGGGGGCGGGCGATCGAGAGTGTTGATGCGACGATTGCGAGTGTCTCGGGCTGGCGGGCTCTTTCTCGACGCCGTAGTCGCCCTCGCTGATGGACTTCCGGGACAGCTCCTCGTCGCGTCGCTGCTGTCGCTGCCGCCTCTCCCTCTCTTCCTCCTCGGCCCTCTGTCTCTTGGTCTCGGCGATGCTCCTCTGCAGCTGTTCCTCTTGTCGCCGACGTTCTTCTCGCTCCTTGCGGTCGTGTTCTTGTCTCTCCTCCCACAGGCTCTGGAGGGCTTGGAGGAATGCCTCCCTGCGTTCTTCGTCGAGAACTGGGTTCATGCTGATAAATTCGCGGGCGTAGTCCCATTCGTTGTTTCGAAGGAGGACGTGGAGGGTGTACAGCTCCAGGATCTTGATCCTCGCGTTGAGGTCCCTTGGGGTGTTTGCGCCGCCGGACGTCTTTGCCGGAGAGCGGACTCTTCGCGAAGCGCCATCGTGCTTGCCGTCGGTGAAGTCCAGGTTTGGCGAGTTCGAAGTGGCGAGGTAGGTCTCCAGTCGCTTCTGGTTCAGGGTCTGATCGCGGGCGTGCGCAAGCATCAACGTAGCCCTGTGCCGTGATCCGTCAGTACTTGATGCAGAACTGCCAATTTCTCCGGGAGCGTGGGGTGGCGACTCACAAGTTGATGACCACGTCTGCGTCAACATCGCCCTCGACACCGTGATAACCGTTGGAGACGACCTCCTCCCAGATGGCCCCATCGCGCACCTTGGCGCACAACGTCCGCCACTCCTGGTTTCCGAAGGCCTCCTTCCCCTCTTCGGGGCCCAGCTCGATGATGGCATTGAGGATTGTCAGGTACAAACTCCAGACCTTGACCCTCGTGGTGCGGGAGGAGCTCGCCACGGGCGCCGGCTCTCCCTTGTTGGCGGGGGTGGGCGGGCTGATGATGGGCAGGAGCGTGCTGATTGCCTCGGGCAGACGACGCGTGAGGAATAGGGTGGAGGCTTGTCGGTAGGTCTTTGAGACGGGCGAAGGGTGTCTGGACGCGGGCGCGGAGAGCGACGAGATGGAGGAGGAGATGATGCTGCTGGAAAAGGGATCGGTCGTTGAGGACGTCATGGTCGGGTTGAGGGCGACATTGTAGGAGCTGTTGAACGCCATGGCGGTTTGAGCTCGGAAGCGTCGGGACCGTTGGCGTGATTGGAGAGACGGAGGAAGCAGGAGGCGGAGGAAGAGGACGAGGAGAAGGAGAGATGGGACAAGGAGCAGGCGACGGCGAATATCCTGACGATGGGCGACCGGGAACAGGGGGTCCTGAACACTGCTACCAGTATAGGGCATGCAGGACAGACGTACAGGAGCCAAGGTGCAAATGAAGCTGGAATGAAAAAGAAACGAGCCCGGGAGGGGGGAAGAGGAAGTGGACGGAAAAGGGAAGAAAAAAGGAAAGAAATTACTAAGTTAAAGTGCCAGATAGTATGTAGGAAGAGTTGGTAGTAGTACTGGTAAGAATCAATTATCGGACTCGAGTGTACGGAGTAGAAAATGGAGGACAAATGAAATCAATGGAAGAAGTGGAAGCCAGGACGGGGACTCGTGAAGGAGCAGAAAGACCCGGGATCAGAAAAATGGATCGAAATTAAGGAATCCATGGATCAAGTGCTTATCGTTTTATACAGGCAGGCAAGCTGGAGAGGGTGAAGGAGCAGGAAAGCGCATGCCAAGGTGCTGCCATTGCGTCGCGGCAAGGCCACGACATGTGGTCCTGCCTCCTGCATACGAGGAGATCGAAATCGCCAGGAGCAGCCCGTCTCACTCCTTCAAGTTCAAGCTCCCCAGAGGTGCCAGGCTCCTTACACCAGGTCAGTAGTGCTCTAGTAGTACGGAGTAGTAGTAGTAGTACTACTTGATCAATCAAATCCATTACAGGTACTACCTTAGTACTTAGTAGTACTACTAGGTACAGAATTGAACTCTACCTACTCATACCGATATCTTCATGACTCTATTCTATGGCCTGATGGACTCCCGAGATTCCAATATTCCAAAATCCCAAGATCCCAAGATCCTCATCCCATGCCGACCGGGACGACGCCGCTCAGCTCAGCTTTTCGAGCCTCGGCAATGCGGCCGGAGTGTCGGTGGAGTGAACGTGAGAGATACTCGTACTAGTACTACTCCGTACCCCGTAATCTGGCATTCGGACATGCTCCAGCGACGGGGCAGCCGCAGCCCGCTGAAGCCAGTGCGGAGAAGACGCTAATGCACCTCTAGTAGTAGGTAGTAGTAGCTCCTCGCTGCTTGATGGGCTGTGCTCGTACTCCATACCGGTAAGGGACCTGCACGCACTGCGCTACTCACCCCATGAATCGCTGTGCTTTCCGGGTACCTGCCTCACGATCCGGGGCCTCATTGAATCAATGGATTGATAAAATTGATGGATCAATTCTTTGTGGCTGATTTGATCCATCGGCGAGGTGACTTCAACATCAACCAATTGCACTTCGGCTGGCCGAGGGGAGTCTTCTCGGAAGGCTGACCTGATATCTCCAGCTCCTTCCCTCCTCCACGTCCGGGAGTCGATCTATCTATCTGTGTATTTGCATCTGCGGGGGAAGGGGCGAGCGAGAGAGCGGTCTCCATTCATCCGAGTTGTGGTTTCCACGTTCGAGGGATCGCTCCTGCCAACATTGACGGAACCAGTGAGAACCCGAGCTCGCCACGATTCCGAGCTTCTGATTGGACGGAGCCGATGCCAACACCTGGAACACTGGATGGAGACTCGAGCGCGGCCTCCTCGTCAGATGTGATGCCTTCACCTCCAGTTGCATTCTGCGACCTTCCCGGAATGCCTGCTGTGCGTTGGATTTGAACCATCAAGAATTCCGGTATCACCCGTCTGACTGGTGCCAGTCCAGAACAGTCCCTGCACTGCAGAAGTACATACGAGATGGATGTATCAATGCATCATGCGCTGTACGATGCCGCAGGGATGGCGAAGATCCAAGAGCACGCATGATACAGACACCCTCAGTCGTGCGGGATGGTTCAGTCATTGTACGAATATGTTGAAGCAAATACCCTCATCCGTATATAAACATGTGGAAGTCTGCTGATCATGGTCAGACCATCGACAAGACTCGAAAACAAGAACGCCATGATGATGTCTGAGCTGCCCCTTCAAAGAAGACACATCAAATGATGGCCGGTCAAAAACGCCGCCGATGATGCCATACCCTGCTGCTCAGACCCCGAGGAGGCCGAGGAGGGGAAAAGGGCAGTCTCTCTCTCTCTGTCTCCAAAAATCAATCGCACATTCGGATGAATGGAAGCTCGTCCCGTCTCATCCCCGTCGTCTCGCGGACCTCCTTGTCGTGCCCTTCCCCTCGTCTCGCGACATGATGATGCTCTCTTCCCTTACAAACGACCCGTCCGCCACGCCCTGCAGCTGGTCCTCCCTCACCCAGCCCGCCTCGAACGCAAATCCCACGACATCCCCCGCGCACCCAAAGCAGGGGATCTCATCCGGGGCATCGGGGTTCAGATACGTCCACAGCTCCGCAGTCTCCTTCTTGAACCGGTTCAGCTCCCTCTTGCCGCCCTGGAAATGCTCAATCATGTACTCGTACAGGTACGCAAGCCAGAGCACGTTCGTGTACGGGACGAACGCCTTCCAATCGAGTGGGCCGTCGACACCCTTGGCGTACGGCACGGAGTGGGCTTCGGGGGGCAGGCATTTTCGGTCAGCTCGGAGGAGGAAGGACCGCATTTGGCGGTATACCTTGCATTGGGGCGCGTGGGTGCTCGTGAAGAGGCTGAGGTCCTTTTCGAGGTCAAAGGCGACAGACGTGGCATCGTCGATGCTCAGGTCTTCGGCTCGAGACAGGCCGTAGTCGAGAATCGTGATGTCGAGGCCCGAATAGCCGAAATACCCGGCCGTTTTGGGGTTCCTGTCCCTTGGAGACCGAACTTGCTTGATGCAGAGATTGCCTTCGTGCAAGTCGCGATGCTGTCTCTCATGTCAGCAGGCCAATCCCCCATGCCACTGTCCTCAAGATCGTAGGCGCCGAGCTCACCTCGAACATGGCAATATCCTCGGCCCTGGCCAGCGCGATCGCCTCCAAGAGGAAGATGTCCCAAAGCTGATTCTCGTTCGCCAGGCTCCAATCTTCCAAGGCCGTCCCCGCATCGCCCAGCTCGACGACCATGAACTTCGTGTCGTCCAGATATCGGCTCGGCGAGGGATAGTACTGAGCGCGCCCGGGGTCCTCCTTCTTCATCTTCTTCTGGAAGGCCTGGTGCGTCTCCAGGAGCTGCTTCGTCGTCTTGCCCTGCACGATGTACCGCTCCTTGTAGACGACGAACCCGGGGATGTCGGCTACCCACTCCGATATCCGCAGCTCGCCGTCGAGATCGTCCTCGGAATGGGGCTCCTCGTCGACCAGGCCGGACTTGACCTGAGTCTTGGTCTGGGCCTTGATGGGGGACTGGATGCGGATGACCTTGATGATGCTGACGCCCCGCTCGTTGGCGACTCTATACACCTCGGCGTACGAGGCCTCGGCGATCTTGGTGATGGTGTCTCCAAAGGGGCAGACGTCTTCCCACGTGAGCACGCGGAGAGAAGGCTCCTCCTCTCCCCGAGGCGCTTTGTCCGAAGCGATCTCCTCGACGGGCTCTTCTGAGGAATCCTCGTCGGAGAAGGATTCGACATCATCATCATCATCAACATCATCAACATCATCATCATCGAAGACCTCTGACTTTGGCCTGATCTGGATTTCGATCGTCGTCCGGGTCGCATTGCCCGCTTCCGCCTCTTCCTCTCCGACCTCTTTCGCCACCGTCTGCGCATCTTGGTCATGATCATGGTCCTCCAGCTCATGAACCTGGCTGAGACGTAGCGTCTGGTTGGAGTGGTCGATCAAGGAGGATTCCTTTGCCGCCAGTCTCGCCGATTGGCGCCTCGGCTCACCATCCTCAATGGTGAACTCATGCAGCTGCGACGTCAAGTGGCCAACTTCGTCATCTTCATAGTCGCCGTCGTCGCCGTCGTCGAACTCGGCGTCGTCGTCGTCGACGAGCCGCGCACGTGCAGCCTTTCTTGCCTCGGGCGTCTGCGGCAGCTCGGCGAACAGCTGCTCCGCCTTGGTCTTCTTGGACTGCTTTCCATACTGCCGTCGTTTGGTGAGTGTGCGCGTCATGCTTCTTCGCCCAGGATCGTTCCCATCGCTCTCGTCATCATTATCTTCTTGTCCTGCCGTCTCTCGATCTTCCTTCTCTTCTTCTTCTTTCACTTCTCATGAGCATCGATCTGGACTCCCTTCGATTGTCGCAAAATGGTCTCAACGACCCCTACCGCCTGGCTCGGAGACTCCCGTCGAATCGAGGCATGCACAATTTCGGGTGTCGGCTTTCGTGTTGCTTTTCCGTCGGCACGGCAACGGTCGCAAATCGAGTCTAATCCGTTTGAGGATTAGTCTATGTACGGAGTACCACGGAGTATCTGCAACGCTGTGGCTGAAAGAAAAAAGTGTGGCGCATGCAGATCTGAGGCTCGTGCAAGAATCCACCTTCGTCGTTTTGAGATCCAATGGATCCATCAATGGATTCCAGAAGAACCACAAAAGTTCCACGCTGTCTCAATCGTGCCTCGAGCATCCAAGAACGGCCCATCTGGATCGTTACTCCTCAGCAGCCATGGCCGACCTTCTCGCCAACATCCTTGGGGGGGCCAAGCCCGGAGAAGCTCCCGCGATCAAGCGTGATTCTGGTGAGTAGGAGCGAATGAACCAATCTGTTACCCCAATGCCTCTCCCCCCCCGTTGCCAGCAGCTCGAGCCAGTTGTTAGCTTGACATGTCTGCGCCGAACTCCGCATTGCCCGGCGCAACACGAGCGATTCTCCTCGAGGCTTGCGCTGTTTCGGCCTCCTGTTCAGCCTGTTCAGGAGGCAGGGTGATGCAATCGCGGCTGACAGTGTTTCTGATCCAGACTTTGCCGACTTCGCCGGAGCTCCCAATGATGTCCCCGAAGCTGCTGCTGCCGCCGCCGCCGCCGCCGCACCGCTGTCCGGCGCGGGCTCGCCCGTGAAGTGGACCAAGTGGTACAACGTCCACGAGCGGCACTCCCTGTCCGAGTTCAAGGCCGAGGGCATCATCCTCATCTTCTCCGCGGTCGTGATCCTGCTGCACATCGTCGGGTCGCGCGCGAACCGCGCCAAGGCGCGCAAGTGGATGACGGCGCACGCGGGCATGCTCAAGGGCGAGTTCGCGTCGGTCGGGTTCGGGGGCGTGCCGACGCGGGACTCCGAGTTCGACGCCGGCGCGTTCCTTCGGGAGACGTCGCTGTTCGAGTACGCGACGTACGCGACGGGCCGGCAGAACGTGGCCTTCATGGACGTCAAGCTCACGCTCCACAAGCGCTTCAACCCGGCGCTGCGCTACGCGGAGACGGCGCTCTCGTTCTTCTCGGACTCGTTCGCCGCGCCCGAGGACGTGCTCGATGCCATAATCTACCCGTTCGACGGCAAGGAGGAGCTCACGGTGCCGCCGATGCCCGGCGCCGCGGAGCGCCGCGGCAGGGACGCGCGCAGCGGCTTCGACGGCTTCGTGTGGGCCGTCGTCAACAAGGATAGCATGCAGCGCCTCCGCAACGACCGCTACGACCTCTCCCTCACCGCGACCAAGGACCACGCCCGCCTGCCCGACTGGCTGACCGTCATGAGCGAGAGCGCCGAGATCACGCAGACCTTCCTCACGCCGGAGCTCGCCGCCGCCGTCGAGGCCGCGGGCCCCGCGTTCGAGTACCTCATCGTCTCGGACCAGCCGCTCGAGCGGCCCGCGTCCGTCGAGGAGACGGCGCCGCGCAAGCGCCTCTTCCTCAAGTACCGCCTGCCCGCGGGCGACGACTACGAGGCCCTCTTGCCGCTCTTCCGCGTCTTCCTCGGCCTGCCGGACGCCCTCGTCCAGTCGGCGCACTTCCGGCCCGAGGTGCTGAAGCGCGTGCGCGCCACGCGCGAGAACATGGTCGCGCAGATCAAGAAGCAGGCCGAGGAGGAGAAGAGCGAGGAGCGCGCGCTGGAGAGGGAGCGCGCGAAGAAGGCCAAGCGCGACGCCGAGCTCAAGGGCCTCGACGCCAGGGCGCAGAAGCGGTACCTCGAGAAGGAGAAGGAGAAGGAGCTGCGACGCTCCCAGAGGCGGTCGGTCATGCGGGGGTAAAGGCTGTCCGTGGGCCATCTAGTAACTATACATAGATTCGATACGAATTTTCCTTGGAGACCATGAAAACAACAACTTTTTTAGCAAAGCCCTTCCCCCCCTGGTCCTATCCACTCACATCACCCGGATCCCAGCAGGTCGTCGATCCGCTTCACCTTGTCCTCTGCGGTCTGTTTCTTGTCCGTCCTGTACCCGTAGAAACGCGTGATGAGCCCACCTTGACGTTCTCACGTAGTCTCGACGAGGGAGCAAAGGGGCACGGCAACAACGCACCTGGAGCCAATCCTCACCGAGGACTGGATTCTGACAACGCCGCGGCTGTGCAGGGCGGCGTGGGCCTTGCCGATGGCGGCCATGACTTGATCCCACGGTCCCTCTGCCAGTTTTCGCACACCCGTCAGTCCACATGAACATGAGCCGAACGCCAGCACGAAGAGGCAAGCTTTGAAGAAGAGAGTGCAGACGGCTTGTCTCGTACCGACTGTCGTGCCCGCGGAGTGCATCGTGAAGACCAGCCCGCTCGCCCTCAGCACGCGCTGCACCTCGGCGACCTCCTCCGCCACGGACACCGACCCCGTGCCGATCTGCGCTCACGTCAGCGTCCGTAGTATTTTGATGAGTCCGTACTCGTACGAGTACGTGAGAAGCAGGGCCACGAAATCTGACCGGATATTGAAAGGGGGGGGATGACTCACCGGGATGAGGCAGAAATCTGCGTAACAAGCCGCGGGCGTGGCGATGGCGTCGTAATCCATCGCGAGAGTCAGAGCAGATATGTGGTCACCTGTATCTGCAAAATTACAGTCTCGACAACAAGTCCAAGTCGGCAATGAAGTGAAAGGAATCGAAGGATCATCAAGGGCGTGGAACAGCCCAATGATGCAACTACGGGTTTATAGTGATCAATCGATGGAGGCTCGAGAGGCTCGGGCTTACTAAGGCGATTTGGAAGGCATCAAATCAATTCCGTGATGGCGTCTTGGATTCGCATAAAACATTAATTCTATCATCCTCTATGGCATAGTGGTATCCTCGCTGTTGAAACCCCTCCCTCTAATGAAGTGATAAGTGGTCAAGATCAGGTCTCAAACGCAGAGAGTATTTGCTGATTTTGAAAAAGAAAAATAATAGTAGTAGTGGAATTCATCATCCCGATCATAGCATCAGCACCACGGCGAGGAAGACGACCATGGCGCCCTTGACGTTGCGCCCGACGTCCCCGTTGATCCCCGCGCCCATCGAGACCTTGCTCCCGTCCTCGGCGGTGTTCCCAGCGGACACTTTCCGGCCCGAGGCGTCCGAGATGCCGTTCATCGCGTCGGCGACCTGCACGGTGCGCCCGACGTCCCAGAAGTCGACGAGCGCGAAGCTCGGCCGGCGGCCCCATTCGCCCGCGCACTCGGCGAGGTGCGCCCCGAGCGCGCCGGTCCTGGCGCCGTCGTCGCTGTTGACGACGGCGAGGGTGTCCGTGTCCGGGACGGCGATGCCCTCCGAGATGACGACGTCCTTGAAGTGGTTGACGAGCCCGAGCATGCCCTTGCGCACGGCGGCGGTGGCGCCGGCTCCCGCGCCGGCGCCCGCGAGCCCCGCGGGGCGGTCGAGCGTGCAGTTGAAGCCCGCGACGTCTGTGACGGTGAAGGGCGTCTCGAAGACGCGGTCGAACTCAGGCAACAGGTACGGCGCGGTGGAGAGGGCCTCGATGTTGGTGACGAAGGAGACGAGGCGGGTGCCGCGGTCGATCATGTCGCCGAGGGTGTTCCAGTCGCCGGCGCCGAGGGCCGGGGGCAGGTACCCGAGCCGCGAGATGCCCGAGGAGCGGAAGACGGCGTCGAAGTCGGCCGCGGGCGCGCTGTCCGAGTTGACGAGCAGCAGGGTGACGACCTCGCGCGGGTGCTGGGCCATCCAGGCGTGGATCGCGGCGAGCCAGTCCTGCAGCGGGCCCGCGTCGAGGAGGTCGCACAGGGTGTGGCACAGGCGCAGCTGGCCCTGCTGCTTGTGCACCTGCGCCTGCAGGAGGCGGATGCCCCCGTCGAGCGAGGCCGTCGCGTTCTGGTACTGGTTGCCGGCGAGGGAGTTGCCCGTGCTCGCGTCCCGCAGGAACGCGCTGTCGTGGGCGCCCATGTGCGTGACCCAGTTGTAGGCGCGCTCGCACAGCGTCGGCGAGTTGTTGCACGTCTTGAGCGTCGATGTGGACGGCGAGGACGACGGCGAGGATGGAGACGACGAGCCCGTGGGTGCCGGTGCTGATGATGTCGGTGATGCCATCGCCGTGCCCGCCAGAGCCGCGAGGCCCGCGACGAGAGCGTGCCGAAGGTTTGCCATTGTCGTTCTTGTGATCTATGTTATCTTCTATTCCCGTTGTGAATGAGCGATGTATGGTTGATGTATCAAATGTGTCTGTGTGTGTCGGTTGCGAATCTATCACCGAATAAATCCCAACACTCAAGAGCACAGAAGGAGCGATTGAAGAGAAGAAGATGAATGATGAGACGCCAAAAAAATAAAAAATGGAATAAACAATAAATTGAGAAAAAAATAAACAAACAAACGATTGACGTGAAAGGTATTATCAAGGTATCGGTTGAAGCTGGTATGAAGGGATCGTCTCGTCAATTCTCGATGATCCGAACAATCATCCACCAGACAATCGTCAGAAGAGAAACACCAAGCAAAAAGATCAATCGGACAGGACCAACATCCAGGCAAGGAGCATCATTAAGTACGAGCACGAGCGCGAACAATATGTATTCAGTATTGATCCATCCAGATCCCGCAATCCCATCAATACGGGGAAGCACACCCAGAGAGGGGGGAAAAAAATAAAATAAAATAAAAAAGGACAGACACAGCCATTGATCCAAGCCGCCCCGGCATCCAGGCACTCTGACAAGAGTCTCAGTCTCCTTTCCGCTTGGACTTCTCTCCTGTCTTCCTTTCTTTTTCCACAGACCAAGGGGGGGGGAAGGGGGAGCGCGGACACGACAGGGCCTCGCATGTGCCGACGCAGCCGCTTCACTCGCCTTGTTTCGTATCCCCGTGGTTTCTTGTCTCGCCGCATCCCGGGCCTCTTGCAAGGGTCTGGCGGGCTTACTGTCTGTACTCGTACTCGTACGAGTACCGGTACTCCGTGCTCTTGATTGCTCTTGATTCTTCTTCTTCTTTGCAGAGGATGGACAACGGATGGGTGAGGGTGGCAGGGCTCCTCGAGGCCGGCGGGGATCCTCATTGATGATCGCAATACGAGAGCACAGCGCCAAGGGTCTTCCCCTGGCTGTTACTGAGTTCCATCTCACCCCAACTGTCCCGTGTACTCGTACCGGTATGAACTTTGAAAACAAGGACCTGCTGGAATGATGGCAGGCCCCAGCAATGCCGGAAGAATATTTCCAAATGCCGTGTGGATGGCGTGGAGGCTCTCGGCATAGTGCAAGAGATTGGGAACATGAAGACACCTCCTCGCATCCCAGCCCAGTCATTTCCGTGATCAATTTCGTGATCAACCATGCCCATGGCCTGCAGACGTCATCGAGTCCCGTTCGAATTCTTCCGCCCTTCCATCAAATCCCATCACCCCATCGCCTCGCGGCACCACCTGCAATCACTCGGGATCGCTCGTGAATCCCACATCCTCTTCCTCCTCCGCCTCGCCAGCAGCCTTGGCCTTGGCCTTGGCAGCCTCCTCCATCTCCTTCCACTGCTTCTGGCCCTCCTCTGTCGTCGCATCAATCATCTGCTCCTCCAGGCTGAGAATGTTCGCCTGCAAAAAACGCGGGTTAGATCCAATCTCTCCTCTCTCTCGTCATGCCCGTCTTCAGGATATATCACCAAGGGAAAAAAGACAAAGGGGGGGGGGGGGGTTCCTCACCTCGCCAAACAGGTTGATCAGCTCCTCCGCCTCGTCCACCTTCATCTCCCCCAGCACCTTGTTCACCTCGTCCAGGCTGCCCGACTCGAGCGCCTTCTTCATCTCGGGCGCGAACCCGTCAAAGATCCTGCGCGCCGCCTGCAGCTCCTCGTCGTCGCTGCCCTCCGGCGGGACCGTGATCTGGATCACCGTCCCGGGCTCCACCGCGTGGAGCTGGATCTGCTCGACCCCCTCGCCGCCGCTGCCGCCACCCTCGGCCTGCTCCTTGGCGCGCTCGGCGACGATCTCGGACGACCGGTTCCGGATGCGCAGGTACGTGTCCTGGACGTCCTTGTAGAAGACGTCCTGCGCCTGGTGGCCCTTTGTCGTGATGCGCTTGAAGAAGAGTGCCACGCCGTCCTTGCCCAGCGCGCGGCAGTACTGCAGCAGCAGCGCCTGGTGCACGTACTGCCGCGACAACTCGTCCTTGGACTCGAGCGCCGCGTCGAACGCCAGGATCAGGATCCCGTCCGTCTCCCGCTCCGTGAGGATCTGCGGGTTGTGCGCCAGGAACTGCAGGCTGGCCTCGTAGTTGTTGGCCTTGATCTCGGCAAACTTCTTGCCCGCCGGCGAGGCCTCCACCTCGGCCTCGTCGTCGTCATCGCCGCCGCCGCCCGCCGAGGATCCCGGCTCGTTGGCGTTGAAGTTGGGATTCAGGAGCTCGACCTTGCCGCTGCCTGCGCCCTGTTGCTTATTCTTCCCGCCGCCGCCGCCGCCGCCGCCGCCCTCGTCCTTGGACGTGTTGATGTGCGAGCTGTCGAAGCCCGTGTGGATGCTGTCGCTCGTGATCTTCTTGCCCTCCTCCTTCTCCAGCTTGGCCAGCTCGGCCTCCTCCTCCTGCTTGAGGTTCTTGATCTTGGTCTCGTGCTCGCGGATGCCCTCGAGCATGCCTCCGTACCGCTCGTCGGGCTTGAGCCCCCTCTCGTCGAGCTTCTTGTTGACGTCGTCGAGCAGGGACGCGAGCATCTTGGAGTACGTGGGCATCGGCTGCGCCGCGTCGCTGAAGACGCCCTCGGGCCGCGGCGGCGGCTGGTCGTCGCGCGGGTTGCCGGCGGACTCCATGACGGCCTGGAACGCGATCTCGGCCGGGTTGCGCGCCGCCGCCTCGGCGCTGCGGGCCTCGAGGGCCGCGACGAGCGCGCTCACGCGGGACAGCAGGCCATCGTTGATGATGCGCTCGTACTTGAGCGCCGCGATGCGGTTTTTCCGCTGCTGCCGCTCGATGTGGATCTGGTTCTGCTTCGCGCGGATGAAGGATCGCTTGTCGACGTTGGGGTGCACCTCGATGTCGGAGTCATCGCTGAGCTCCAGCGCGTCCTGGCCTCTGGTCTTAGCGAGCATGCCTCCATATTACCTCCATGTTGTGCAGGCGGCTGATGTTAGGAAGCTCACCCATTTGCTGTAGTCGACCGGCATGTTTCGTTTCGTGGCTTTGGAGGCTGCCAGCAGCCACTCGAGGAAGGGGGGGGGGGACGGGGTGTCAGATGGGTTGTCTCTGGGACTTTAAACAGACCAAACCAAGGTCGGAAGCGAATTGACGTAGATGACTCGTCCGAGCAGCGTCGATCAATGAGAAAGCCGGATTGCAAAGATCCGTCTGAGCAAGCAACGTAAGGCGAAGGATCCAGAGATGGAATAAGTAAAGGTGATCTAGTGTTGATTTCATGAAGCTCCCCTTTAGGCGGGGTGGAGATGGTGCCAGCCGGTGGCGGGGCTCCTGCCTCCAACTTCAGCTGCCCCCTTCGAGCGTGATCAGCGGATTCAGTACGGAGTACGGAGTACTCGTACTACTAACATCAATACCAATTGAAGGCACCACCACCATGAACCGTGAGAGCTTCGACGTGACAAGGACATAAGCTTCCGACACCTTCACAAGGCATTTCGCACCGCCATTACATTCCTGAAGATCAACCATCAATCGCAGCTGAATCTTCTCCAAGCTTCTCACCCCAATGACAAGCCACATTTGAACATATTGATGCTGGTACTCCGTAGTATTCCGGGTCAAACATCGAGGTACTCCATACCAGTAGCTTAACGGCTACCCTGTAGCACAGGCCGTGGGGAATCATCAGGCCAATCCCAACAATCACCGGAGAATCGTTCCTCCGCCTCCTTTCCCCCCTTCCCCCCTTTTCCCCACGCCCCCCCCCCCTTTTTTTTTCGCTGGAGTCTAGACGCCGAGGAGAACAACTTCATCTTCCCCATCTTCATCAGGGCATCCTCCCCTCATCCAACCAACTTTTCTAGTCTTGACGGTGCTTTAATCTCTGCTCCGATTTCATTCAAACCAAACATTGTATGTATCTTGATGTGCATATCATCATGTCTCGCTCAGTAACAATCGTCCCCTTGCCCCTCCGTGGATAAGTACGGACTCTCGTCGTCCCCAAGTCCGACTAAAGCGTGCTTCCTAGTACGAGTAGGATGAAAAATTCGTGATCCAGGGCCTACCAAATGACCCACTCATTGCTCCTCCGCCCATAAGATATTCCCTCTATACAATCCAGCAAAAAGAAGCACTTTTCAATATGGGAAGTTGGGGGGGAGATATCTATCCCCAGCAAACCAAAGAGCCAGCCCCCACCCAGCCATCCGTCCGTCCGTTCGTCAGTCCTTCATCCCTGAATGGATCCCGGATCTCGCCCTGCATATCCCATCAAGAGCCAACTAGTCTCTCGCAGGCATTGCCGCCAAGCCTTATCCCATCTTCTTCATAAAGTCGTCCAGGTCAAAGCTCTCCTCGTATTGCTTATTGTCCCACAATTCGCCCAGGTCGTCCAGCCAAGCCTTCTTGCCCGGTTGCCTCAGCACGTCTCCCGTCTCAATGTCCACCATGTCCTCCTCCCGGCCCTCCATCGAGTTGTTCTGCTTGTCTGATATGAGGCCCGGCCCGGAGTCGCCCAGATTGAAGAGGTCCAGGATCTGGTCCGTGTCCATCGTCGCGAGCCCGGCATTCTGCTGGTTGACCACCGTCGAGGCCACGTCAATCTTGAACCGCTGCAGGCTGAGGATCTTCTCCTCGAGCGTGCCGCGCGTGATCAGGCGGTACACGTTGACCACCTTCTTCTGGCCGATCCGGTGCGCTCGGTCCATGGCCTGCAGATCCTTCTGCGGGTTCCAGTCGTGCTCCACAAAGATGACGGTATCCGCGCCCGTCAGGTTGAGGCCGAGACCGCCGACGCTCGTCGTCAGCAGGAGAACGTCGTACGAGGGGTCGCTGTTGAACTTGTTGACAATGTCCTGTCGCTTGTTCGCCTCGATCGACCCGTCCAGTCGCAGATACGACACCGACGGCAGCAACTCCTTCAGCACCTTGTTCTGTACCATGTCGAGCATCTCCTTCATCTGACAGAAGATCAAGGCTCGGTGCGGCTTGATCGGCTGATAAAGCGGGTCGTTGGAGTCGCCATCGTCGTTGCCGATGCCGCAGTCCACCAACAGGTCCTTCAAGGCCGTGAGCTTCGGTGCGTGCAGCACATCCTCAATGGTCGTTCCCTGCTTCTGCAATATCTTTTGCGTGTCGTTGTAGACGTCGCTCCCAGGCTTCATCACCATCGCAGGTGAGTTGCAAAGCTTGCGCATGTATTGCAAGGCCTGGAAGATGTGCTGCTTGGCTTCCTTGTCGTCCCGTCCGGCCTCGTCCTGGATCTTCTTGCCCTGCTTCTTGGTGAAATCTTCGAAGAGCTTCTTCTGCAGGTCGCTGAGATCGCAGTAGTAGTTCTGCAGGATCTTGGGCGGCAGGTCGTTCAACACCTCCTCCTTCAGACGTCGGAGCAAGAACGGCAGTACCTGCTTGTGGAGGGCTTCGATCGCGAGGGCTCCCGCTTCCTGCTCCTTCGAGGAAGCCTTGCTGTATCGGCTTGCGGCGATGGGCTTGGCAAAGCGATCCAAAAAGACCTTCTCGGCGCCCAGGAAGCCGGGCATGAGGAAGTCGAACAGTGACCAGAGCTCGAGCACGTTATTCTGGATCGGCGTGCCCGTCAGGATCAGTCGGTGGTTGCTCGCTAGCCTCTTCACGGCTTGCGTGATCTTGGCTTTCGGGTTCTTGATCAGGTGGCCCTCGTCCAGCACTACGTAGTTCCAGCTGTACTTCTCCAGCACCTCCGAGTCGTTTCGAGTGACATCGTAGGACGTGATGACGATGTCCGTCTCGCCAAGACGATCTTTGATCGCCTTGCGCTCCGCCGGAGGCCCGACGTACGCCATCACGCTTAGGAAGGGCGCGTACGCCTTCAGCTCCTGTTGCCAGTGGCCGGAGAGCGTGGGCGGGCACACAATCAAGGACGGCAATTGCCTGACGTCTGGAGCTTTTGTCCTGGCGAATTCCTCCTGCCTTTGATGATGATCGCTTGCCACGATGCAGATTGTCTGCAGGGTCTTTCCAAGTCCCATGTCATCGCAGAGGATGCCGTGCAGATGGTACTTGTTGAGGAAATGAAGCCAGTTGACGCCTTCCTGCTGGTACGACCGAAGTTCCGCTTTAATGGCGACCGGAATCTGGAAGGGCTCGACTTTCTTGGGGTCGAGGAGCTGGGCGATGAACGTCCGTTCCCGATCTCGGCCCTTCAACAGCTCCTCGGAGAGTCCAGGCGGGTCGGGAATGCCCGCCTCGAGGGGCACGAGCTTCACCAGTGTCGCGAACGAAGTCGTCGCGATGAGACGGATGTTGTTGTCCGAATCGCTCATGCGGCCGAGGACCGGCACTATGAGGAAGATGACATAGGGCAAGATGGCATCGCCCATGACCGCGATCAAGTGGTAGATGGCTTCGATCGCACCTTGGCGGAATTTGAGGTCGAGGGGGTTGCTGATCGAGGGCAGCACCTTCTCGACCAGAGCCGTTATCCCCTCGACGCTGATGACACTGCAGATCGTCGCCATACATTTCGCCGCCATGTAGCGGAAGACGGACAGGTCGGACTGCAGCGCCTTGATGATGAGTGGCATGAGGTTGATGACGAACGGGTGAAGAGCCGGATCCAATGTAGGCGTCATGGTCCTGATGACTGACATGGCGTCGACAATCTCTTGGCCGAATGTCTGCTCAGGATCCCTCGCTTCGACCGGCAAGTCTCCAGAGAAAGCCTTGACCAGCGACTCTTCCATGAAACCCCGAATACTGGGGACATTGTCGAGGAGGCCGGCGCCGTATGATTTGGAGAGGATCTCCAGTGCTTCCTTTGCGCCCCTGCGTGTGATCCTGGCGGCCTTGGCCTCCTTTGCCCACTTCGCAGCATCGGGGTGGTCGACTCTGTCCTCCTCCTTCTGCATGGAGAGGATGCAAGTCGTCTTGGACGCGTGCACGGGGAATTCCGGAGTCTCGGCAACCTCGACACAGGAATACTTCACCAAGTTGGCGACGACCTTTTCCGCTGGCGCCCGCCTGCCTTTCTCGGTGAAGAACTGCACGAGGCCGGCAATGGTCTCGGAGGAGCGGAACTGAAGCTGCTGGTTGTCCTCGGTCTTGATCGAGTCCATGATGCCCCTAATCAGGGGGCTGGGCTTCTTCGGCGGGAGCTTCATGGCAACCACGGCGCACGCAGCGCCGGCCTTGACCCTGATATCGCGCGCCTCCTTGAAAGTTTTGGCCTCCTCGATTGCCAAGATTGTGATTTCACGAGCCTCGGCCAATTGCTGGCCAGCAATCAAGCGCTGGCCGGGAGGCATGAGCTTCTTGAGCCTCTCGAAATCGTCTCCGACGCACTTCTCGGCCGCGGCTATGGAGAACGCATTGGGGCCTGCCTCTGGCTCTCCCTGCACAACCACGGGCAGCACTGGCAGCTTGCTTTGGGATACCTTGCCGTGGTCGCGGAAAAGGTGGATGAGCTGCTGGCATTGCGTCCTGGCTCGCTGGACGAAGGAGACCAAGTCTCTGTAGGCGGACGGGCGCTCCGAGTCGATGATGCGTAGTAGATGCTCCAGGTAGCGAGGTGGGTCCTTTTCGTTCTGGCAATTCTTCGCGAACTCGTCAATGACCAAGCACGCGGTGAGCTGGGTGGACGAGAAGGCAGAGGTCAGGCCCGGGATCAACAGCGCGTCGAAATCATCCAGATTCGTCGACGGCACCAGCGACATGATCAGGCCCATGGCCTTGGCAGCGGACACACGAGATCGGATCAGGATCTCCAGGCCAACGAGATCGATGTCACCTTGAATCATGTGCCCGTCGACATCATGCGTGAGACCTGCCGGTGGGGTTTCTTCAACCTTTGTCGATTTGCGGCGGCGCTTGACGGGCCTCTCGGCCCCCTCGGGAGACTGGCCTCTGCGCGAAGAGCCTTGCACCGGACCGGACATTGAATAAGTGCCTCCGGAGGGCTTCTGGAACAGGCTGGCCAGCATCGGGATTGGGTTTCGCGAGACCCCGATCGGATGCAGTGTGAGTTGCATCAGCTGATCGACGTGAGCGGCGAACTCGTCGGCCAGAACCGCCGGCTTCTTGGCCAGCGAGTGCACGAGCGCGCTCCAAAGCTCGAGAGACATGTCCAGAGTCTCCTTGTCCCTCTCGACCATGATGTTCTGAAAGATGAGTCTCAGGATCCTTCCGTTCAGCCAGCCCTGGGATGTTTCGTCGCCGAGCTTGGCAAAGGTAAGCAGAGCCTTCAAAACGGCCACGCGGACCGAGGTGATGGTGTGACGCAGGAAGGGATAGAGCCGCGGAACCAGAAGAGTGAAGGACCGCTCCTCGTCCTTGGCGGCGGAGGCCTTCATCGATTCCAGAACCTGGGGGAAGCCGCACAGGGTGGCCAGCAGGTCCATGATGCGGCCTGTGCTGGCGCTCAGGTCGTCGCCGAGATTCGAGAGACTCTCCCAGACGATGTTTGTCAGGCCATCGAGCGCGGCCGGGCGCATCGTGACGAACTCCTGGGCCATGGGGATCAGCGTCGCGGCGCTGACGGATCGAACGTCGTCGTCGAGGTCTCCGAGGCCCTTCATGACCGCGCTGATGACTCCATCGATCATATCGCCATCCTGTAGCAGAAGATCCTTCCTGACAGCCACGACGTATCGCAGACCGATCATACCACCATGGCAGACGGCCCATACAGATCGATCTAGCTCTAGGTCTTCTTGCATCACCATTCGATACAGGATACGATAGATCTCGTACACCGACCCAGGGGGGACGTGCTTGAGAACAGAACCCAGAGTCTGGCCGATGGTTTCCCTGATCGGTGCCACGGAGGTGTCTGAACTATAGTCGGTGAAACGATCGAGCATCAAAACGCAGCAGAGCCGGCATGCCAAGTCATCAAGCCATTTTCGATTCAACGCATTATTCTCGTCTCGCGATTTGCCTCGCATTCTACCAGCTCCGCCGCCGTGGACCCGGAGCACTTCACGCAGTCCCATGGCGGCTCCGTGGCGCGTCTCCCACGAAGCATCAAAAAGATCGACCTTAAGGAAATCACAGAGCCTTGAGTACGGCCATTCCACTCCCTCAACTGATTCCTCAGCCTCGATCTCCGACTTGATGGGTAGAATGGGCCCCTTGAATTCGCTGACCACCTTTGCTTCTTCGTCGATGTCGGCAGGTCGGTCGAGGTTGAAGTAGTCGTTCATTTTTCCCTTCTTGGGGTCCGAGTCGCCCACGGCAGCGTCGTCTCCGAAGCCTTCGGATGAGTTCGTGGTGGATCGCCTTAGAGAGAGGTCGCCGAATCCGCCTTTGCCCTGGGAGGCCTTCATGGCCTCTTTTTTGCGCTTGCGTTTGAGAACGTTGAGTTGTCTTGAGCTCAGACCAGACTCCCCCGTCGCCTGTCCGGAAGCGTTGCTCTTCAGCGAGCCGTTAGCGTCAGGAGCCTCGGTGGGTGTCATGGGGACCCCGTCGGTGACCACGGGCATCTCTTCGTCTTCGAACTTTCTCCCTAGGAGACCCAGTCGGCCGCCCAGCGTCCTCTTTTGGTGGGCCAGTCGAGCCTGGGGGTCCAAGGCTGCAAGGCCGTACTCGATACCGCCCCCGCGGAGAAGCTCGCGTCCGTATGTCAGGATTGTCTCGACGTCGAGGGTCTCGAGCTTGAAGAATTCGTCGCCAGTCAATGGCGACGACGGCTCGCTGTCTTCTTCTTTCTTGACGTCGGCGCCATTCTCGGAGGCGGGCTCTTCTTTCTTGGGCTCAACGGGCGCATCTTCTGCATTCGGATCGTAGAGTGGCGCGTTCTCTACGATCTTGCCAATCGCCTTGGCCGAGGTCTGTCTCGTTTCCCAGTCCTTGTGGCGGAGGTAGGGGACAACTCGGGATAGGAGGTTGAAGAGTTCATCGGGATGTTGCTTCTGCCAATCGGCAAGCTGATTGACGGCCGTGTCTCGGATGAGCCTTGTGCTGCCCGTCTCGAGGATGCTGTACAGACAGGTTAGTCAACCAAAATGAATTGTCGAGCAGCCAGACTCGTCGAAACAGAGGGGAGAGAAGGGGGGGGGAGACTTACGTAACAAGTCGATCAAGTCTAGAGGCGCATTAGCACTCGAATCCTTTCAGCATGCATTCTCCAGGAAGAGGATCATACCTGGAAGTCATTGTGTCTTGGAGGGAATGATTGTTTGTTGGTGGGATGGCGTGTATCGCAGAGGCGGTGCAATCAACATTGCATGCTTCAGTCGGGACTGAGACTCTTTCTCCAGGGCTCCTTTAAGTATCTGTACTGATGCAAGAAGCAACTGGACTGAAATGTTTAGTCATTTCCTCTCTAAAGAGCCATACGGAGCAGGTGCGTTGAGTGAAGTTTTGGAAAGAGAAGGCGCGAGGAGGTCGGCGCATCAAGAGGGCTCAATTCAAGTTTCGAGGGCAAGAGGCGGCATCAGGGGGAAAGAGTGGCCCGAAGAGGGGGGGGGAGGGGGGAAGAAAATTCCGCATTGGTAGTATAGAAGAGGAGTGGGAGCAGGAGTAGAGGTGATAGTAGTAGCAATTGATGGTATTGAATTGGTCAATCAATCAATCAATCGATTGATGCATTGGATATGTGTGTGAGGAAGTCGGAGCAACGACGTCAAGGCGACGGGATGAAAAGGTGAAGCTCCGCGGAACCTTGAAATGCATTCTATGCATTCTCAAGTCCCCTTGAATGCGTCGCAAGGGGCTGGATGAATCATGAATGTCGAGGGAGCTTCGAGGAATGTCGTCGAGACATCGCCTTGTTTTGGTGGTGGATGTAATGTGCAGGGAGTGGGTGTATCAAAGTGAGGACAAAGAAGGCAGTGAGGAGCTCCCTCGGCTGAGGAGTCTTCAAGAATTTATAGAGAGGACTTGAAGATGATGCATATGAACGAGAGGGGAAATGGGAGATGTAGTAGGTAGGTAGTGAAAAACCAAAGCACCAATCAAGGCCGCATCATCGACTTACAGATGTTCCTGCGAGGTGCTGTCAACGGGCTTGTGTGATGCGCCGTCCAGCACCTCGGAGTCGATGATTCAGTCAAATCAAGGCTCAACAGGGCCCGGCTTGAACTTTGAAGCTCGCTTGTTCGGCTTGAGTCGACTTGCTGTGCAGCGCGTCAGTGCAACGGATCTAGGAAATATCACTTCCATGCAGAAAGAAATCGATCAACAAGTTCAATTGAGATGAATTGATGGCTCAGGCGTAGCAGCAACAGTGATTGATGAAATCATCGACGACGGCTTAGAGCTCCCCGCGCCCGAATTCGGGAATTAAAAAAAAAGGGGGGGTAGCTCTAGCGAGAGCAGCTCGGAGTGGAGGTGTGGTCGTATGTAAGGCGCGCAAGGCGGGGGAGGGAAGGATAGGGCGCTGTAGCGGGGAAGGCGAGAGTGGGTAAAGGGCGTTTGTTTGGGGAAGGTCAAGGGAGGGATTGCGTGCATCGATGTGGAGGGGGAAGGCGCTGTCAGATCGCTTGGGAGACGATGCACGCCCTGCGACTGCCACTTGCGCGATGCGGAGAATGCACAATGGGAAGGAAGCGATTCCCGCGCCTTCTGCGCCAGTGACAGCGCGACGCTTTTCGGAAGGTGCACTTGCAATATTGAAAGCATTGGATTCCGACGGCTGGGCCGGACGATAAGCACAAAAGACAGGTCGGACTCGCACCTACCTCGTCTGCCAGGTGGGCCGTGAAGCTTCAATCTTCCGGTCAAGGCCGTTGTGGAAAACGGTCTACCTCGCACTCTTGACGATATTGAGGCGCGAAAAGGTACAGAGAATACCGCAAGGAAGGCGCCGTTGCTTGAGGTGGTAGGTAGCGAATGCTAGAAGCAGGAGGTGCCGCCGAGAAAACGAAAAGGGCAAGAACGGGCGTTATGCCGTGCTGTGTTGTGTCGTGCTATGTTGTGCTGTGCTGTTTCTGTGCCGTGCTGGATTGGTGGTGTCTCGCAGTGGCCAAGGTGCCCTGAGCGGCGCGATGACGGTGGGCGTCTGAGTGCTGTGGCCGTGTCCTGGCGGACTCTGTAGTTTGCGCTTTGTTTGGGGGGGGGGGAAGGGCCGCCGAATTTTGCAGTGGAGTGCGGCCTTGGGTTACCGGAACCGGGTGGTATGACGGACGGCCGGCGCAGAGAGTGATGTCGTTTGGGCGGGCAGGGCTGGGATGGGCTGGACGGACGGAAGAATTGAGTGGAGGGCAGGCCAGGCTTTCTATATGTGTAAGGTTAGATTTTTATACACGGTCGCCGCAGTAGCTCCAAGGCCGTCGACCAACGATTTCGCTCATCGCACTCGCTTAATTTCCCGCTTTCTCCCTAGCGCCGCTTCGAGAGGAAAGTGGGGCCCAGCTCCTTCGAAAGACACGAGCACGGCTTCCGGGCAGGTCCAATGATGGGCGCCTCCTCCCTGGGCCTGTCAAACAACTTGAACTTGAACTTCAAGCTTGAACATTGAAGTTGTCCATTACGAGTACAGGTACTCCGTGCTACCTCTAACTCTTCTTCAACTTCAAGGCACTGCGCGGTCCAATGACCCGACTCGTCGCCCGGGTCGTCGCCTGGTGCCTGCGCCTAGTACGAGTCCTGAATGTATCAATCTTTTTGCCTAAAACTGCCTCCCGTATCGATATTACATTCAAACACGCGCAGGATAGAATGAGGTACAATCGTATCGAGTGCGAGTACTCGGAGTCTTCCATACCGGTACCTGAAGGCGGGTAGCGGTACCGTGACGTGCCCCTGCGCAGGCGCAGTCCACCGTGAAATCATGGCACATTTTCGGTCGGCGGCCGGGCTGCTGCTGTCTTACCGGTACGGATTACTCTGTGGCCATGCACGCCCTGCAACCAGAAACCTTCAATGCCCGTCCACGGCAGGATCTGCGCGCGGGAGCTCTCGTGAAGCTTCCTGCAACTTGCATACTACCTAGTAGGGATCGGAGTAGTACTGAGGTAATCAGCAGGTACTAGTAGGTACCTACTCCGTACTCCGTACTACCTGTATCAATGAGCTGATTCAAGAGCATTCTCGGGCAGCACGTCCATCGCAACCCAGTCAAGCTTTCCAAATCCATTGATCAATGATCCTGGGTTCATGAAAAGGTCAGGCAGGCACGATCGCTACTAGGGAGTCAATCAATTGCTGATAAGATGGTTGGCTAAGGTGGCCAGGCTGCTCCAAGTCGGGCAACTTGAATTTGACTCGCCGATGCTGGTACGCCGTCAGTACTAAGTACTACTACCTACTCCGTACTAAGGTAGGTACTCGTACGAAGAACTCCCGCGAGGAGGTACTCCGAGTCAGTGAGGCAGGAGGCAGGAGCGTCCAAAACAGATTCGAGGAACGGGATCGAGACACCGGGTTTCGCCTCGAATCTTGATTGGTTCCCTCTCGTTCAGAACTTTGGCCAATGAGAAAATTCATCGCTCAGCCCTGCTCTTTTTCACTTTGCACTGCTCACGATGGCGTCGTGGGCCTCCGAGTCTTCCATCCCCCCAGGCCATCTGGATTTTGATGCCGGTCGCCGGCCTGTTGGAGAAAGCCAAGAGCTATCAATTCCATGGATCACATGAATAAATCATGAGTTGTTCCCTCTGCTGCCCGTTTATCGATAGATTCCTTCCTCACTGGCTGCAGGTCTCGACATCCGGTGTTCTCGGCTCGCGCGCTGCGGGCACACAGTTGTGTCTCAGCTGGGGCAGGATCGGATCGGACCACCGATCGCCATCTTCACATCATCGTGGAGTATGAAGCGTTGACAAGCTCTCTTGATTTGTCTTGAGACAACCGTGCGGCAACACACCTCATCCTCCCTCCAACGCGTCATACCGTTACTCCGTCCGGTTGCTTCTAGCCGTCCTCTCTAGATAGAGTATACGACGCTCGTCACTTTTGCGCCAAATGATTCCCGCCAGGAATATCATCGGGCGGTTCGTTGAGTCTCGTCTTCATCCCTCCACCACGCCTCGAGAGATGAGCGTCCTTTGATTGTCGTCTCTCTTCCAAACTCTGCTCTGATGCAATTGCCAACTTCGACAGGTATGGTTGCTGGCACATGCCGGCCTGTCACTGACCCTGGCAGTGACCACTGACCACAGATTGAGTCTAGTGGAACCGGGTGTTGGAGATTTCAGTTGCATTGGACAGCAAACCATTGGAACTTGACTGATGCGTCCGGCAAATGCTTGCTGAGCTGGTCGACCTCCCGTGATTGATTGATTGATTGATCGACGATGACTCGCCCGAGACCTTGCACATTCACAGACAGACCCTGTCAGTGCTGCCAGCCGCGAGTCGGTGCGGCCTGGCTCGCTGGACGTCGACATGGTCCTTGCTTGCTCCCCTGGATGGTGTTGACGATGGATACGAATGGATTGACCCGTTCCGCCGTTCCAGGATGAAACCTCGTCAGAGGGCATTGGCTTGCTCAAGCCATGTCTCTGTTTCAGCACTTGCTTGACAACTTGGAGGCTGTCCTGCTGAGGTCAGCTTGCGATCTAGGACCTATGAAGTATCTGCGGTAATTGAGAATTCGTCCTGAAGAATCCAGAGGCGAAAGGAGCAATCGCGTCACAAGGCGCGATGAGAGAGGTATCGACATATATTGGTGGTGGTGGATGTGATTGATGGCCTTGCCAGCTATGTGCTTCCGCGACGGTGATGAGCGCGTTCGTTGTAACGAGTGAGGGATCGTGACTGGAGGGCCCATCCCTAGAGGTATGAAAGCTTCATTGTCCTCACTTCTCATGCTTCGCCAGACTCACGCAAAGCACCGGAGAGTCCGATGGCTATGAGGCACACAAGGCTTAAAGCATATGTGCTTGTGTTTCCGTTGCAAGATGAGGTGAATTGATATCTCGACGACATTAATACATAAACTGTGATGATGCCACATGCCATTGATTACTCCGTATTGATGTTGAAGTTGATTTGAAGTCGTGCATGAGTCGCTCCAGGGTAGCAATCTCAAGTGCTACATAGAACCGCGCCGGTTCAGGGTAGGCGAGATGCACGATTCAATCCATCCATTGCTGGAATGAAATTGATGCACGAACCTGTGCCAGCGCATGTGACCTGGACCTCAAGTGAGAGACTCCGAGTCTCGAGAGGTACCTCTGCATCTACGGAGTAGTAGGTACCTACCGGTAGTAGCATGTACCTCTACTAGAACGGAGTACCTAAGAGTACCTACGACGTGCAGGGTACGACCTGTACGGAGTACCTGTACTCCGTACCAAGTTCAATCTCGCGGGAGTCCATGAGTCCAGGTCCATCCAGCTTGGATTGAAATCTATCAATCCATCCATCGAAACGCGACGTCGTTTCCCCCACGTCTGATTGATCGCAGCCTCGCCTCGCCTCGCCTCGACGCGTCGCATCGCATCGCACCGCACCGCAAACACCCCAATCCTGCCGGGCACATCGCCTCAAGACGACGTTGACTCGGCATTTTCCTGGCCTCTCGCATGTTGCGCACCAGCGCTTGCGCAGCCAGCCATGTATATCAAGCAGATCATCATCCAGGGCTTCAAGAGGTTAGCACTACGCTCTTTGCGCCCTGCCCTCTGCCCTCTGCCCTCTGCCGACTACCCACTTTATCCAACTTCAACCCCTCGCCCCCCTCCCTTGTCTGTCCCGTCCGCTCCGTCTCTGCTCGCCCGCTGACGCTCTGCCCGCAGCTACAAGGACCAGACGGTCATTGAGCCCTTCTCGCCCAAGACCAATGTCATCGTCGGCCGCAATGGCTCCGGGAAGAGCAACTTCTTCGCAGCGATCCGATTCGTCCTCAGCGATGCCTACACCCAGATGAGCCGCGAGGAGCGGCAGGGCCTCCTCCACGAGGGCTCCGGCTCCGCCGTCATGTCCGCCTACGTCGAGATCATCTTCGACAACAGTGACGAGAGGTTCCCCACCGGAAACAAGGAGGTCGTGCTGCGACGCACCATCGGTCTGAAGAAGGATGAATACTCGGTCGATCGAAAGGTCGTCACAAAGACCGACGTCATGAACCTCCTCGAGGCCGCGGGATTCTCGCGCTCCAATCCCTACTACATCGTCCCCCAGGGCCGCGTCACCGCGCTCACCAACATGAAGGAATCCGACAGGCTGAACCTGCTCAAGGAGGTCGCGGGCACCCAAGTCTACGAGGCCCGCCGCGCCGAGTCGCTCAAGATCATGAACGAGACCAACAACAAGCGGGAGAAGATCGACGAGCTCCTCGTCTACATCAAGGAGCGCCTCGACGAGCTGGAGGAGGAGAAAGAGGAGCTGAGGGGTTTCCAGGAAAAGGACAAGGAGCGGAGATGCCTGGAATACGCCTATCACCACCGGGAGCAAGTGACTGTTCAGACGGCCCTCGAGGAGATCGACGACGCCAGGCAGGACGGCCTCGACACGACAGATTCCAGCCGGGCCGAGCTCTTGGCTGGCGAGAAGAAGATCTCCAAGATCGATGCCGAGATGCACAAGCTGCAGAGAGAGTTCGAGCTCTTGCAGATCGACAGACGCCAGCTCGAGGAGGATCGTCGCGACCACGCAAAGAGTCTGGCCAAGGCCGAGCTCAAGGCCAAAAACGTCAGGGAGGGACAGACGGCCCAGGAACAGGCGCGAGAGCAGCACGCGACCGAGCTCGCAGCGGTCCGCGCAGAGATCACAGCCAAAGAGGCCGCGCTGGCAAAGATCATCCCCGAGTTCACTAAGAGGAAGAACGAGGAGGACCGAGTCAGACGACAGCTGGATTTGGCCGAGGCCTCCCGGGCGCGCCTCTTCGCGAAGCAAACGCGCGGCTCCAGGTTCAAGAACCGTGCAGGACGCGACGCTTGGCTGAAGCAGGAGATCGAGGAGCTCAATCTGACAATCAGCACGCAGAAGGCCAACAAGATGGATGCGGACGAGGAGGTCGTGAGGGTCCAGAAGGCGATCGAGCTCGGGGAGAAGGAGATCGCCGACTTGAGATCACGCCTCGCCAATTGGAGCGGCGACAGGACGCAGCTCGCGGAACAAGTGGCCCACGCCCGGACCACGCTGGATCGACTCAATGACGAGCGAAAGCTGATCCGGCGAGAGGACGACAAGCTCAACACCGTCATCTCCAACGCCCGACAGGAGAAGGACCAGGCCGAGCGGGACCTGTCCCACGCCGTCGATGGAGCCACCGCCCGCGGTCTCTCCACCATCCGCCGACTGAAGCAGGAGCAGGACATCCCCGGCGCGCACGGAACCTTGGCCGACCTGCTTGAGGTCAGCGATGCCTACCGGCTGCCCGTCGAGCAGACCGCGGGCGCCAGCTTGTTCCATTACGTCGTCGACAATGCCGATACGGCGTCCTACCTGGCGGATATCATGTACAAGCAGCACGGCGGTCGCGTGACCTTCATGCCGCTCGCACAGCTTCGCCCCCGGAAGGTGAACCTGCCGGCGTCCAACGACGCCGTGCCCCTCCTCAGCAAGATCACCTACGACCCCAAGTACGAGAAGGCGTTTCAGCAAGTGTTCGGCAAGACGGTCGTCTGCCCCAACCTGGCCGTTGCCGCTCAGTACGCCAGGAGTCACGGTGTGGACGGCATCACTGCCGAGGGCGACACCACGAACAAGAGGGGCGCCATGACGGGCGGCTACATCGACCCCAGGAAGTCCCGCCTGGAGGCCGTCCAGGCGGCGAGCAAGTGGCGCGAGGAGTACGAGGAGCTGGTGCAGCAGTCCCGCGATATCCGGAATCAGATCGATCTCAAGGACCAGGAGATCACGGGCGCCATGTCCGAAGTGCAGAAGCTGGAGCAGAAGCTGCGCCAGACCGAAGACGGCTTCGAGCCCCTGAAGCACGAGATCCGCAGCAAGACCGCCCACATCGAGAACGAGAGGAACCACCACGACGCTGCCATGAGGCGGCGCGACGCGGTGGAGAAAAACATGAACGGGTTCTTGCAGGAGGTGTCCGCCCACGAGGCCGAACTGGGGACAGAGTTCAAGAAGACGCTGACGCCGAGCGAGGAGCGAGAGCTCGAGGAGTCGAGCAGCTCGGCCCAGCAGCTGCAGAAGCAATGGAACGAACTCAGCAATGCTCGGCGAGGTTACGAACGGAACAAGCAGCTGCTCGAGGTCGATCTGCGGCAGAATCTCCAGATGAAGCTGGACCAGCTCAACAGCCAGGCGTTCGAGAACTCGACCTCTGGCGGCGCGTCCGGCAACCTCAAGGAGGTCGAGCGGGAGATGAAGAAGGCCCAGAAGGCGCTCAAGGCCGTCGAGGCCGAGCTGGAGCAGACGGAGAACAAGCTGGACGAGCTCAACTCGCGCCTGGAGCACTTCGACTCCGAGAAGGCCAAGCGGGAGCAGATGCAGGTCGAGGTCTCCGCCAGGATAGAGAAGCAGCAGAAGAGGATGGAGAAGACGCTCCAGCGGAAGGCTCTCCTGACCGCCCAGGCGGCCGAGTGCGCCAAGAACATCCGCGAGCTCGGCGTGCTGCCCGAAGAGGCCTTTGACAAGTACGAGAACATGCAAGCAAACACGGTCAGTACATGATTCCCCGGGGGCTTGCCTACACTCTGGGTACGTCCCATCTTGGGCTCCTTGACTGACAATCGGGACACGCAGATCACGTCGAAGCTCAAAAAGGTCAACGAGGCCCTGAAGAAGTACAAGCACGTCAACAAGAAGGCCTTTGAGCAGTACAACAACTTCACCACGCAGCAGGACCACCTGATGAAGCGGCGCAAGGAGCTCGACGCGTCCCAGGAATCCATCGAGGCGCTCGTCGAGCACCTCGACCGGCGGAAGGACGAGGCCATCGAGCGCACGTTCAAGCAGGTGTCCAAGGAGTTCGCGACCATCTTCAGCAAGCTCGTGCCCGCGGGCCACGGCAGGCTGGTCATCCAGCGCCGGACGGACCGGCGGCAAGAGCCCGAGGACTCGGACGAGGAGGCCCGTGGCAGCGTGGAGAACTACATCGGCGTCGGGATCAGCGTCTCCTTCAACTCGAAGCACCTGGACGAGCAGCAAAAGATCCAGCAGCTCAGCGGCGGCCAGAAGAGTAAGCGATCCCTCCACCCATTCTTTCTATTCTTCTCACTCCCCTCCCTTTCTGGTCCTTGATGCTGACCGACCTGTCAGGTCTCTGCGCCCTCTGTCTCATCTTCGCGCTCCAGCAGACGGAGAGCAGCCCCATGGTCATCTTCGACGAGGTGGACGCCAACCTGGACGCGCAGTACCGCACGGCGGTCGCGGCGCTCCTCGAGTCCATCTCCAACGAGGCCGGGACGCAGTTCATCTGCACGACTTTCCGGCCCGAGATTGTGCACGTGGCGGACAAGTGCTACGGCGTGACATTCCGGAACAAGACGAGCTCGATCAACTGCGTCAGCGAGGAGGACGCGCTCAGCTTCGTGGAGGGCCAGGCCAAGCCGCAGTAGGGCGCTCGACCGGAGACAGTTTGTTTGGGGGTGGGGGGGGGGATACGTTGGGAGCCCGGCGTTGCGGATACAAGACCATGGTGGACTTCGCACCGAGGTTGCAGGGGGGGAAGGGGAAAGCGAGATCAGCGGAAGGGGAATGTTGACATGATGAATTGATGTGTTGAGTGCTATTTTTCCTTCCGGCTGTCCTAAATAGTATGACGACCCTGAGGGATCCTTGAGGGCTGTGCCAGGAGCGACGGTGGGATAGACTTGAATTGACGAATTGAGATTTAACGATGCCACGCACGACGAGGTCGTCCCAGTAGTTCATGATCCACATCGCACTGGGCGTTTGTTTGTTTGTTTTAACTTTGTAAAATGACTTTGTTTGTCTTGTATCTTGCATGCCTTTGCTTTTTTTCATCTCTCACAAAGTACACGCGATCGGCTTTCCCCTCTTTATTTTGAATAGTGTTTGTTTCCCCCCTACCGATCGGCCATCATGTTCCTCACCCCCTTGAAGTACTCGGGCGCCAGCAGCTTCTCCAGCTCCTCGCGCGTGAGCCACTGGAAGTCGGTGTACCCGAACCTGTTGCCGCTGAGGTCGGCCTGGCCGGCCATGATCCTGCCCTTGAGCAGGAACGTCTTGGACCCGCGCTCGCGCACGGCGCCGTCGGGCGCGAGGCGCGGGGCGCGGACGACGTGCGCGACGGGCACGCGGCCGACGATCCAGGTGTTCATGTTGACGCCGGCGGCCTGGTCGAGGACGCGCTGGGCGCACTGGGAAGGAGGGAAAAAAAAAAAAAAAAAACGTGTCAGTCAGCACCGAAAAAAAAGGGGTGCCGCTTGAGCGGCAGAATCGGTGGGAAAGAAACCAAAGAAAAAAAGGGGGGGAGGGGGGGGGAACGATCCGAAGGGGAAAAAAAAACACACCTCGTGCAGGTTCTCGCCCTCGGGGATCACGTCCGCCGGGAACGCCCACCCATCGTCCCCCTTCACGACCAGGTACAGCGTCCTGTCCATGGCCCTATCAAGCCTCCTCGCGTCGCCGCTCTCGTCCGCCGCGCCGGTCCTCCCCGCGGGCCGCTCGACGGGCACGACGTCCCCCTCCGCGATGACCTCTGCGTCGTCGCTCACCCTGGCCGCGGCGTCGGCGAGCAGGCTGTCCAGCAGGCTGTCGCTCGAGGACGCGGCGTCGCCGACGCGCAGCTCGTCGTCCCACGCGGCGCTGCTCTTGCCGTGGTACGCGCCGAGCTCCTTGGCGACGGCGCCGCCGCGCGACCTGACCTTGATGTCCCAGTCGAGCTGCGCCGCCGTGTCGGGCTTGAAGTAGATGCCCGTGATGAAGGGCGTGTTGAGGCGCTCCTCGAGGCGCTTCTGGTAGAAGAAGAAGGCGTTCTCGAACGGGTGCAGCGGCCGCGTCAGCAGCGGCGGCCGCGTGAGGATCAGGCCGGACCGGATGTCGTACGCGGGGGGCGCGCGGGGCGCGCGCGCGGACGTCGGCGCGGGTGTGGGTGTGGGTGTGGGTGTGGTGGATGCGGACGCGGATGTGGATGTGGAAGGGGATGCGGATGCGGCGGAGGAGTATGAGCGCGCCGCGCACCTAGAGCACGGCGCAGAGTATGCTGTCGCGGCGTCAGTTGCGTTCTCGTCGTGATCCTCGCGGGCATGTCGTCGGCCTTCGAGCCCGTCCATTCTTCTTCTTCTCCTCCTCCTCCTCCTCCTCCTCCTCCTCCTCCTCACACTGCTGGGTCCATTGGGGGGTTATCAGACTCACAGGTCACAATGCATCGCAGTGCATGGAGCGCCTGACTGCCTCTGCTCGAGGCGGCCATGCTTCTCATCCCTGATGCTGTTCGCTGGATGAAATGAATCGAGGCTCGCCTTTCTCCGTCTCTTGTCCCGCATCACCATCCGCCTCAACTTTTTTCGGCACTTCGCATCAAGCGTCGCAGATTATGTAATACGCTTGCTTACTCATCATACTCCATCCGCCTCTCCGAGATTCCTGGCAACATTTTCCATCAGATTTTTCTTCTTGCATTTTTTTGTCCATTTCCATCTTTCATGCCTCAGGCATTGAATTCAACCCATTTCTTCGCTTCTTCACTTGTTCCTATTTCTGCTCTTCTCCTCTTTCTTTCCTTTCTTTTCCTCTTCTCTTCTCTTCTCTTCTCCTCCAAGGCACCATCTCCTTATCGTCGAGACCCGTTTCATTCACCTCCAAAACGTCCCGATCATTCATACGTGCCCAGAGGAAACCCCCCGCAGTCTTTTTCGCTAGCGGCGCCTGCGCTTCTTATTGCTCCCACCGGGCCCTGTTAGATAGATACTGCTGACATTTTTTATGCCGTCGATTCCCCTTCCGGGGGGGGATCGTACGGAAGTGCTTCGAGAACGAGCTTGCGGGTTTTTTTTTTTCGCCGCTCTCGCTCGAACACGTCGAGATATTCGGACCCGGCGGTCTTGCCTCGCGATTTCGAGGTGAAATGTCGCGCGCCCTTCATCTCTTTGACTTTTTTTTTTTTTTTTTTTTTGTCTCGAGCTCGTCGTTCTCCGTGTTCGATTTTTCTTTGTGTCCTTACTCTTTGATGTTCATCTCTCGTAGGTGCGATTGTGAGGTGTTTTGGAAGCCATCGCCAACCGCCGTTCACCACAATTCGAGAATTCACATCGTCGCCCTTATAGCCCCCTCTGCAACTCTGCAACTCTGCAAAAAAATCGTCAAGATCAAGATCCACTCCATTTTGATCGTCCCCAACATTGCTGAATCATCACGTGTCGCTCAGAACGGTGTTCATGAATCATTTCCAAGACGCTCAAGCCTGCACGCTCGAGCAGCAGCAAGAAACTACCAGGACCTGTGACAACGTATGGCGCACACAGCTAAAGATACAGTACAAAAACATCATGGCCACAGCTCGGCGAGCCAGCCGCTCTCGATCAGACCAGATCGACCTCTGAAGCCGCAGATGAACCAAATATCGAAGAAGAAGGAAGAAGAAGAAGAAGAAGAAGAAGAAGAAGAAGATAAAGAAGAACACGAGAAAAGAGATGCAAAATCAGAACCAAAATATCTCCCGACGCCCGAGGGGCACGCACGACGCCTGAAACAAGTCATCGCCGAAGGTTCCCCTCCATGTTTGCTCCGATAATGCGTCCCGCTTTATGTTCATAAGAGGTAGGGAAGAAAAAAAAGACAAAACAAAAAACAGGGATATGAGAGATTTGGGTATCATGCCATAAATATGGTTTACCGACCAAAAACAGCCCTTTATCAAGAAAAACGCCAGACCGATGACAGTATTCTCCTCTTCTTGCGGCAGAGACCGTGAGACAGACGACCAAAGGAAAAAGACAAAAGAAGAAGGAGGAGGAGCAGGAAAAGGTGAGAAGGAGAGGCGCGTCATCAGGCTTGAAGCTCGGACACGGCCTGCGCCACCTCCTGCGTGGCTCGCTTCTCCCACGATCGTCGAGTCTTGTCGTCGAGCGACGACGCATCCTTGACCTCGTCGTAAAGCTTGCGCGAGATATCACGGTTGATGGTCGCATACTGCTCCGTCGTCAACCGCTGGGCCCGCCAGTGCGGTCTCAGGGCGTTCTTGACAATCTCGTTGATGCTCCTCTTCTCCTCTTGCGTCATGGTCCATCTCGAGGATCCCTCCTCCTGCCGCGAGGGGATCTGGTGAGCGCGGCGCGGCCGAGGTTGACGTAGTTCTAGGGGACGGCCTTCATTCCTGGTCGGCCGCGATTCCGAGTCGCTGTGCTCGCTCCCGCTCCCGCTGCCGTGTCGGCTGGGCGAGTAATTGGCCGGCGGGTATATCGGCTCGATGTGGGTGCTGAGGGACAGCGTGGGCGACGTCGGCCGGCCGTTTGCGCTGGGCAGCGGGGGGGGAGTCAGCGAGAGGGCCCGCGGGCTGCTGTAGGCAGATGTGGTCGGCGAGAGGGCGGGGGATGACGCCTCCGGCCCGTGTCGCCAGCCGGGGGCCGCGCCCGAGCCTTCGTCGTCGGATTGAGCATTCGGTTCGAGCTCCTTGAGCAAGGACGACACGATCAGGGTCGGTTCGTTGTCTGTCGGGCTAACGTTGACTGGCCTGGATGACGATGATGACGACACCGCTCCGTTCACGGCTCGACCGGTGGAGGGTCCGGCCGAGGGAACAGCCGCGGTCGCGGTCGCACCCGCACCCGCACCCTCGGTGTGCGGCAAGCGCCTGGTTCTAGGACGCTTGAGCTTTCTCTCTGGCTCCTGAGAGGGAGGCTCGACGGGTGAGCCCGTGATGGATCGGGTCTTGCGTTTTCGGGTGCTGGGACTGGAGCCTTGCTCGTCCCTGACGCGCTCAAAGGCGCCCCAGGCACGCCTCTCGTCCCTCGTCTCCACGGGTGGTGGTGGCGGTGGCGGCGCTGCGGCAGCACCGCCAGGCTGGAGCCGCTCGCTGATCTGCGGGGGGATGCTGTCGGCAAAGGACTCGTGGGCGCCGAGGCGCTGGGCGATGCTGATGCGCTGCTGCCATCGTTGAAGCTCCCGCCGGTCGAGCTGCTGGAAGCGTCGGAAGCTTTCTAGGTCCTCGTCCTCATCGTCGAGGTTGTCGAGGTCGAGGTCGCTCATTTCATAAAAGCGACCGGAGAACTGGCCCCAGGCACCCTGCCATTCGGCGTTGCGTGCCTGGCGGCGCGCTCTCTTGAGGCGCGCAACGGTGCGAACGTGGAAGCCTCGGTTCGAGCGGGGCATCGGCCGACGAAGGACATGATGTCGTGCCGGAAGAGTCTCGGCGGCGGCGGCGGCGGCGGTGGCAGAAGGGGAGTCGGTCTCGGGCTCATCGTTCAAGCGCAGCAGGTGGGCACATTCCATGCAATACCAGTCCCCCTCGGGGACGTCATCGAGGCCGATGCAGTAGGTATGATAGACGGCATCGCAGCTGTCGCAGAGCAGGAGGACGTCTTCCCTTTCGGCCGAGCTGCAGATGGGACATTGATGAGACTCATCCTCCTCTTCCTCTGGATTTTCGCCCAACCACTGATGGACATCGAACTCGGCCACCTGCTTCTTGTCCTGGACCTCATAAGTCGATATGGCGGTACCTGTCGGAGTTGGAACGGAGTCAGTTAGAAGAGGCAAACAAGCACGTAAGAAAACAATGATTCGGCAACGAAAGAGACAAGAGACGCAAACCACCAAAGAACACAAAAGAGAAAAAAAAATAGAAAAAAAAATCCAAAAGCGGGAAAATCGGACGAAAAGCGAGAGACGTACCATCGAGGCCATTATAGACGCGGACCGAGTGAAACGGCGTGCGGCAGATGGGGCATGTGTTTGTCTTCTGGGCCCATGATCGAATGCAGGCATCGTGGATGATGTGATCGCATCCGTCCAGGGCCGCCAGGATGTTGAGATAGCTGGACTCGCTGTCGCTCTCGCCGGTGGTGGTGGTGGTGGCGGCAGCAGGAGCTGCAGAAGCTGCAGCAGCAGCAGCAGCAGCAGAGGAAGCAGAGGAAGCGGTGTTCTTGGCGTTGAATGAGGATGAGGAGGATGAGGGGGAGGAAGAGGAGGAAGAGGAAGAGGAGGCGGCGGCGGCGGCGGCGGCAAAGGACGCAAGAGCAGGGTCTGATGGCTCGTCTGGCACGCCCCCGGCTGACGCCGAGGGGCGCGGCAGCAGCTCAAGGCATATGATGCACTGTTCCTCTGGCTCAGACATGGTGCAGACTGGTGGGTTGTTGCACGTCTGGGGGTGATGAAAACATGTAAAAGCGTGGAAGGCGAACCGAGGAATGGATGAATTGAGATGAAGAAAACCAAAAGAAATGGCGAGGGAAGCAAAGCTTTGGATGGGAGGTCGAGCAGGGGATGGTGAGAAGAGGAGGAGAGGTAGGTATGTGGTTGTGTAGTATTGATGTATCGATGGATCAAGTAATGATTGATGGGTTGATACTATATGCAGTAGTAGTACTCGTAGGTAGTAGTATGCAAGCAGTGGAGGGACAGCGAAGTGGACGAAGAGAAATGGAAGAGAGAAGAAGAGAGAAAGAGAGAGGAGAGAAGAGAGTCTTTGATGGGAGGAGGAGGGGGGGGGGAGAGAGAAAGAAATGGAGACAGGATAAAGTAAGGGACGTTTTGAGTTGGGGAGCGTGGTATTTGAGGGGTGGAGGAGGAAGAGGAGGAGTTGGAAGAAAGGAAAGGAAAAAAAACAGAGGAAGCGGAAGAAGAAACAAAAAGCGTGATCTGGGGACTCGCAAGGCGACTCGATGATGATGATGATGTCGGTACGAGCGAGTACGGACTCGGGGAGTACTAGAGGTAGTAGTAGGTAGGTAGTAGGTGGTAGGTGGTAGTAGTAGTAGTGGTAGTAGGTACGAGTAGTAGGCAGTAGGCTGTAGTAGAGGTGGTGGGATTATGTATATAGGTAGGCGGGAGGGTCAAGGTGAAGGTGGTGGTGTCAATGTGTGGTTTAGTCGTTCTCGTACTCGTACGGATTGAGGTATGGATAATATTTAGTAGAGGTAGTAGAAGTAGAAGTAGTATGTAGGTAGGTAGTAGTAGGTAGTAGAATGGATGGATGGAGGGATGGAAGGGATTGATCAGTTTGATTGAAGAGGCCAGTCCGAAGCAATCAATCAATGGATGGATGGGGATTCAAGTGGGAGCAGCAGAAGGAACCTGGAACTTGAAGAGAAAGAGTGAGAAAAGTGAGAAAGAGAGCAGTGCCAGAGATCGGAGCGTGCAGACGCTTGGTTGCCGGTACAAATTGGAGTGCAAAGGTAGGCGAAAATGGATGTTCCGCAGGATGTTTCGCAGGAGATGGAGATGGGAATTGATGGCATCAATGATTGATGATTCCATGGATGGATGGATGGATTGATTGATCAATTCATTCATTCATTCATTCATTCATGGACTGATGGTGGATGGATTGATTGATGGATGGATTTTTGATGGATTCGTACTCGTACTGTGCATTCATCACTAGTAGGTAGTAGTAGTAGTATTGCTGCTAACAGCAAGGACGGCTGAGTACCGGAAAGAGACTTCCTCCTCAGCCAAGCTCAAGGCGGCGACACTCGTAGCCTGATGTACTCCCAGCCTAGCCTGACTTGAGTCGCAACTCTTGCCCGCGACCGGCCCTGTCTGCACCCGCTACTCGCACTGTCGCCGCCGGGTGCCTCGCCGGGTGCCTCGCCGCATCATCGGAGGCAGTAATCTCACAAGGGAGCACGGGCTTGCCATCTGCCTGATACGAAATACTACGATTTAGTACGGAGTCCTGGAGGCGAATACTGGCACTGCACTATCAATGTTCAACTACTCCGTATCCTGTAGTATCACTTGGGCCATCCGCATCAACATGATTGAACCTTCCAGGGCCGCGGTGCTGCTAAGAACAGTGTCCAAACCCGTCATGTGGACACAGTGCTCCACGCCTCCGACACCCTCTAAACCCGCCCGCTCAAGGCATCTCCGGGGCGTCCTCAGACGGACAAATCGACTTGCCACCGCGGCGATATGCACAGTGTCAACCTCATCCAATTCGCACACACGGGCTCTCGCCAACGACGGCCTCAAGCATTGGATTGATGGATTGATGCATTGATGGATTGATGCATTGATGCATTGATGCTGCAAGTTCTCCAACCTCCAGCTCCCCCAAGACCCCCCCCCTCACGGCCCGCCATAGACTCCGCGCCACATCGAGCGTGTTTGTGCCACCTGCCGTGGACTTGCATCTCCCGCCTACGAGTACTCCGTATTTGTACTCGTACTCGTACGAGTTAGCGACCTGGAATGGCGGGGCCGGCGCGGGCCCCCAGGGCCAGGAATCAGCAGACCTCCCGTGGAATGAGCTGCGAAGCAACTTGGGCGGGCAGACGACTGGAACCAGCGGGCAGACGGCCAGAAGGGCGCTCTCACGCTCTCACGCACGCACGCACGCACGCACGCACTCCGGCATCTCGCGCGTGGACGAGTGCCTGAGGTGCCTGAGTCAGTCTGCATTTCCCGCCAGATCGCGACCCATCATTGACCCATCCATGGATCAATGGATCAATGGATGGATGGATGGATGGATGGATGGATGGATGGATGGATGGATGGATCCAGCGTCCAGGCCAGTGATCTCATTTCAACATGCCGAGCACATACATAACGAGTGCGGAGTATCGATTTCTGGTAATCATGGATGGATCGATGGATGGATCACCTTGATGGCCACGACTCGGAGCCAGCCAGCTGATCCTTCACACGGCCCGTATTGATCAACCCATTCACGTGCATGTAGGGCTGCCGCTGGTGACCGGACATCCGGCCGCCTGGGAAGGGCGTCATCGTACCGGAGTAGTAGTACTAGGTACTAATGCATGTACGGTGTACGGAATACAATTCGCGCAGTCGTCAGAACCATCCAATGGATCAAGTATTGATCACTTCACTACGACTACTATACCTCCTACTCGTACTCGTATCAATGGCTGCATCACGCACGCTCCCAGATGTCCCATGGGTCAATGGCATATCCCACGCTCCCCCCCTCCCGGGACGATCTCTCGCTCGATGGGCACTTGAGACGAGGGCGTGGCCGTGATTGGACGGTCAGCTGCCAAACCGAGTCCTTCGCAAACGGATGCCCCAAACGACATGCGACATGCGCCATCGCCATCGCCATCACCATGCGGGTCCCGGCACCTGGGTCCGTACTCGTACTGGTAGTAGTAGTACTCGTAGCAAGTCCAAGGTCTTCTCGAGCCTTCTCCGCCCAGGAGACCAAACAAGCATTCCGACCCCTGGATTCTCGCAAGAAGCAGTAAAGTTCCCTTTCTTCCCCTGAGACCCGGCAAGACCCCCCTCACGCGGCGATCGCCAGTCACCGGGCCGCCTCGTTCTGTCGCGGGAACACGAGCTGTGTTCGGAAAAGACCGTTCGGCGGATTGTGTGCTGGAAGCCTTCCCCCTTCCCCCCCCCCCCCCCCTCCCCCTCCACC
>NQYQ01000019.1:155321-167224 GCA_003055925.1 Escovopsis sp. Ae720 | reverse complement strand
CCCCCTTTTTTTTTTTTTTGTTTGTGTGTGTGTGTGTGTGTGTGTGTGTGTGTCACCATTCCCCGCGAGAACTACCTCTACGCATATGCGGGGCACAAGACCACGCTCTGATCGAAGAGAACAGAACATCACTCCCTCGGGTCCTTCTCCCCAGAGACCATCCACGCCACGGCCTGCATCCTCCGCCAGGTCCACCGGCCCCCGTCCTCGGACGCCCTCGCCACCGCCCTCTGGCTCTTCGCGTCCGACTCCGCATCCCACCGCGCCTCCACCCTCTCCCTCGCCCGCCACCTCATCCTCTCCCGCTCCTTCGGGAAGCTCCCGCCCCTCAGGCGCCTCGAGGCCCGCTTCCGGCAGCTCGTCTCCACGGCGCGGGACCCGGACGCCCTCACCGCGGAGGGCGAGCTGCTCCTCCAGCAGGGCTCCCCCGCCGCCGCCGCGAGGGTCCTCGAGCGCGCGCTGCAGGTCGCTCATCCCACCACCCCCACTCCCCTTTCCTCCCCTGGACCTGCCGGGCCCGGCGCTGACCCGGTTCCGTCTCCCGGGATCTCCGCTGCGTCCCGCGAGGTCACGGCCCCCTTCGAGTGGATGCCCCACTGCAAGCTCTGCCTCGCGCGCGCCTACCTGCGCCAGAACCCGCCCCGGCCCGCCGACGCTGAGGCCCTCCTGCGCGAGCTCGCCGCCGCGGGAATGCCAGAGGCGCAGGAGGACCTGGCGGACCTGCTGAGGGGGCGCGGCGGCGACGACGACGACGCCCGCGCGGCAGAGGGGTTCGCGTACCAGGCCGCGTGCGCCGGGCGCGTGGGCGGGTTCGCGCGGCTGGCGGAGATGAGCCTCGAGAGGGCCGCGGGCATCAAGGGCGGGGATGGGAGAAGGGGGAGGGAGAGGGAGGACGCGCTGCGGTGGGCTGCTGAGTGGTCGAGGCTAGCTGACCCAAAGGCGGAGTTCTGAGCAGAGCGTGGAGAGAGCTACATGCATACATCAATATAGATATACTGCCGTGATGCGTCGCATGCCACATTTGGCAAGAGGTTTCCCCTGCTCTTGGACAAACGCTCATCCCTTTGCGGACAGCATGACGAGTGGGATGATGGAACGACTGGTTGTTTCGAGCACTTCTTATGGGGCTCAACAAGAGCGGTATATACTGAATATGTAATACGCAAGTTACACGTGGTGTTTTGTACATCATCATCTGCAACATCAAGAGATCTTCAAGATTCTTCGTCCTGATCTTCTTCTTCTTTCTTTCCTCGCCTTGGAGTCCTCTTCATCATCATCTTCTTCTTGAAATCAATTTCTTGAAATCAACTTCTTCTTTTCTAGTGGCGCATTTCTGTCTCTTTAGTATACACGCTTGAAGGGGGGCACGGGCTTGCACTCGGCCTCGTCCAGCGTCGTGTCAATGACCTTGCGGTAGTTGAGCTCGACCTGGCCGTGGGGCTGGGTCTGGTACGACAGCGTGTGCTTCATCCAGTTGACGTCGTCGCGGTCGGGGTAGTCCTCGCGGGCGTGGGCGCCGCGGGACTCCTTGCGGTTGGCGGCGGAGACGGCGGTTTGGACACTGGGGGAGAAGTCAGCAGGGGCCGAGGCAAGGTGGGGCGTACTTGTCAAGAGCGGGAGGGGAAGGGGGGAAGGCGACTTACGCGCATGTGAGCAAGTTCCTCAACTCGAGGGTCTCGACGAGGTCCGAGTTCCAGATCATGCTTCGGTCCTTGATGCCGACGTCCTTGAAGGTGGCGTCGATCTCGGCGGTGCGGCGGACACCGTCGTCCAAGCTCTCCTGGGTGCGGAAGACGCTGACGTCGGTCTGCATGGCCTTCTGCATGGCGAGGCGGATCTCGGCGGTGCTCTTGGGGCCGTCCGAGGTGCGGACCTTGTCGAGGACCTCGATGTGCTCGGCGCCGGCGTCGGCGGGCACGGGCTTCAGCTTCTCGCCGGGGGTGGACTTGTCGCGGATGGTGTGGGAGACGGCGCGGCCGAAGACGACGAGGTCGAGGAGGGAGTTGGCGCCGAGGCGGTTGGCGCCGTGGACGGAGACGCAGGCGGCCTCGCCGCAGGCGTAGAGGCCAGGGACGACCTTGTCGTTGCCGCTGGCGTCGACGGTGAGGACCTCACCCGTGTAGCGGGTGGGGATGCCGCCCATGTTGTAGTGAACGGTGGGGAGGACGGGGATGGGCTGCTTGCGGACGTCGACGCCGGCGAAGATGCCGGCGGTCTCGGAGATGCCGGGGAGGCGCTCGGCGAGGATCTCGGCAGGCAGGTGGCTGAGCTGGAGGAAGATGTGGTCCTTGTCGGCGCCGACGCCGCGGCCCTCGCGGATCTCGAGGGTCATAGAGCGGGAGACGACGTCGCGGGAGGCGAGGTCCTTGGCGGTCGGGGCGTAGCGCTCCATGAAGCGCTCGCCCTCGGAGTTGAGGAGGTAGCCGCCCTCGCCGCGGGCGCCCTCGGTAATGAGGCAGCCCGCGCCGTAGATGCCGGTGGGGTGGAACTGGACGAACTCGAGGTCCTGCAGGGGGAGGCCGGCGCGGGAGACCATGGCCATGCCGTCACCGGTACAGGTGTGCGCGGAGGTGCAGCTGAAGTAGGCACGACCGTATCCGCCGGTGGCCAGGACGGTGTGGTTAGCGAGGAAGCGGTGCAGGGTGCCGTCCTCCTGGTTGTAGGCGAGGACACCGCGGCACTCGCCGTCCTGCATGATCAGGTCAAGGGCGAAGTACTCGATGAAGTAGTTGGTGTTGTGTCGAAGGGACTGGCCGTAGAGTGTGTGCAGCAGGGCGTGTCCAGTGCGGTCGGCGGCGGCGCAGCATCGGTAGGCCTGGCCACCCTTGCCGTACTTCTGGGACTGACCACCAAAGGCTCGTTGGTAGCTTGGAAGGGAAGCCTGTCAGCCGGTGCAAGAGAGAAAAAAGAGGGGGAGGTTTGTCAACCCACATCTTGCCGTCCTCGGTTCGGGAGAAGGGACAACCGTAGTGCTCGAGCTCAATGATGGAGGCCGGGGCCTCTCGGGTCATGTAGTGAATGGCGTCCTGGTCGCCGAGCCAGTCGGAGCCCTTGACGGTATCGTACATGTGCCATCTCCAATCGTCCTCGTGCATGTTGCCGAGGGCGGCGTTGATACCACCCTGAGCGGCGACGGTGTGACTTCTCGTGGGGAACAGCTTGGAGATGCAGGCAGTGTTGAAGCCGGCCTCAGCCAGACCGAAGGCGGCTCGCAGACCGGCACCACCGGCGCCGACGACGAGGGCATCGTATTCGTGGTCCTGGAGGGCAAGGGTCAATTGATGAATGGCGCAAGGTGATGAATGTGGCAAAGCCGAGGGAGGATCGAGGCTGGAGACTCACAATGACATTGTACTTGGTGGTCAGGAAGGGCGATGCCTCCTTGGCCCTCAAAGGCTGGTTCGCAATGATGCGAGCTATATCCAAGGCAGTGAGCATTAGCATTCGCAATCGCATTCGCAATCGCATTCGCAACCCCCCCACCTTTGGAGGAACTCCCATCCGACCGCCCCTCCTCCTCCCCTCCACCCATTGCCACGGACAGGCCAAAGCAGGAAATGCATATCAAGACTTACAGGCTGGTCGAGTCGAGGAGAAGGACCTGAACTGGGTTCTTGCTGTCCGCAAGAGCTGGTCTCACATGTCAGAACCGGACAGGACTTGGAGGAGAAGCCGTCGCCATGCAGGCCGAGCGCCGGCCCAAGGGCGCGACAGAGCGGGCATGGAGGCGAGGGTCAAGGCAGATAATCGGGGTAGGACATACCGGAGAGCCAGAGGCCAGCCTCCTCAGTGCCATGGAAGAAGCCATCTCTGGGGTTGGACGTGATCGACGGGGCGGGGGCCGCTTCGGCAAGTGAAGATGTCCGGCCGAAGAAGAGTGGCTCTCGATGCTTCGAGGTTGGATTGGATTGGAGGTTATGTCACGTTTTTTGCGCTCCTTCCGTCCTGATCTTCCACCTGATTACATACGAGAGGCTCTGGCGGCTCGGTTCCTCGGCTGATCTCGGCCAATCAGCGACCGCGCATTACAGAGAGTGAAGGGAGTACGGATTACCTCTCGAGTGCGTCTTTGGGCGCAATGAAGCCAAGTCGATGCGATGACTTGTGAATTGAAGAATTGGTAAAGCTTTTTGCTCAGCCGTCTATCAGGAAATCTTTGAAAAGCCTACATCGTTCTGGTGAAGTGGCACTGGAGACTGAAAATATCAGATGTTGCCGAATGGCATTGATGCGAGGCAAATGGCGAAGATTAGGTAAGCCGTCGAATCGTGAAGGCTCACGTGACTGCGCGCGACCTTTCATGATGCCGATGGCAAAACTCTCACAACAATGATTTGTGCGAGGCATTGCGAGGGCAGAGTCGTATGAAACCCATTGATCATGGAGGCGAAGAAGCAGATCATGTATGGACAAGACAGAGTTTCCGGTCTCAGCCAGGGAAAAGGCGGTTCGCCAGGTGCTTCCTTGGGATGAACAGGATCTACCCTTTCTTTCCGAGTCTCAAGAATTTGGCAGATCACATGATTCGTGATCAAACTCGATTCATCCGCGCTTGGAGGTGCTGCTGAGTAATCATCTCGCACAGACGTTCATCATATATACGGAGTACGAGCACGGGTTGGTGGATGAATGGATCTCGATTCTCGACCTCCTGATCCTATGTACGAGCTGGTGTTCCTGCGAATTCCTTCCTCTCTTGAAGTTGCTCCGGTGCCTCTTATTCCCTTTTTGTCCTTGTCACGGCACAAGTCAGAGATGACAATGCCCGTTCCAGAGTACATATATGCACGCAGCAAAGAGCTGCATCTGGTGTGAGCGTTGTGTAAGTTGTGTGTGTGACCGGTAAGAAGCGCTGCATCTAGAATCTTAGAGAGTTCCATCTACATCTTGACATGAAGCAGCCAATCTCGCATTTCCGTTGCTTGACTTGCAGGAGAAAAAGTGGGGAAAATGCCGGTATTATGATGATAATCAAAGGCTGCATGAAGCACGTAAAATTACCCGGTGAGGGCGAGAGGTCTTTTCACGAAGCGAAAGGAGGGGGGAGAAAGTGAAGAGAAAGCGAAGAGAGAGAGAAAGAGCCCAAGAAGTCCGAGAACACAGTGGTCAGAACGCGGTATTTGAAATCATCAGGACGCACGGCGACTTGTCTGGCTGATTCGATTCACGCTGTCACCAAGGAGGAGGAGGAGGAGGAAGAAGAAGAGGAGGACCCATCATGAGGACCGCAATAGCAGCGGTGAGGACGTGAGGAATTCAGACTATTGCTTCATGCCGGGAGCTCGCGTGAGCCCGAACGGCTTGGAGAGCAGCTCGGCATGCCGGGGACGGGACTCGTACTCGCACGTCCGAATACTACGAGTCCAGTACTCGTACCGGTACCGTACCTGTATCGTACTCGTACCAAGGCCGAGCAATATATCGATAGATAGCAGGGAGATGAGACGGCCGATTGCTTCGAACCATCGGCCAAGAACCGGCGATGGATCATGGATGATGGATGCGATCATGCAGCGACTTCCGGGCCCTTGCCGTCGACCTCAGATTTTCCACATGGCACATGCCCTCGGCTGGACGAGGGAGGTCCAGATTAGGTGGGACGAGCTCTTTGCTATTCCGCACACGCGGTATCCGTGTCCCTAGGGCTTAGCACACCACGCCATAAATAGGCAGAGGCTGCGTGCCTCGAGCAAGGTTGCGCAAGGTATCGTGCTCCGTAGCGCAAGGGGAGCGCGAGGGAGCGCAAGGGCAGGATGGGCAGGGGATCCATACATGTACCGAGTCGCGCAAGAGGTGCGTCCATTGGATCCTCCTGTGATGGGTGGCAGCAGGCCCGGCATTGGAACCCAAGACGGCGGCGGGAGCGCGCGGGCGCCGGCCGCAATCTGTGGCAAGACGTCGTTTCGAAGCCGATGTAACCAGTAACGGTGCGGAATTTCTTGGGCGGTGGTTGGCGATGCGACCCGAGACAAGCCGTTGTTTCCCTAGATGCCCTCGTAGTAGGTAGTACGGAGTACTGTTGGCGCCGGTATGTGTGTGCTCGTACCTGAAATGTACGAGTATGCAGCGCCCTGGATCCCACGATCACAGGCGCTGGGAAATGATGATGCATAAAGCCAGCCTGCAGGTCTCCCCATGATGCGCAGCGAGGCCAATTTGCCGCCTGTGTCGGACGTCCCATCATCATCTCGAGTCTCAGACGAAGCACGAACGGTTGTATTCCGTACTCCGTACATCGGAGGGGAGGTGAAAGACTCGAGGCCCGATGTTGTCTCTGCGAGTGGTGTTTGGTGATTGAGGGATCTCGTCTCCTTTTCCCGATCCTGTAAAGTTGAGGTTGAGGTTGAGGTTGAAGTCGGAGATGGAGTCATCACCTTATCATCATGTGCTCTGACCCGGGAAAGAGCAACCCATGTGATTGCCGGCTTTACCGAGGAGCACCTGCCTCGCCCCACGGAGACGCCTTCGTGCCTTCCGCTACCGAGAAAAAGGGTCGATTACTACTAATCAATTTGTGAAGGTTGGAAAGTCTTCACTCCACAGCTCCTGCCATTACTATGGCAAGACATCAATGATTGTGAAGGAGAGACAGCAAGAGAGACAGAGAGAGACAAGAGAGAGAGACAGAGAGACAGAGAGACTCGAGAGAAACTTCTCGAGTCGAGAGAAGGAGAGACACGAAAGAGATCACAGGCAAGTCTCGAGTACTCCTTGGTCTGAACAATCTTGATACGAGCCGGAGGTTTCAAGGACTCGCGAGACCCTGGACTGCTCTTGCACAGCTTGGGGCCTTGGCATGTCTTGCACCCAATCTTGCAGGTACCGTCAGGTACAACTTGTTCGAGTACGAGTACGAGTACCTACGACCCGGGCTCGAACTGTGCCTCTCTAGTAGTACCTGTAGTACTACTCCGTACTGGAAGCAGGGTCATCCATGAGGTTCACGGCTGTTTCTTCGCTTTGAGCCGTAAAGATGCCATCTTCCTTCTTCTTCTGTCACAGAAATTCCTCTCATCGACATGAAATTCTCTCGTCGAATTTTTCTCCCGAAAAATTTTCCCCTGCCCGCCCGGGGGGGCCGCTTCCATTTCGGAGTACTACCGGTACGGAGCACGAGTCATCGCCTCGGAGAATGAAGTTGTTGAGACCCAGCGGCGGATGCACAGACAGGGATAAATCCATTGATGGGACTCCTATTGGATCTTGATCAAGACTGATCAAATGTACTCGTATCTGTAGGTACCGGCGGTGCTGCGCTCGCAGCCTGGCGCGTTCCGGATTTCAGGTACAGCCCCAGTACTCCGTACGAGTACAGCTTAGCCAGGTACGGCCTCCTCACGAGAGGCATGGATGGATTGACTGATCCTTACTCCGAGTCCGTCTGTACGAGTACGAGTTCTCCGTGCAAGGAGTCGAGGTGAGGAGAGCACAGGGGATTCGAGTGAGCCGGTCCATGCTAGTGGCTCAGCGAGTCAGTCTCAAAACCTCCAGTCCCAAAGCTGCTCCATACTAACTGAGCCCTATCCCGAAAAGCATGGACGTTTTGGAAGTTGGACCTGGGATGGATCAGGGCCAATATGCACGTTGGCTGCTGCCGCTGGCAGGAGGTCGCTTTCTTGAAAGTTCTTTGTTGCATCAACCAAGTAGGTACCTCATGCATGCCGCAGGCGGGAGACATTGATGAATCTTCAATGGATTGAGTCGATATGAATCCGGCCAGGGATCGTTGATTGATTTATTCATGTTCGTTCCCCCCTCACGGCTGTTGCCTACTTTAGTAGTAGTAGTACTCCGTACATCCATATTGATTCATCACTGAATCAATCTTGACCCTCTCCAGCTGCACCTTCTCTCCTTCTCCCACCCCTGGATCTTTGGCAGGTGCGAGTGCTAGCCGACTTACACATTGACTCGCAGCTTGCAGCTTGCAGCTTCCTCGAGATCCTTTCCTTTCCTTTCTTTTTCTACCCCGGCAAGACAAGAAGAGCAATCCCTCCTTGGCTCCTTCCACCTCATTACGCATCGTCTCAAGAGCCCTTTCGCTTCCTCCGCCTCTTTCTTTTTCCTTCATATTATTCTCTCTCTCTTTTTTTTCTTCTTTTCCTCTCTCTCGTTTTCTCTCTCTCTCTCTCTCTCTCTCTCTCCTACTAGCATTACTCTTACTCACTCTATTGCTCTCTTTTCTTCTTCTTTCTCTACAACCAGTCCTTCCTTATCCATTTCGGACACTTCTCCTATTCTCTCAATTCTTCCGCTTCTCACTCAGTTCCATCCTCCCTTTCCTCTTCTCTTCTCTTCTCTCCTCTTCTTTGACCCTCTCCCAGAGCCAACCACATACTCTCCTCCTTCTCTCTTCGAGTCTGGGAAACTTCTTTCGCGGTCTTCACCTTTGGCATCTTGACTCTCCTTTTCCTGCCCGGCTTCACCTGTCCTCTGCAAAGATGCTCAGCTGCGGCATTCGGAGGGCATTATTCTTTTAATCGTACCTTCCCATTTTGCTTCCAAAAGAACTCACAGGGGCGGCCATCTTGGATCGAAGAGCAAGGAACGGGGTCATCTTCACTGGCGAGAAAGCAAACAAGCAAACAACACAGGCGAAACACAAACAGAAGACGACTCTTCTTGCTGGTTCTGGACGATTCTCCCGCGACGGATAGATACCATACACAGCAGATCACGACGACACAGGAAGTCGACTGTCTCGCACCGAGCTCAGGCTACCTGTTGCACACTCATCCCGAGAGGCATTGGATCTTCGGAAAGAAGGAGAAGGAGACGGGTGCGGGAAAGCACAGGAACGAGAACCAAAAACGGAAATCCGGCGACTGGCGACTGCTCCCGACGCGCTTCGAGAATCGAGACTTTCAAGAAATCGGCTGTTTCCGAGTCACTTCCCGCGGACGACGGAACTCTACCTGGCACCTGGCACTTGCTGTAACGACCTTTTGGACGACATCAAGACCGCTTGCTATCTCAGGAGGTCCTTTAGCAGCAGGGATACCGGGGGCGGCAAGAATAATAAGAGATCAAGGCCACTCGCCTCATTAATATTTTTTTTCATCTCAAGCGGGGCTGGAAAATCATCCCATTCAGAACGCCATTCGAGGACTTTGAATGAGCGTGATTGCTTGTCTTGCCGCAAAGCTGAGCTTCTTTGCTTCTCACCGATATTCGAGCAAACAGCTGTCCTGGCTGTCACATCTCAGCCTCAACCACTCGAAACATCCATCGAAAGACAGCTCGATTCATTTTCATATCCCCCTTTCTTTTGTTTGTGGAGGCTTAGGAGGACGAGAGAAAAAAAACAAATTCCGAAAGACTTCTTCCATTCTCTTGGTTCTCGGTCAAATTTCAGGATCGAACTGCTGATCCGCCCGGGCCGCAATGTCTCGCTTCTCTTCTTCCGCTCTGGCCTTATCCCTCGGGGCTGTTGCTCTGCTATCGACCGCGGCCACGCTGGCAACACAGGCCGTTCTCAGTCTCCAGATCGGCGGTAATTCGCTTGGACAAGCCACATCCATTGTATCGGCCATTTTGGAGGCGATCTTCCTCATCGATGCCCTCTACCTCTGCGCGTCGATGATCCTCGCATCGATCCAAGTGCCATCCAAATCTCATCAGGCGATTGCCTTTGGCCTGGGTGTTCTGATCTCGACCATCGCAACCGCTACCTCCATCATTGGACTAGTTTATTCGAGGACCGTGGCGATCAAGCAAACGTCGGCGCGCTTTGTCACGGCGTGTGCCGTCATCCTCGTGCTCTCTCTTCTGTGTCAGATCTCCTTTCTGATTGTCTATTTCCTCACGGCCAGAGTCGAGACAACTCCGGCCTCTTGGGCATTCAACAAGGATGAAGAGCGCAGCCTTCCCTCGCGGAGCGTGCACGTCAAGGCGATCCGATACAGCCAGACTTTCCCGGTGCTGACCCAGTCGCAGCGTAGCACCATGTGGATGGAGCCTCTGGCCAGCCCGAGGTCGCTCAGCTGCAGGTCTATCGCGGACCGCGGATCCCTGAGCTCCATGTCCCAGCTCACCAGGCCGACCTCGTCGCTTTGCAGACTGCTCCCGCCCAGGGACGTGGAGAGGGGGGTGTCGATGGAGTCCAGCGCCAACAGAAGCAGCGGGTCAGAGGCCTTTGACTCATGGGACACGTCCGCCGTCGATATGCACAACCGCCAGGCCGTCCTGGAAATCTCGTCGCCGACACAGGCCAAGGGCCGCTGCCTGGAGACGATCCCGGCCAGCCCGACACCAAGCCGAAGCCCCTCCCCTGCGTCGATGATCGGCCTCGAACCTCCGAACGTGCGAAGCTCCAGGCGAAGCTTCAGCCCCGTGTCCATTGACCGTGAGCGGCTGCCGAGGCCGACGACGCCCGGGGCCAACAGCGAGGCTCATATCCACCCGCTGTTCCGGTCAGACTCGCCCGATCCCCCTCCCCTGGCCTCGCCGGGGACCAGCGTGATGGCGGCTCCGGATGCGGGGCGAGTGATTATGCACCGGGCGAGCAACCGGTCACTCAATCGGATGCGAAGCGGCAGCTTGCCGATGGCGCGCAGCCCGCTCAGCAGGCAGGGAAGCTTCGAGGATGGCAGGTCGCTGAGACTCCAGCAACAGAGCGACTCGGATGCGGTGACGGTCGATGAGCCGGAAGCGCGTCCGCAGACTGGCCGGACAATGACCTCCCCGGCCGGCGAATGGTTCCTCGGCGGAGGGATCGGGTCCCGATGATCCGAGTGCGTCTCCTCGACTGCCTCGGAAGAACGGGATTGAAAGGAAAGAAGGGGGGAAAAGGAAGAACGAAAAAGAACCAAAAAAAAAAAAAAAAAAACATGGAGCTCTATGCTCCACGAACGGTTTATGATCCGACATGATCTTGTATGATATTTATGTGTCAATATACCCCTCGCGGTTTCGATTCTTTTCCTTTCTTGTCTAGGGTGTGGGGGCAATGGGGAATGATACAGAGGTCAGAAAGAAGACAAAATCACAGGAGATATGGGGGAGACAGAAGAGGGTGGTTAAAAGGGTCTTGATCTTGTTAGGGAGGGGAGGGCTAGGAAGTAAAATAGGTCTCCTGGATCGAGGGCCATCATGATACCACAAACCACCTTTTGATTATTGTTTTTTTGTTTCCCTTTTATCATTTTAAACCGACATCTCTCTACTTCTATTTGAATCTAGTGTGTTCGTTTCCTGTGTTGTGTTGTAAGTACCTGGTAGTATTGTGTTGGATAATCGAGGGATCTTGAAGAGAGCCGTTTGAGGTTGGAGGGGTGACAATATATATTAATACATTGATGTATTCTAGGTACAGGTAGTAACTGTAATATCGCATTGCAAACAAGACAACTTCCGTTCGCATCAAATCGATCTATCAATAGAATTGGAACATTGACCTTGAAGCAGTTGGTCGATTGGCTTCAAGACCCCCCTCAGTGAATCGGCATACGAGTATGTACACAGAGTCCAGAATACAGTGCAGTGAATGTCTGCTTCTGACTCACGGCACTGTACTTGAATGGACTCAGTGCCCCGTAGATGCTGCTTAGTAAGACAACATACTGATAGCTACCTAGGTACTAGTACGGAGTACGGAGTACTATAGTAGTACCTCTAAGCATCTGGCGTCAGCTGGAAGAGGCAAGTCGCGGCAAGCGGGTGCCAATCAGGAGCGGACATTATCGCGACTTGAGCATTTCCATGAGTTTCTACCACTGAGAGAGCACCTGGTGGCAGCCAGTGGCGGCAGGCCGAGTTGTGGGGTCGGGACGGGTGAATTATTTTATGGCGAATGAGGCGCGGGCGACTTTCAGGCCAACCATGGGCTTCGTCATCTTGCCTGCATGTACTCCGTACGGAGTACGGAGTACGAGTAGATCTCTGGACAAGTTGCTCGTGGA
>NQYQ01000019.1:136415-147609 GCA_003055925.1 Escovopsis sp. Ae720 | reverse complement strand
GGGGCTTCCTCGCTTCCGTTCCCCCCCCTCTTCCTCGCCCCCGTCCTCCTCCCGCCCCCGACTCCGCTGAACGCGCTTCTCCCTCTTCTCTGATGCCTGTTGCAACGACTCCATCTGCCTCGCCTCGTCCGTCCACGCTTTCCAAGATGGAGGACAGGAAGAGACCCGCCATCAGCGGCGCCGATGATCTCGCCCCTCCGAGCAAGAGAGTAGCCGTCAATGGCTCCAAGGCAAAGGACGACACCCCCGAGATGAAAGAGGAGAGCTGGATCGAGGTAAGTGTCGCACGACACATCCTTTCTATTTTTCCATTCCTCCTTCGTCCGCTAGATTTCCCGCCCAATGTCGAATGTATTCCTCAAGCATCTCTGGTCTTCTTGGCTCCTCCTGTCTTCCGCACGAGATCTTGCAATAGGGTCTCTCTCTCTCTCTCTCTCTGTTTTTCCTTGTATTTTCCTCCTTTATTTTTGTCTTCGTCTTCTTCGTCTTCTCCTCCTTCCGTCACGTTTGCCTTGTCAACTGCAACCTCTCTCTGGCGTCATTGCTGGATGATAGCGCTCACCAAGCCAGTGATGATGCTCACTGCAAAGCGACTACACTTTGACGATTTTGCAAAAAGAAAAAGGGAAAAATATTGAAAAAAAAAAAAGAAAAGAAAATCACATCCACTTCACCACAACACGGCACGTTTCGTCCGCCGTGTGACACCATCCACCTCGCATTTGCTGCCCATCGACTGTCGCTGTCGCGGGGGAAAGGAGGAGGAAGGGGACCTTGGCGCTGACTTGGCATTCCAGGCTTACACGAAGGGAGCGATATATCGACAGATGCAAGAGTACAGTCGCAAAGCCGCCACCGCCGAATCACGCCTCGAGGAATTGCACAAGAGATCAGTACATCACGATGATCACCTGCGGCTCATCGACGCCTGGTGGCGACAGGTATGCGCGCCGAACGGAGAGCATATTAGACAATATTTTGGGCTCGTCTATATAAAACGCTTGGATACTAAGAAAATTCGTCGACAACAGGTCTTGGAAGAAATCGAGCTCCTCGTCGAAGCCAAGGTCACGTTGCCGTCAAAGACTTCAGGTGCGCACGACGTGTCTCTCTTTGCCCCATTGACGCAGCGGCTGATGACTTGGTTCTTGCTCCAGATCCCCCATACCTCACAGGTGTGCTCTTCAAGAACCTACATGACTTCCAGACGCATCTACAAGAAAAGGGAAAGAACATCAAACTCAAGGCCGAATCGCTTCTCATACGCCTGGCTTCCCAGAGGGAGAGCATCACACCCGAAATCTCCTCCCTAGAAAGCAAGATTGTGAGCCTCCTAGCGGCACAGAAGGAATATCTTCTCAAATTGGACCGATTAAGCGGGGAGAAGGAGCAGCTCTCGGAACAACTCAATGCTGCCACGCTTCGGTACTTCAAGGCAGAGAAGAAATTGGATCGCGCCAAGAGCGCCCAGGTGCAGAAACTCGAGAAGCAGGCATTCGCCAACGCCACAACACAACAAACCACAGCATCCAGCGAGGAGAAGTCGGAACCTGGAGAGGCTAACGGCGGGAATGCGAGCGAGCTGGTGGCCAAGTACGAGGAGGTCGCGGCTATCGTGACGAAGCAGAAGGAGCAGCTCGAGGGGCTATTCGCAGAGATCAAGACTCTCCAAGACGAGAACACGAGCCTCAAGGCGCGCCGAGACGCATGGACGGACGAAGACTTTATTCGAACCGACATTTTCAAGCAATTCAAGGGCCAGAACGAGGACCTGATAAAGCGAATCAACAACCTCGAGGCGACCAACAAGCAGTTGCGCGAAGAGGCCGAGAAGCTCCAAGCCGAACGATCCGCTTTCCGAACCCAGCTCGAGGCCGACGCCAGTCTCATCACCCAAGAACTCGAGGCCGACATCGCCTCGAGAGATCAGGACCTTGCCCGCGTGCGCTCCACACGAGACGAGATCCTTGCCGAGAACACCCAGCGAAAGGCGAGCATGGAGCAGGAGAGGACGTCGATCGAGCACATCAAGGAGCTAGTGACGGCAAAGGAGGACCAGATCTCCGCTCTCGAGAGCCGACTAGCGCGCCTCCAGGCGGAGGAGGAAAAGGAACAGGCAGAGGCGGGCGACGTCCAGGACCTATCGGGAGACGAACTGCGGTCAAGGTACAAGAAACTCAGCCAGGATTTCCAGGCGATCAACCAGGAGGTGCCGGCCATCGAAAAGGCGTACAAGAAGATGAAGGATATCGCGCAAAAGAAGGTCATGGATTTCGCCGCGTTGGAGGAGAAGGTCGCCATCCTGATCGCCGAGAAGAGCAAGGCCGACCAGAAGTACTTTGCGGCTCGAAAGGACGCGGACACGCGGAACAACGAGATCAGATCGCTGCGGCACCAGAACAGCAAAAGCGCGGAGATCATTTCTCAGCTCAAGGACCTGGAAGCGCAAAATCGGACCCTGCTCGGCAATCTGGAGAAGCAGGTGATCGATTTGAGACAGTCGAACGCGAGCCTGGCCACCGAAACCAAGAAGATGGAGACGACGAGCCTCGAATCCGCCAGACGGGCCGAGTCCCTCAACAAGCAGGTCGGCGATCTGTCGAACCTAGTCAAGTCCCGAGATTCCGCGTCCGCCATCATCAAGGAGCGCAACGCGATGCAGGAGACGGAGGCCGAGAAATTCAAGGTCCGCATCGACAACCTGCAAAAGGAACGCGACAGCTGGAAGTCAAAGGCGCTCAGCAACTCGTCAGAGGAGGAAGAGATCCTGCGGGTAAGTCGGAATGATTAGGCTCATCTCTCTCCATTTCCACCAAGCGCTCTCCGCTACCTGAGAAAATCAGCACTAACCAGCGGTCTTCTCCGCCCACAGTCCATGGCTCTCTGTACGGTGTGCCGCACAAACTTCAAGAACACCGCTCTGAAGACCTGCGGCCATCTCTTCTGCAACAAATGCGTCGACGACCGCATCAGCAACCGCATGCGCAAGTGCCCCAGCTGCTCTCGGGCCTTTGACAAGATGGACGTCATGCAGGTACACTTCTGAGAAAACCCTTGCGGCTCCCTCGCGGCTCTTTTCCGACGCTGGCTTCGTCTCTTTTGACAACAGCCCCTCCCCCCTGTTTTCTCTCCCGATCTGGTTCGATTCCGCAGACGCCTTGCCTCTGTGGTGATTTTTTTTGTAATCCCTGACGCGACAATTGATTTGATGAAGGTGGCTCGAGATACCTTGAATATTGAAAAGATTTTCCTCCCTGGCCGCTTGTTTTTAACGTCCCTACCTCTTTTTTTCTTAAAAAAAACCGGCGCCCGAGATTCAGGACGGAGGCGAGTGACTTGGACAGGGCCTTTGCTTTCGCGGATGAAGGAGGCTTTCCCCTCCTCCTTTTGGCTGATTATTTTCTTCCTCTACTTCTTCTTCTTCTTCCTCCTATTTATCTTTCTCTTCTTCTTTTTCTTCTTCTTCTTCTTCTTCTTCTTCTTCTTCTCCATCTTCTTCTCCATCTTCTTCTTTTCTCTTCGTGCTCCCGCAACTCACAACCTCCCTTTACTTCTTCCCTTCTTCTTCGTTCCTTCTCCTACCTTGTCCCCCCCCCTTTTTTTTGACTTTGATGTTCATGTTTCGAGAAGAGACCCCATGTAATTTTATGAGCGGCAAGGGACGGTGGAATGTCATTTCTCATGTGTATATAATCTGCAAGAGGACAAACGAGAGACGGTCGGTTGCCTTGGACGGGGAGTTCTTTTTTTTTGTTCTTATCTTTTTTTTTAAGTCTTGCGGGGGAAGATGGTTTAGGGGAGAAGCAGAGGAGGGGAGGGGAGGGGAGGGGTTGGATAAAAAAAAAACAGATCGCTATCTGCAACTGTGTCGAGTCAATGAACCATCCATGATATTTCACAGGGAGATGCGATTGAAGTGAGAGGTTGAATGCCAATTTGATGCGGGGAAGTCGTTGGAAGGAAGTCACGAACTGAAACTTGAAAAGGGAGAAAAAAAAAGAGAAGAAACAAAAGCCCGGCCTGGAAAGAAAAGCTGCCGTCGCAAGTAGGAAGAATGAGACCAGCCCTGTCATCTCCGCCGCGTTGATCCATAGCCCGTGCTCTCGTATCGATCTGACCTGCCCGTGGTCGCGGAGCCGGAGCCACCCGACGGCGAGTGCGAGTGCGAGTGCGAATGGACCGGCTCCGGGCGCGTCGCGTAGAACCTGGCAGCCGGTGCCGCCGACGGCCGGGGCACAGACGGCGCGGCCTCCCACGCGCCGCGGTAGTCGGGCTCGTCCCTTCGCGGGCGGGGGACCGTGGCGCTGGCACTGGCACTGGCACTCCTCCCGGCCGCGTATCCTGCCGCGCCGCCGCCGGCCAGGCCGCTCCAGAAACCGGGTGTCCAGCCGCGCTGGCGGGAGTAGGCGTGGTCGGGGGGGTCGTGGGCTGCGGGTCTCCTGTCGTAGGACCTGTCCCTTTTGCTGGGGATGTAGTCTGGCCTGCGGTCGGAGTAGGGCGGCGGGGGTGCGCGGGGCGGCCAGCCCGGATTCCAGGGTGCTCTGAGACCGCGCACGTTGTGGCGATGGCCATGATCATGATCGTTGTCGTCATTGTCGTTGTCGTCGTCGTCGATATGATGAATGCTGTTGTTGTTGTTGTCGTCGAAGCGGGCGGTGTGGAGTGCGCGTCTGCTTCTCGTCATGTCCCGGGCCGAGGGAGGCGGGGGTGTCCACGTCCGCGCGAGCCATGCGGAGTAGACGATCCACGCGCAGACGGCGAGGAATATGAGCGCGAACAACCACGCCGAGAGATCCTCGCGGCCGCGCCCGTCGTCGAAGACCGGGCCCCTAGGCCGTGCTCCCTTGGACGCGAGCCCGTCCGCAGCGTCGTCCTCGGCATCCGCTGCTGCGCGAATGGCCCTCAGGACGTCCGGGTACGTCTGCTCCCCGAGCGCGGTCAGGACGAGGCCGTACTCGACGCCGCAGCTGCCCCTGAGGATGTACGGGTCGTCGGCGTCGCGGAAGCCCTCGCAGAGGACGTCGGTCGCGGCGAGGGCCAGCTCGGGGGGCATCTCCGCGGCGCAGCTCCACTCGATGTCCTCGGCGCCGTAGGAGGAGCCCTGGTTCGTGCAGCGCATGATGTCGATGGCGTGGAGGGCGCAGAGCGGGGGCGGGGAGATGCATCGGAGCTGGGGGATGGAGGGGACGCGGCGGTGGGCCGTGAGGGCGTTGTTTCCGCGGAGGGTGAGGAGCTGGACGTCTGAGAGGAGGATCTTTTGGGGGCGCGACGATGACGATGATGATGATGACGAGGAGGATGCTGCTGCTGCTGCTGCTGCTGCTGCTGATGCTGAGGATGATGGCGATGCGATGGCGGGTGCGGCGAGGAGGAGGAGGAGGAGGCTGATGGGGGGATGGAGAGGCGTGGGGGGCCTCATCTTGATGTTCGGCGGGACTGCGCAGGTATGGCTGGTCTTGCTTTTTTTCTTTTTTTTTTCTTCTTATCCTGGGACTCCGCGCCCCCCCCCTGGCCCTGTGAATATGCTTCTTCGTGGGTTTGCTTTTTATTTTAATTATTGTCGATGGGGCTACTTTGTCTTGGCTACTGGTACTGGTACTCGTACGGAGTCCTCGTGCCCAGGGAGGTGGAGATGATGGGGACGCGGTGCGTTATTCGGCGTCGACTGCTGGATCCGGGATAACACGCAGGTCGGCTTCAGGGATGCGGATGCATGGATGGGCCGGTCCAGGCGAGCGGTTGACACTCGTTCCCGTACCGGTATAGATTCGTACGAGTACTCGTACGAGTAGGAGAAAACAGAGGGGCGAGGGCGCGTTCTTGTGGAGGAGAGAGAGTGTGTCGCGAAGGCGAAGCAGAGATGAGCTGATGTCGAGGAGAGCACGGAGTACGGAGATAGTCGAGGTAGTTCGAGTTGTGATCGGTCCTATGTAGTAGTAGAGAAGAGAGAAAACAAGAGCGGGAGACGGCTTGGCCAGATGACGCCTTGGTGCGAGGACGAGGACGAGGAGCGGAATGCGTGGAGGCTGGATCGGGATGGATGGTGAGGGATGGATGCGAGACAGGGTCCGGGGTCATGATTGGGTGAGAGGGGGAGACGAGTGATGAGGAGGGATGAGGAGGGATGAGGAGGGATGAGGAGGGATGAGGAGGGATGAGGAATCTTGGAGTAGTATCGTATATACATCAATACATACGGACTCGTAGAGCTGTCACGGGCAGTGAGCCTGTGACTTGAGTTCAATGTTCACGCGGGCGGGCCATCAATAGAGGTAGTTGATGTTTCTATCAAATACGGGGATACGGAGTGCGGAGTAGATGGATCGTGGATGTTGGAATTCGGTTCCAGCGTGGCTGCATTGAACATTGATCGACCTTGATCTTCATCGTCACAAGGGTCTGAATTTCCGGGAAAGAAAAGGATCAACAGATGGTATCTGTAAGATGGAGATGCCCTCTGTCTGAATCTAAACAGGGAGAAAAAAAAAAGAAAAAAAAAAGAAATGCTCCCGGCAGGGCTTGAACCTGCGACCTTCGCATTACCAAGACTAGCTCGACGAGCAAGTATTAGTACGAAGCTCTAACCAACTGAGCTACGGAAGCCCCTTCAGTGATGACCCGATGGGAACGAGAGCCCCTCTAAGACTTTTCGGCTCATCACCCAGAACAAGGGATGGTCATCAATCTCATCACGATCCATCAGGGGTCGAGCATCTGAAGCTCGTCGTAACAATCCTCCAAAACCTTCAGCACACGATCGTACATGCCGACATCATTGCACCGTTCGGTCATCTGGGCCCCCAAGACTTGCGCAAATTTGTCAAAGCAGTCGAACAAGCACTCATAATGAGGCTTCCAGTGCTCGCGCTCGTCTGAGCGGGACTCGGAGTCTTTGACGATCATGCGCTTGTGGTTTGCCAGAGTGGGGTGGGAATAACTGTACCATCGGTTATGATCCTCGACAATTCGCTCATAGAACGGACCGGGACCGTCATAGTGAGTGCAGACCCAGTATAGAACCCAAAGGAAGGATTCAAGGTCGTCTTCGAGGAAGTGCTGCAGCTGGGCTTTTCCCCGAAGGATCCTGCCCGACATAAAGGCAAGAGTCCCTGTTCGATGGGAAAGGCCCGAGGGGCCGGTTCGGCGGAGCCAGATTGCATGGTCTAGGTCGATGATGAATGCCATCCTGTTCGGGTCCCCCTGGTTCTCGTTGATCATGAGGTTGAAGATCGAGATATCTTGATGGAGAATCCCCGCATGAAACAGCTGTCTGTGTCCCTGAATGCATTGAATCATGTATCGGAGCAGCAGAGCCGGTGATTCTGCATAGTAAAGAGGCTTGCCGACGTCGGTGAGTATGATGCGTTGGAGAAGACGATTGTTGTTGGCGACCTGGTGTTTGGCCCGCTTGCTGGAGGATGCGTCAGAGGGAAAAGCTTCGCTAAAGGATCGCTTTCTGCTTGTCGAAGAACCCGCAGAAAATGTTGGCTTTCTGGACTGCGGTGCTTCGGGTGGAAAGAAAACATCCCCCGCTGACAGGTCGACGTCCTGCCGAACATCGCCATGGATGTCAAGGACAGTCCAATGGTGGGACATGCGGGCAACATTCCCGAGACCCTGCTCGCCTGCGTGTTGGAGGAGCTCGGCCTCTTGGCGTTCGAGAGGTTGCCACGACTGCTTGAGGATCCGAATTGCAGTCTCGCCCTCAAAGTGGCCTTTCCAGATCGTTGCCGCGCGGGTCACGATGCCGTTTGGCGGTTTCACCAAATCCTTAAGGAAGAAGCGTCTGGGCTCGTTTGGGACCGTGATATAAAGAGGATGATGATCCTCATTGAATTCGCAAATCGATGGATGAAAGCCTATGGCTTGACGGGACATGCAATGCAAGCCAAGAAAAACTTTGAGGAAAAGTTGCGGATTATCCGCGATATCGATCGGGCATGAACCAATGACTCCGAGACGGTCAAAGTGCCAGACGCGCAAGATGGGTCCGCACACGGTAAGGCCCAGGACGGAAGATCGCATCGGCTGGTTGTTGAAAACTTTTGCGGCATATTTCGCAAGATCATATAAGGATTCCTGGCCATCTGCCTTCCTGTTGCACTTGAGCTCAATTGGCACCATGACTCTGTCCCATTCTCCGGCGAATTGGGTAGTTGAGGCACTTAAAAAGACCGCGTCTGGCTTGCGCTTGGACTGGTCGCTTTGCGTCTGGATATCGATCAAATGGCGTGAAGAGGACATCTCGTGGGTTATGTAGTACTCAAGCTGCAGTCCCAAGCCGGGCTGCAGATTCGAAAGCTCGCCCAAGAAGACTTTTGCCGCATCAGACATACCACGGAGCCATGCCTTGACGTTTTGCTCTGACGTATCCTTGGGCCATGTTGTCCACCTGGACTCGCTGAGGCTGAAAGTTCCCTCATCGCAGAGTCCCTTGAACCACCTCGACTTTGCCTCCCCAATACCCGCAGGAAGGGTGAAGAGATGGTCGAAGAAGGAATCCAGGTTGAGCGTGATAGCACCGAGTTCGAATTTCATCACCGGAGCCACGACCTCGAGATACCCGGTGCTGTTGACCATGCCAGCAGTCGGGAATGTTTGTGGCGTGGCGTGACGTACAGGGGCAGCAGCAGCAGCAGCAGCAGGAGGAGGAGGAGGAGGAGGAGGAGGAGGGGGAGGAGGCAGGCCGCGAGCTGACACGAAAGAGGCGATGGCCGTGTTCAATTCGGTGGAGATTTGATCGTCGCTCCTCCGCTCAATCAGCGCGATCAGGAAGGTGCTCAAAATCACATGTGCCGTCTCGATCGAAGCCATCAGATCAACGATGTTTTGTGCGAGGTCATCTTCCGCAACTTCGGTGAAGATATCGAGGGCCATGGAGGACAAGAGAATGCGGACTGTCACCTGATGAGTACGAGTGCCATGGATAGGATGTCGGTCATCCCGCGAACTTTGAAAAAAATTCAAGCAGAGGGGGCTTACCGGAGCTCGGAAGCTGGTCGAGCGCGGCGGCATTTGGAACAAGGCCTTCCACGGAGCAAACCGTGGAGAAGTGTGCCATGAATCTTTCGAGCCTCGCCCTCGGAATGTTGACCATCGTGGAAGCTGTTAGGTGTGATGCTGAAAACAGGTGTGCGTTGTCGCCAAGCTGTGCGATTGTAGTAATGGCATTGTCCTGGGAACGACTCGAAACAAGGAGTAGGAAGAAGACCGGGATAAGCTATGTATGTGGTGTGTTGCACTGAGAGTTGCAGAGAGAGGGTTCCTCGGAGTGGTTGTGTGTGGATGTAGACATTGAGGGGAAGAAAATACTCGATGGGTCGCTGTGGTTGAGGGGCATTTCAAGTTGCGACGTGGCCACAGCACGACGTCACGCACCTCAAGTTCCTTTATGACTTGAGGTGGACCTTGATCCGGACAACCCGACTGATCTGGGCCCTTGCGATCAATTGTTGAGAGCTTTCATCATCCCACTGCAGCCTCATGGCATTGCGTTCGCGTCTCGAAACTGCAGATACGACTCGGGATTGAGTGTCTGTCGTGCTCCTTGCAGGTCGTACTCGTACTGGTACATTGAGCAGGCGGTGCGACGGAGACTCATTCACTCTCGGGTGCGAAAAGGGGATGATGCTCTTTTTTGAAGTATACGAGTACCACTTAGTACCTAGGTAGTACCCGTACTCCATACTACTAGTAGGTACTACAGGCAAGTAACATACATGTACTTGGCAGTACGAGTTTGAAGGGGGCCATGATGATACGAGTTCATCTCTCCGAGTCCCTCTGGTGCTGCCCCTCGTACTCGTACTCGTGCTCCGTTCCTGTACGAGTACGCAATACGTTCGAAGCATGAATGTTCTCGTGTCGGCAGATGCTCGTCAATGGATGGAGATGCCGATGTCTGTGCGAGAACTAAGTTGGCGCAGGGGAATCTGCAGGAACAGGGACCAACGGCGGCGGGTGTGCGTTAGCGTGCAGGGGAGGGCTGGCCGGGCGGCGCGGTCGCGTGGTTGAATGAGGCTGGATTGGACTGAGGGCCCCAGGGGAACTTACGAGTGCGAGTACGAGTATCCCGTACCTGTATCTATCGGGTTTTGGACAGATGAACAGCATGGAGATGATGATCCTGAGGCTTATTACTAGGTAGTATTGATGATGATGATGATGATGATGATGATGATGATGAGGAGGAGGAGGAGGAGGAGGAGGAGGAGGAGGAGGAAATGTACAGTGCATAATGATCACTTTCTTGCCACTGTCGAGCTGCCGCAAAGTCGCGTATTCTGGCACTGTAAGGACTGCATACTTACACTGTATATCTTGGCGGACGCGCAGGATGGGTTCAAGGAAGGAGTGCGAGTTGACAGTGCGAACACACCTTCTCGTACGTTCTCTGGATAATTAGGTACCTGTAGTAGGTGCTCGGTACCTCTACGAGTACAGGTACCTACGCGAGCGGGAAGGAGCGAATCAATTAGGGCAGGGCAGGGCAGGGCAGGGCAGGGCAGGGCAGGCTCGCTTAGAACTGGAATGATCAATTTGATCAATTTGATTTGATTTGATTTTGATCTTGATTTTGAATAATCCATGAATTAATTGGAGGAATTCACCCTCATGTTCATGACGGAGATCATTATCAAGAATCCAAGGTTGGCACCAGCTCTGTTGGCCCATGACGCGCTGAAGATTCGCGTTGGTGGCTCGATCGCATCTGCATCGGACGAGCATGGATGATGCATCCAGCAGCTTCCAGCCTCGAGCAGCTCCTCGGGTCTTCGGCAATCTCGTCTCACCCAAAAGGCGCGAGCCAGCTTGCACCGGTCGATGTGGATGTGGGTGTAGGTGTGGGTGTGGATGGGGATAGGATGGGATGGGATGGGATGGATGGATGGATGGAATTGCATGGAATGCTCATCATCTTCTCCAAATCGATGCATCATTGATCCATCCCAATCTCTTTTCCCTCTCCCATCCCAGTCCGGCACTTGCTTCTCGCTGCGCGTGCGACCCCATCTTTCTCCACCTCGGGGGAGTGCCTGGCCGCCCCGGGAGGGCCCCGGCTCAGATCCCCTGCATCGCCCGACATGACGAGCCGTGAATGGAATAGATCGAGGGCAAGGGGCTTACGGATACCTCGCGGTTCATTCATCGAGCTCCCGAGTGGATCCCTCGTGGCCCGACTCGCATACAGGTA
>NQYQ01000019.1:118503-133159 GCA_003055925.1 Escovopsis sp. Ae720 | reverse complement strand
CCCCCCCCCCCCCCCCCCCCTTTTTTTTTTTTTGGATAATTGATTCACCGTCTTCAATACAATCAATGCCAAGGGGCTTTTGATTATTCATACTTTGTTCTTGCCGTTCCCGTTCATCATTCACAGTGGACATGCTCTCAAACGGGATGGATCAATCAATCTTCCCGATAACCCGCGAAGTAGCCTCTGATCGGGGCGCGCGGATGGCTTCGTCGCATTCGATGGGAGGACAGAGTTGGCTCATGTACATGTATGCAAGGTGACCGTGCTCGTCGTTTTCTCAAGCATGATACTACTAGTAGTCCAGATGAATACACATTGACCTCACTTCTATCCGTGCCGTCCCCTGGATAAGGTGGTCTGATCATGCCACAGAGGGTGAATCACCAACTTAAAGTGCCCCCTCCGTATCGTGAAGTCAAGAGTCAGATGACCCCCCCCCCCCACCCCGCCCTGCCAACGTATCCCCTCAAGACATTCCTGCATGGACGAAGCGCCCAGGTATGCAAGGCCACTTGACCCCTCCTGACTACCTAGGTAGATACACCTCGCGATGCGTGCCTGCTTCACAGCTCGCCGCACGACTCGCGCGGGCCGCTGGTGTTCGGACCGTGTGCCGCATCCTCACATCCCGGCATGTCAAGGAGCCCGCCTGCTGCGGCGTCCCAGACGGTGAGACACCCATGGAAGGGGGACGGCGAGCAGCGAATGCTTGCTCGGCTGAAGCTCTGCAGTGCTGCTGGTCACACCACTTTGAGCCCCTGACCAGCGTTCATGTCTCTGCTTGCGTGCGTGGAGCGACCCTGCTTGTGTCTTATCGTGCACTGGATTGTCAAGGTGGTTCGATCTCTTGTCACCAGAGATGCGCCTTGCAGGTGGCCTTGCCCCCCCTTCCCCATCCTCGAAGAGCCATGATTCCACTTCACCTCTAACGCTGGAGGATCTGGCGTCCCCCGAATGCAGAACATTTCCGTGGAGAACGGGCCCGATCCATTGACCACGGTAGGGAGTACAAGGAAGGGAAATCCGTGTTTCCACCGGATTTACCTGATCCACGTACTCCTTGCTGTTCAGTTGATCGCCTTGGTGGCGTTGAGAACCACTTAGATATGCAGGGTTGGGGGCATGCGAAGATTGGTTCAGAGGGAGGTTTGGTGCTCCGAGCTCCACACAAACCCGATCTTTCGAGCCTGTCTATCAGAGGGGCCGCCTTGGCTCCCGCCGGCAAAGTTTCCCATCTGCCAGCTGGTAAGTGACAGCCTCGAGGATAGTTTTAAGGGTTTCACCCGTCTTCTCCTGCGTGAAGTATCACAGATATTCCTGGCCAGATCGTTCTGGGATCAGGGTCGTAAGGGCGACAAATCTCGCGGAGATAGCATGGCATTCAATGGCCAATCGAGAACATGTTTGAAGACCTGCAAGTTCAATATGGGTCATACCAATTGTGGAAAAGGGGCAACAAGGAGCGCATGATACCTTCTGTGACTGCTGGATCCAGACAGCCCATGACGTGGTTGTGGTGTGATGGGGGTCTGATTGTCTGAACCGTGACAGTCGCAAGTGGTTGAAGGCTATCATTGAGTACGATCTATGAGTCAATTGCAAGGTAAGGATCATCGGGATTCAGGATCCAAAGTCTCGCCACCGAGAGCTTGACAGGTTTGTCTTCTGCGGTTCACTAAGATTTCGAATGCCGCAGGCTTTCTTGGTGTCACCGGGAACCCTGTTTCCTTTGCAATCTTCACGTGGAACTTGATACAAGAGGCCATAGAGAACCAAGAGCCCGGTCCGTGGCAGCGTGGAATCATGATGCAAACTAGATGCAGCACAGGTTGGTGGGGGCTCGGGTGAGGCCACTCGTTCACCGGGTGGGTTGGTGCTGATGCTCCGTCAAGGACGACCTCTCGATTATGCCATAAGTATCCATGGGAATACCACGAAGGCTCGATAGACATGCATCCTGTCATATCTGATGATCTGAGATTGACGCGAAGCACTGTCCAGAGATTGCCGCAAGCAGGACCCCTCTCGCCAAGTAGCAAGTTCTCGGCCTCTGCTGTCAATGAATGAACAGTACGCCCGGCTGCAGCCAGAGAGTCAGCTCAGGTCTCATCTGCAGAGATGGTAAGACTTCCGGTGACAAAGTCGAGGGAGGCGCAAAGCATCAAGGAGACGTGGACTTGTAGAGGGAGTACCGGTACCGAGGACTCAAGGGCAGATGAGGGGAATGACCGTGGCTGGGTGCCCAGCCGCTTTGACATGCCTTTGGGCATCACACCAGCTGGATCTCCTAGCTGCAGCATAGAAGGCCAGGGGCCGCCGAGGAGCGTCCGAGCCGCCGAGGATGCTTGTTGAGAAAGCTTGTACATATTCCTCTCTGGCTTGACTTCCCACACGCAACAGACCATCTCGGAAACAGACGCCCCGAATGTAGGCAATTCCGTATGCGGACGACGAGGTATATACCAGCAGATACCTTGCTGGGTGCCGGCGAGAATTCTCGGGGCAATTCCTCGTATAGGGTGGAAATCGGGAGCCATGCAACAGGTCGATCATGTGCCCCCTCTCTGGAAATGGCTGACAAAGTCTTGAGATGTAATGCTGGAGTTCCGCGGCCGGATCAGACAGGGGCCGCCTCACGGGGCAGCCTGCCAAGGGCTCGCAAACGGCAAGCCTTTTCAGAGCGATCCGCTCGCGCTTGCGTCCTCGACCAACAAGAGTCACAAAAATCGAATGATCCTGGAAACAGATGGAGAGCCGTGGTCAGCTCGTTGTGAAGGCAATTTGCATGATCAATCACGGCCACTCAATCTGAGTCAGAACCTTGTCCAACAGCCCAAGGATTGATGCAAAGGGGAAGTGGGCCATGATCCATACCGGTATGTACTCGTACTCATGCTCAGCGCGAGTAGGCCGGCCATGGGTGATCAAGTGGGCTTGTGGAGTATGAGTCTCGGGATGTTGAGATCATTTGTCACGAGGCTCTCGCGACAGGGGTTCGAGGAGGAGGAGGAGGAGGAGGAGGAGGAGGAGGAGGAGGAGGAGGAGGAGGAGGCTGACCTGTTCCACCTCCTCACAGGCCGAAAGAGGGGAGGAGGGGGGGAGGGGCTCTTGCCCCGGCTCCAGGGTCTGCGCCACTGATCTGTGCTGCTCCTTCCTAGCTCGCGTAGTAGATGCCATCGGCCGAGCTGTTCCTGCCTCGGGAGTCGAGCCGGGAATTGAGAAGCTGGTGCCCCTACCAGACCAGAGCCCCTGGTACTCGTACCTGGTTGCATACTGCGACGATCGCGGACTCGGGGTCACCCATACCAACCCGACACGAGGTGACCACGTACCGAGTCAGTCCTCAGATGCCACTGCACCTGGCAGCTCCGACTCGCCTCCCTGCCACCCCCCGACCTGCTGCCCACTTCCGAGTCCTCCTACCTCCCATACAAGGGATCCATTACTCGTACCTACCCAGCCAGGCTATCACCATCACCAGGTACGGTTAAGGGCGAGGCATCGATCGATGAGGGAGGAGCGGTTGGGGCGCAGGATGAGCGGTGAAAGGGAGGGACGTGAAGACAGACAAGAAGAGGCCCGGCCGAGGCCGAAGGAGAAGACTGAACCAGGTGGCCGGCTTCGATGCCGTGGAGCCTGAATGCTTGGGATGAGCGATCTGATCGAGTACATATTCAGCGCGGAGGTGACATGAAACTTACCCACGGCAAGACTTGGCGTAAGGATCGAGAGGCTCCATAGGAAGCTGCAAGAATGTACGATTCTGGCAAACTCGCCTCGCCTTGTACGAGTACTGCCGCATGGTAGCACTGGCGCTGATTCGTATGACCAATCTTGATCATGGACAATGAGTCTTCGGTGACGGGAGAAGGGAAAGGGGGGGAGGGGGAAGGCCTCAATGTTTCCGGCGGTTTCCATCCACTGATGCTTGCTATAACCTGATGGAAGGAGGTGATTTTGCGTCCGTCGCCGCTTCTCTTCTCGGTTGCGGGACGCAAAAGCCCTCCACCCATCACCCATGGATCAATTTGAACCAATCAATGTGTGTGTGATTCAGCTCGATCATCCCAATTTGGATGATATCAGCATGCACAGTGCAGCGTGCAGGTGCAGATGATATTGATACAGGTACTCCGTACATTTGATGAATTGATTGATTTGATGTGCTCCGAGTCGTCACTGTATAAATTGAAATCGTACTACTCCGAGCTCCGGCCGGCATCCTCGGTTGCAATACTTCAAGGTAGCAGTACTAAGTACTAGGTAGATGATGATATCAATTGCTACGTGAGGGTGAAGAACTGTTTCGCTTTATAGTAGAGATAGAAGAAGGAGAAGTGATTGTCTGCAAAGATTATATGTCGTTATGGGTCATTGATCTTGCTTACATCAATGGATCCTACTCCGTACTAGTATCCGCATTCCGGGTTGAAACCCGGAGCAGTGGAGGTCCATTGAAGCAGCCTGTATGAATTTGGCTAAATTCGGTCCATTCCACACCAGCTGGCACTACAGGTACAGTTAGTAGTAGTATCTTGGTATGCACACGAACGGGGCTCGATCACAGTGCTTTCCAGTGTACTCCGTACCCTGGTCTTTTTGCCCGGATTCAAATGGCATCTGCCTTGCGTGGAACTTGAACTTGAAGAGAAGGACTCAACCCCGAGGTGAGAAATTCATACCATTTGTACCTGTACGGAGTAGAGCAAGCAGTACTCCGTAGTAGAGACCAGGAGCCAAGCGGGATCGGGTAAGCGCTGCCGGAGTCCACTTCCAAATTTTTATATCTACTCGTACTCGTACTCGTAAAAGACTGGAGTCGATTAGGATTACTCCGTAGCATCCGTAGGACCTGTACCTCGTACGAGTCGTACTAACTTCCCGTGCTCCGTATCGTTCTACTCCGTACGGAGTACTAGACATAGGCCGACAGGGGACGGCTGCCGCCAATCTTCTCATCAGTCGCAACTGCAGTCGCCGGGGGTTCACATTCCTGCGGGAAGTCGCACCCGGACTGATAGTACGGATTACTATACGGAGTAGGTACGGAGTAGATGAATGGGGTACAGGTATCGTACGGGGTGCAGGTAAGGACATAGCACCTTCCCTTTTATGCCGTACCGTAGTGAACATGATAGAGGCACCTACTCCGTACTACTATGTAGTAGTACCTACCCCGTACTACTTTCGGTTCTCGTGAGGGAAAGAGCTCTGGACGTTTACAGGTAGGTTTGGAAAGGCCCTCTGATGCTTGCTCGTCCAGGAATCTGCTCTGAGTTAACCCCCCCCCCCCACCCCCCCCGCTCCTCCTCCGCCCCCTCCATGCCTCCCCCCCCCCCCTTCCTTTTCCCCCTCCCTCTTTTCTCTGCTTCACGATCCCAAATTGCTGACAAGGCGACCGGGCGCGGTAGCGGTGGAGCTGATCAGAGAGGAGTTGATTGAAAGGGAAGACTCGGCCTGTTTTGAAAAGAAAGGTGTTCCCCAAGCCGTCTTTCAGGAGATATCGGCTAATTCGGGTTTGGAGAGACCAGCAAGCCCATTTGAACAGCGACCGTCTGGGATCATGGATCAGAAGCTCGCGCGCGAGACCTCATTGCTTTTCCCTCGTCGCTCTCAGATACAGGATCAGCAGGCAACGCAAAGATGCGACCATTTGAACCTCCACGGAGTATGAGTACTCGTGCGAATTCCATCGACCATGCACTCCCCACCATCTATCGAACTTCATACAGAGGAGTCAAGAGATCGCTCTCGATTTCCGAGCCACGGTCCGAAACAGCAAGGCATCGACTCCGCTAGTCATGGATATCCTTCCAAGGCTCACAATTGCTACATGGGGTTAGCACTCCTTGTCATAAATGCAGTAACTGCATCGACGGACTTCCGGGTTGGGTGACTTTGACCAACCTGCCAGGTGGCCGGCCGGAGGTCCTACAGGTACGGTACGATACGAGTTTTGCACCACGGAGGGAGTACTCCGTGATATTCCAGACAACTTGCCTTTGATCCATCCATTCAATGTTCCACCACGGAGTATCGTACTCTGTTGTGGCTGTCGCGATTATGTACGAGTACAGGTATGGGTGCATCGGCTTCAGCGAGCACGGACCAAACGGCTCAGAAGACCCCGAGGAGTCTCTTTTGAACGGCAACGTCAGCTCCAACGGCGCGACAAGTCGGAGTGCATTCAAGGACCCGGCAATCGGGTCGTCGCTCCCGCCACCGGGCTCCGCCATAGCTGGCGCTCAGGTCTTTACGGAGTACTCCGCACATCGGCCACTTGAATCATTTGACGCCCGAAAGACGGAATACTTGTGACGCGTCCCCCCCCCCAAAGGTAAGGCAAACACCCGTGGATCTTGATCGACATGCAAATGCTGCATTAGCTCGCCTATCGCATCGTCCTTGAAATCAGACCTTTTGTGCTATGATCTTCCTTGGATTAGACTCTGAGGGTTGGGCGCAGAGCGCCATAGATCAGCCCATTCTTTGGGCTCGCAAATTGAGAAGAGAAAGCCACGAACACCAGGCCACAAGCCGAGATCCCTGTTTCCCGGTTTCACGGCCGAGACCTCCAACTTGTTCGGAGTAGCAAGAAGCAAGAGGCCCATTCGCGGACACTTGGAGGCTGAACTCGCGGAGAAGGGAATCTTGGCAAGTCAGAGCTGCCCTAGCATCAATGCATGCGACCCTTCATGGTCCCGAAAGTTCCAGAGCTCTTGGTCATGGGCCACAGCTCGCCTTCTGCCTTCGTCGTACAGCACCAAAGCGCGGAGGCTCGAGCATCTTCTCCCCCCCCCCTTTTCCCTTCTTTCCCCGGCGCCGCTTCAACCCCTTTTGCCCAAAGGTAGAAGAAGAAAAACGAGCTTCTTGAAACAAACAGACCAATACGGAGGACAGAGCGACTTTCCCAAGCGATGCTGGACACCGGCAAGCACGTACTATGCACTTGAAGCCGGTCAGAAGGAGCCTATCTAATTGAAGTATGCACAGTCTCGAAAAAGAGCATCCCGCATCGGCAGAGAACGAAGCACAAAGATTGGATAGCAATTACCGGTGTTTCACGTTCCCTGTGCATTCGCCGGCATCAAGGAGCATTTCTGCCGCTGGGGATCCGGCGATTCGGTTCCACCCACCGCCACATTTGGATGCCGCGAGAGGGATCTTGCCCGTGCTGAATCCAGGAACAGCACTCACTGTTCACAGACCAGGCAATGGCCCTACTGAGGCTGCGACGGCACGGGCATGGTATCTGGCTTGTTGACGATTGAGAACCCTCTGCTTCTCTGGTCCCCGTTACGATAGACTTTTGGATTTGCATTGAAATCCCAAGACGATCCGGCCCGCAGCCGATGGCATCGAAAAGGACACCTGGAAGGATTGAGTACACATGGTAGGTACTACAGGTAGGATGCCCAACTCCGAGTCGTCTTTTTGCGGTTGCAAATCGAGGCGCCCTCTGCGCCCTCCCCCCACACAGCGAATTGCCGCTTTGGACGTGCCGTCAAGGTCTGAGAGAGTGAAGAGCGCATTGACTGGAACAAGAAGCCGCACCTCATGCATCAATATGTATGCGTGGCCATGGATGGCAGCCCCCACGCCTGCAGGTGCCTCCTTGGGACGAGAAGGAATCCATCTATCAATCCGCCAATGGAGATTCCCGAACTTTGCCGGAATCGCGAAAGCCTGTCTCTACAAGTAGTACTTCGTAGTAGTACTAGTAGTAATTGTCTCGAATGCTGCACGAGAGACCTCCCAGTACCGTGTCGTACTACTACTAGAAGTGCAGTGGTTTATCGCGCCCCCCCCCCTCCCTCCCCTTGCACCTGTCTTGCCTGCCTTGCTCGCCTCGTCCGCCTGATTGTCCTCTCCCATGCTGCACTGAAGATTAGGAAGAATAGCCCTTCCAAGATGATGGACAGTGTGTCGAAATCACTGAGGCCTGAGGCGTCGTGAATGATAGCACCATGTTCGTACTGCTGTAGTAGTGGTAGTGGTCGATATCAATCTACTACTAGTCCTACTCCGTAGTATGTACGGAGTACTCCGTATCAATGACTCTAATGATGCCCGAAGCAAGCAAAGGACCAAGGGAAAGGGAAAGGGAGGAACATGACATGACAATTGTTGATCAATCTCTCTCTGATAATCGGAGCACCAAATTACTACTACTACTACCTACTACTTCTACTAGATCAGATCCAATGAACGGGATACTAGGTACTACTAGTAGGTAGTAGTACGAGTAGTAGGTAGTAGCTGTGACTGTTGGGTGATTGCCCGTCAGAGATGCATCGCGAAAGGTCCCCGCATCGTTCCTTCTCCCATCTGATGCTGCAGTCTTTGCGACTTGGCAGGCAGCATGGGTGGCTCTTGGCCTGCTGGGCAGTGGGCATCCCTCGTCCACCCTCCGCGCCTTCTTCCACTTCCAAGGCAAGCAACGGCGGGCATCGAGCCGGTTGGAGGGAGAAGGTACGGAACGGACTTGTACTGCCTAGGTATGGAGTACCTTAGTAGTTGGGACTGGCACTATGCTCTTTGCAACTGCAAGAGTCTGGCCACACTATACGGATCGGAGTGCGGAGCACATTACAGGTACTACAGGCATTTAATACGGAGTACGGAGTACGGAGTACCTCGTTGCACATTCAGAATACCGAGTACGAGGAGTGCGGATGACTCCGTGCCTCTTTCCGTTCAACAGGACCGTGGATGCCAGGGTCCGCGATAACTTGAAGTCATGGAGGCAGGAACAGCCTGGAGGGGAAAGGGGTGCGGGAGGAACGTCGGACGGACATGGGCTGAGGTGAAGTACTACCTGTAGGTACATACGACTCGTACTCCGTAGTATGAGGTACCTGAACCTGTACGAGTACTCCGTACATGATACTATTCCTCTATGGTACGGAGTACCTGGTGCGGAGTAGGTACTCGTACTCCCGTACTCGTACGTGCCTTCCAGCTCTTGGCGCGTTGTCCGCGGATCAGCATGATCCATCACGATTCTGCCTTCTTCCTTCTTCCATCTTCCATCATCCCCGACCTCGCCGCCGGGGGTCCCTCCACTTCCCATCCATCCTCAACTCCAGACTCGATGCTACGGAGTACGGAGTGTGGGATACTCGTACGGACTGCTGCCACCGCTGCTGCCACCGCCCTAACCGTCTGCTGGGGACCATCATCATCACCTCCCGAGTCTCGAGTTTCGAGTCTTGGAGTCTCGAGTCTCAAGTCTCAAGTCTCCGACACAGACCCGACGTCGCCATCACCCTCCCTCTCCGCGACACCTGCGGAATCCGGATGACCCGCCGTCTCCTCGAGGACTTGATTCAGTCATCAATGCCGTCTGGCCCAAGACAACCTCACGCCTGTGCTGTCTCACTCCTCCCAATAGTGGCGCCCTGTGACATTTCCATCACCGTCTCGGGCATTTGCCAGCAACAGTCGGGAGTCATCCATAAGAGTACCCCGTGCTACCAGCCATACGAGTACTACTTGCTCCTCCGGCTGGGTCGGCTTATCTGATCTGCGGCTACCGGTACGTCTGTTTCGTGTCAACATCGCAATCTAGAGAGAAATGGTATTTCATCTTCGTCCAGACCGGGCGCAATTATCAATCCTATGCACATTCCTAGTACGTGATAGTTGCCGCCCTGCTTGCAGGGGCCTTATTTCGTTCCTGCTGCTGATCATGGTAATAAGCAGCTCTCCAAACGCCTTCTTCTCCCCCTCCAGCCTGCCTGACCAACATACTGAGGACGAGGGACAAGGACACCGCGGGAGTCGACAAGGGAGGGGGTGGGAGAACAATCCGAAGGGGAAGGGGGGCAGAAAGAAAAGAAAAGAAAAGAAAAGAAGAAAAGAAAGAAAAAGCAGACGAGACCCATCGGTTGATCAATTCATGGATGGTGGTGATGATGCATCAGCAACATTCCACTACGGCATACACTTGCAGCATATCCATGTGTGCTTGTTCCACTCACACTCGACAGCTCGAATACCCGCCTGCTGGATCTGTGTCAAGTGCTCCGTGCTGCACCCACCTCAAGGCTTGCCCTCTCCGCCCGGTCAAGGCAAAGATTCTAGTCCTCGGACTGGGTGCTTCTGTTGCCGAGTCTCTGGATGCACGAGGGTACGAATGCTAGCCAGGCATGGGCTGCACGGAGAACCGACGGAGAAGCTACACCCAGTTCGTCTCGTCGTGCCCCGCATCCCTGGGACAGGCATCCAGGTACTACCGTACCGAGTACTCGACCGGACCGCTCACGCCGACAACAAATCTTGTCGCAGGCTTGCAGGTGGCTGACCCCTCTACCTGGTTCCAGAGAGCAAGCTTTGATAAAAAGGCTTCATCGGCATGAGCTTCGAAATCCATCCCAGGACCGGCTCCATTGGCTTCTCGTGCATCTCACCACTTCCTCTCCCAAACTTCCGATATCCGGCACTGCGCCTGCACATCTCGAACCCTCTGCTCACGCAATTCATCACCTGTACTCGGTAGTAGAACTTACTACGGAGTACTCCGTACCTACCACCGGTACTGCTCACGGCGCGATCTGATTTGGTCAGTCAGCTGTTGCTCTTGCTGCTGCTGCCACCGCCGCTGCCACCAAGCCAGCGCGACCTCCGCCACCTCTCCAAGAGATCACTGCTACCGCATAGATCGACTTCCCACCACTCCCGCGGAGGGAGCACCACCACCCACCCGCGGCCTCTCCCGCTGGACGCGTCGGGAGACGACGACGATCATGTTTCCGGCTCCGGGACGCTACCAAGCTAGCTCAGAATCCTCTGCCTCGCCAGCTATGTATTCCGTTGCAGCCAACTCCCGACCACTCGGAGACTTAGATGCTCTTCCTGGCCCGCCATATGGCCACGACGTATCCGATCGTTCGTTTGCACCGCGGCCCGACGCTTATGCCTCCCTCGAACGTGAATACACCAGAGGCACTCGGCTGCCGCCGCCACAGAGTCTGGTGGCTGGCGCTCCGTGGGCTCCCGAGCCTGTTCGCCTGCGAATGCAAGAAAGCCGGTATCACGATGCGCCTCCAGCCCGCTACCAAGATGGCCCCGTCCAGAATCCTCCTTCGCCTGCATCATCTCCCTCGCCGTTCCCGCCTTCTCGCGGTCCATATCATGGATCCGCTCAGTACCGCCCTTTTCACGCGCAACCTACGCCAGATTCGTCGCAATCTCACCTGCAACCCCCATCTCAACTTCCACCTGCTCCATCTCCTTCTGCTCCTCAACTTGTACCCCAACCTCCACCGGCTGGCCCCCCTCCTCATCATCTTCCCGCTCAACTGCCCCCTCAGCTCCCTCATCAGCCCCCCCCTCAAATCCCTTCTCATCTACCTCCTCCAGCTCAACCTCATCGACAGTCTATGTCCAGCGCGTACGTGTCCGGCGAGACTCTACCAGATTCGGCCGTGCCACGATATTCCCACCAGCCCGAATTCGTGCCCTCTCCAGCCTCGTTCCCCACGGATCACCAGCGTCAGTCACCAAGTGATGCCTGCCATCGTTCGCCGCCGATTCAGCAGAACCTCCCGCCTCCAGTTACGAAAAGCACCTTCGCTCCAGCCAGCAGACCACGCACCCTCCTTCAGCAGGCCGAATACGCCATTTCAGCCACGAGAATACCCAATCTGATTGGGCCCAAGAGATCTCACGCGTTGGCCGGCATCTCATTTCAGCTCAAAATGCGCCAGCAGCCCCACGCAGCTCGTGCTTGTGGATTTGGCGACAGGGACAGGAGAGTCATCGACCCACCCCCTATCGTGCAGCTGGTGATTGAGAGTCCTCACATGACTCCGGAAGAGATCCGGGCCTATCTTTGCTATGAAAGCTATGTGATCAGCTGCTTGATATTCGATGAGACGGGAACGCGAGATGCCTCCTACATGCCTGATGAGTACCAAAGTCAACGCCGTCTCATGGGCTCATTGATATCGACGCCCTTTGTTGGACAGGATGAAAATAACGCCGAGGGCTGCTTCTTCTGCTTCTCAGATCTCTCCTGCCGCACTCCGGGTACATTCCGTCTGAGCTTCACGCTCATGATGATCGTTCCGAGCCGAACCCATGACGTGAAGACTTTCCCCATCCTGGCGGGCACCATGAGTGATGCTTTCAGGGTATACAATGCGAAAGAGTTCCCCGGAATGGTGGCCAGCAGCAGGTTGGCGAAGCGCCTCAAAGAGCAGGGCTGCATCATCTCCATCAAGAAGGGCAACGAGAAGAATGAGAGGGGCGAGCGGCAAGAAGACCATGAGGAGATGGAGGAGGATGAGCTGCATGAACAGCACGAAATTCATGGCTACCAGGAGAGGAATAGTACACATGAGCGGCCCGACAAACATGCCCGTCACGAACGGCACGACAAGCATGACAGACACGAGAGGCGCGAGAGGCGCGAGAGGCATGAGCGGAACGATAGACATGAGCAGCACGACAGGCATGACCGGCACGACAGGCATGACCGGCGCGACAGGCATCAGAGGCATGACCGACACGAGAGAAGCGAAAAGCGGGAGAGGCTTGAAAGACAGGACAGACGAGAGAGACACGAGAGGGCCCTCAAGCATGAGAGACCCAAGGCTTCCCAGCCCCAGGACAACCCCTCCGATCAAGGTGGAAACGGAGAGGAATCAAGCAGTGCAGCACAAAGGCGGTTGGCCTTGATATCCGGCGAGAGTCTCTACTAGGAGAAAGGGGGTATCTACACCCCCGTGATCGAAAATCGGACACAGTGGCCTGGGAGCAATGGACTTGCGAAACAAGCGCCATGTCCTCCCACGGGAGATGAGCCCCCTCCCTTCAAGCACCGGAGTCATGGCTTGTGACTGGCCTTGTCGCTGTTGGACGCCATGTCGGAAGAAGGATATATCATGGCACCACTTTGGGAATATCTAGGAGCGAATTCTAGGCAAAGACCCCGGTCAAGTGTTGAGCCATTTTTTTTTTCTTGGAATTCATCAGCGATAAATCAGGAGTAGGTCCTCACTATGTTTCTTTTCATTTGTTTCTCCCTCAATTCACCATATTGGAAAAGGCTCCAACTATATATACTTCACACTCTCGCTTCTTCCTATCCCCTTTTCTTCTCATCTTTCGACATTTTTTTTATTTTTTCCAAGATTTCATTTCGTGGAGCTCGTGGGGAGATGGAGTTGGAATCGATATTCAGGGCAAGCATGATACTTTTGCAGTACTGATGGTTTTTGAAACATCAAATGTGCTTGGAATGACGGACGCGAATCGGTCCATGACGATCTGACTATTCGATTTGGTGATTTCTTTGTTTGGTTTCCGTTTGCTACACTCTTCGTGTTCCTACGATTTTCGGGGCATGTCGTTCTACTGCGTGGCCAGTCATACATCTTGTGGTGTGCATACGGATGACAGTTTTTGTTTCTTTTTCTTGACAAACATTCAAAAGACACATGGCGGCAATCTTTGGATTGCCCTTCCCACCTCGTGTTTATTGACTTATCAACTCTTTCGTGAGAGGGCATCGCGCTTTCAGATCGGAGAGCAGCCCCCGCAACCACGCTCACGCTCACGCTCGCCTCGACTGGGATCGCGGCACGGGGCCCAGAGTCAACGCAGTCACCGGTCACCGTCTCGGTCCCCTGGCGGCGACGGATCGGGACCGCTCCGCGTCCATGTCCATGTCCATGTCCGGAGCAAGGATCAACGCGCCCTCGGGGCATGGGAGACCCCTGGGCGCGCCCTCTGGGGGCTCCGCCCGCACGAACGGGCCTGGGCCGAAGATACTTGCCGTTCCTGTCGGGCTGCATTCGGGTTGCATATGCGGGCCCTACCTGTGGGCGATGGCGAATAGGGCGGCCGCTTGGGGGGGGGGGGGGGGTCTGAGCTTTTTTTGAGGGGGGGAGCACCGTTGAGGATGGAGCCTCTGCTGCGGCGGGGATCGACGGGTTCGCATGGTTGTGTCCAGGGGTGATTTCTCGTTCTCGAACGCTGCTGCCTGTCATTGATTGTCTCCAGGGGATTGCATCCTGGTTTTTACGCGTGTGTGCGTACGAGTACTTGTACGAGTACGAGGCCGGAGCTCCGGGTGGTTCGTATGAGTGGTGCGTACGAGCATTCCCTATATGCGGAAATGCGTGTACGTACAGAGTAGGAGTGTCGTAATGTGGTACGTACGTCCAGTCTGACTGCGGGGGTGCCTCCCTTTTCTCGCCCTCCCCCCTTTTGACTGGGAATGATAGTGTATGTCTCTGATCTTGGTGAGAGGGAGGGGTGATGATGAAGGTGGGCGACCGTGTGCCTCTCCCGGCTGAGTCTGGCCCGGGTCGGCGTCGGGAACGGCGTATCGGTCGTTCTACGCCCTTTCAGACGACCAGGACCGTCGTGCGAGCTTCGGGCGTGAGGGTCCGCACCATATGGTGCCTGTGGCATGGCGGTGCTGCATTGTCGTTCGTGCGACTCGAAGTGGTTTTAAGGCAAGAAGATGGAGGATTCCGGGGCTGTTGTCGGCTGAGAGATGGGCAATAGCCAGAACATGAATTCCTGCCTGAGGGTCAGCACGGTCAAGGTCCGAATGGAAGAGATCGTAATGGAATCAACTTGAGATCAGCATACATGTAGTGTGAGATGATTGGTGATCAGAAAAAGGGGGGGGGGGGGG
>NQYQ01000019.1:107959-118491 GCA_003055925.1 Escovopsis sp. Ae720 | reverse complement strand
GGGGGGGGGGGGGCATCGAACCACTACTGCTACGGTCTGCGCATGGGTGGCCCAACGACCGGGCTCGAGGGTGTGCGCAGGGTGGGAAAGCTTTGCGATTGAGGCTGAAAATCCCTTTTCAGCCCCTTTATTGATACTCATCCGTTCGGGTGTCAACGCGTCATGCTGGGGCGTTCAGCCAAAATGCTCCTATTTGGGAGTGGAATCAACGCCCTTCGAGGCCTGCTCGGGAGTGGAAGTCCGGGACGTCAGTCAAGGACGACGCTGAACATAATGATCGTTGCAGTCGATGACGCAGAAGCTCGAATCATGCAAGACTTCGACGTCCGTCAGGTACGATTTGAGCCTGTGGGAGATGAGGAGCACAAGACTTGGCAATGGTGAGTCTTTGTCATCTGGAAAAAAAACCGAGACGGAGTATCCAGCGCCCGTCTTCCCGCCTGGTGATTCTTCTCATTGGGGCTCAGAAGCAGTATACCAGTATTGCCTGTTCAGCAGCATAGGGATGTTAAAGGTCTGCGCCGCCTCTGGCTTTCGAAAACACCAGCAAGCGAGTCCATGTAGGTTAGCTTTGTCGTACGAAGCTGTGGTACCGAAAGGTTTCATTTTCAGCGGCATAGGGGTCAAGAAGATCCGTCTTACCATGAGCCATTTCCGGCTAGATAAACTCCCACAGGAACTCGGAAAAAGCTTAATCTTGAACATGCTTTGTCCCGGAATGTCTTAAGACCGATGGTGAGCGCTGGGCCCGGGCAAGATAGATCTAAATCCTCATTTGGAGGAGCACAAGCCATCTTCCCGAGAGTGATGTGTCTATAGCAGGTATGATGTCTCAATGTCCGGTCCCTCTTTCGGTCACGACTCGAGAATGCGGGGCAATCACTTGTGCGCCTTGTTTTGAAGACGATAGGGTGGAAGGCGAAATCATGACAGCTGGCTTCTTGCAAGACCCTTGAGGCTTTCAGAAGAAGAGATCGAACAGTCAGGAGAACAGCCCCTCGTTCCGGTTAGGACAGTTGTGGGTGCGGAGATCGACTGGGTGTCTGACTCCCGAAACTTGATTCGTGCCGAGGTCGTCAGCCGGGAGGCAGTGGACTCCGTACGCAACACGCCGTTAGACACAGGCATATCGTACTCCGTATTGACTGCGGAGATGTTCCATTGGGATTGTGCTGATGAGAGGTTTGAGGCAATGCTCAAGTTCGCGTTGTGGATGTCTGTTGAAAACACAATGTGAAAGATGATCACAGAAAGGGGGGCCGAGGGGGCACGACAATGACTACCTCTACCTGGATTCCGTATGTCCGAAAATACCTCTACCTGCAGGTCCTCAACAACCGACTGCATAGGACGGGGTATGGAGTGCAGCTTCATGCGTCCCGGTCTCGATCCGGAGTTGTAGAGACGCCTCTGCTGTATTTTTTTTTAATCTCTTTATGATTATTTTTTTTGGATTTGGAGGGACCAGGGAGATCCCGAGTTGGATGGGGACAAAAGGCCCTCCGAGTGCCGACGCATCGCTCCATGTGTACGAAGGGGTCCTCTATAGGTGCAGGACGGGTACTCTGTAGGGACTCCGGACTCCGCACCGGTCAGTGCAGCAGCTCTATGCAAGTCGGGCAAAATCAGTACAGTCCTCCGCATACTCCTCGCAGGTACGAGTACGAGAGCGAGTACTTTGTACTCCGTAAGGCGGAGGCAGATTGCCATGATTTCGATTTCTGTTGCGCGTAGAGATGCACGATCAGCAAGCCATCATAACTCAATTTTCCGCTGGGACCGTCTCGTGGGCTCACGCGTCGGTAATTGCGTGACAGCCTGGACCCCGAGGGCAGTTCTGTTGCTGCCGGACGACCGCAAGACGGGAAAGAAGCTGGGAGATGGGGGGGGGCCTGTCGATTATGAAACCACTGCCGGCTCCAGGCGGGCAGCTGAGACAAAATGGAGAGTCATGACTGGGAAGCCGATCTCCAGGGGGATTGTCAGATCAGAGCGAGAGGATGAAGAGTGCCTCCACCCATAACAGAGACTCGGGAGAATCAAGCCACCGAGCCGGGGAGTATTACTCGTGGGAGGACTCGTACCTGTACGGAGTAGTAGGTTGTGCGCATGGTTGTCCGTGAGCGAAGTCCATATCTGATTCGTACGAGTACGGACTCGGAGTACGGATGAACAGCTGGGAGGCTACGGAATCCTCTGGTAGGGATACTCCGTACCTGACTCCGCATTCAAGCGCCACGAAGGACGGAGTCTACAGGTGGCACTCGCACTCTGTACGGCGCACGCAGCACTAATAGAAAGACTTGTCACTACTCGTATATCAGCAACTTTAATCTGAGCTGAATGTAGATCGAAACCACCTGTGGGGGAGAGTTCAGGTCGGTGCCTGTGATATTGTTATCCGTACCTGTGCGGACGCTGGGTCTATGGAGCTTGTAGGACCTCTACTCTTACTCGTACTCCACGAAAGGAGCAAGAAGTAAATTCAAATCCTCCTGTCAACACGATACAGTGCTGGTACTCGTATATCACTCGGATCTATTGATAGAGCCGGGTCTCTCTTCGATGATGTCCTTTTGTTCGAATAGTGTCTCGGATTTAGGTAGTGCTGCAGGCAGGGTTGGGGGTTTTGCGTCAGCCAGGGCGTGAGACCCAATCAAGGCGTCGCTTGGCGGTTCCGGAGACGCGGAGACATGACGACCCCTGCCAGCCTGTATCGTGTGGACATCCTGGAAAGCAGAGGTGCACTTCGTCCGTCGATGCATATTTCCTGCAGGGCGGGCACGAGGAGATGCAGAAGCGCGAATGGGTCCAAGATCCTGAAACGAATCAGCAAGCCACGTCCAAGGTATTTTTTTTTTCTTTTCTTTTTTTAGGGGGGGGGAAGAGGCGAATTGGATTGAGGAGAAAAGGAGAGAAGGAGACGAGGAGGAGAAGAGAAGATGGGAAGAAGGGAAGAAGGGAAGAAGGGAAGAAGGGAAGAAGGGAAGAAGGGAAGAAGGGAAGATGAGGACTCGAGAGGAAGATGGGAAAAGAGAAGCGTCATCACGATGGCGGGCGATTGAGACTTTGAGGGCGCAGGATGAGATTGGATCCATCAATGAGGTGCCGAGGAAAGTGCGCATCTGTGAGATGCATCCAAAGGTTCCTTCTGAATGTGAAACGACCCAGACAGGTAATGAGGGAATTGGCGGTGGGGGGCACCTGCAGTGCACAGGAGTATGTATACTCGTACTCTGTACGGAGTACTCTGTACGGATTACCGGTATAATGATTCGAGGCAGGGGCGATCATCTATCGTGGACTCGACAGTCAACTGAGGGAAAGAGATGCGGAGACAGAAGGTAGCAGACGGAAGGAGAGACTCGACTCCTCGCGAAACTCGGCATGATGATGATGGGGTTTTCAGCTGCTCTAATATGGAGAAGTACTAAGGTAGGTACTACTACCTACTACAGGTACCTCTACTAGTAGTAGTAATTAGTACTACTCATGTAGGTACCTCAGGTAGTACCTCCATGAAATCCCGGTTTCATCACCTCGTGCTCCTCGTGATCGGCCTCAACCACTGGCATCATGATTTCCCCTCTCCCTCCTCCCTCCTATACCTACTACTAACTAGTATCCTCCTCTCCTCCTCCATCCCATCATACTCTCCGTACTCTTTCTCCCACCACCACTACTAATAATCCTTGACCATGATCAATGCATCAGTCAATGCGTCGCCAGGTCCGGAACCTCCCCGCTCCGGCCTGATGATGAGCTCTTCCTCGCGCGCTCGCCGCCCCTTCATTTACACGAGACATACTACCTCCCCTTACTAGGTGTAGTACCGAATACTCTACGGAGTATACGGAGTATGGAGTACGGAGTACGGAGTACGGTGTCCCAATTTAAGAAATCCTCGGTACAGGTGAGTCCGCGCCACCGCATTCTGTGATGCGTGAATTCGGGTACGAGTACTCCGTACGGACTCGTACCTGGGGCGGTCTTCTTGCTAACGACGACTCCGTTCAACCAGACGGTCAGATGGATGAATCGCGTTATCGCCTTCTCCCAATCACTTGGCCCCGATGTCAGTCTCCAATCTACGAGTACGGAGTAGTACTCGTACGACTCCCGCCTGGATCAAGCTCGACCCGCCTCGCTCCCGAGTCCTGACCCCCCATCAATCGATCCTCGCGCTTGTGCCTGGATTCAACCCCCGCGGCTACATCAGGCAGGGGTATTTGCCCCTTCCTCTGCCCCTGGCCCCTGAGCCATCGGCCAATCACACTCGACCATTGCGCCCATCTCAACGTCCATCGATGCCAGTGAGGACGCGCATATTAGTACGGAGTACGGAGTACGAGTACGGAGCCATCGGGGGTGGGCTCAGGGGGCTTCCACGGCGTACCGGTACGGAGCTCGATGCTTGGAGTGTGCATCACCTGCCGAATATGCCACAACCGGCCACGGAATGCCGAGTACTGGTACTCCGGACAGTATGCCGTGCTAACTTGAATGCCGTACATTGGCCTGATCTCGATGCTACCGTTGCAACCGCAGTGGCTGCCAACCGCCGCCTTGGAGATCCGAGCTGCCAAGAGTCCAGCGCCACAGCAATGCGTCAGTCCAATGCATCTCTTCATCGACACGCTCACGACCCCTGTCATGTCCTGCAGGTACCGCAGGTCAACCGGGATGTCTTGCATCGCCTTACTCCAACTACTAGGTACGACTCGTACCTGGCCGGCGTGCATACCATCGAGCCCTGTACGGAGTACGGAGAGGACGGCCGACAAAGAGTATTTGATGGGAAAGTCGCCGCCACCACTTCTTCTCGCCCTCTCCCCCCTTCTGCTCTCCTCCTCCTCTTTCCTTCTTCTCCACACGCTTGGGGCCGGGACCTTTGAGATCACCCCCTCTTCTTCTTCATCTTCTCTCCCCTGTGGGCATCCAGTCTCAAAGACTGCTGCACCTCTCCTTGCTCGAAGCAAGTGTCTCTCCTTACCTCTGCAGTCTTATTCACTCCTTTCTGTCTCTGGACTTGCCTCCCCCCCTTCCTCATTCATTCCTTCAAATCTCTAGTCTTCGACTCCCTATTCCCCATACTCCGTGCGAGGTCTCTTGTCAAGACTGGTCTCCTGGCACACCCCATCACGCAACTCCGGACTGACACCTCAGACCTGCCCTCTCATCCGAATCCGAATCTCGGCATCCCGGACCTCTATTCATCCTTAGAGGAGTCCGAACCTTGGTCTTTGCCTCCACCGTTCGGGCCAAGTCACGCACAACAGGGCTTCTCACGATACCAACTTCGCCTAAAATCGCGAATATGAGATTCTCCGGGGTTTCCGCCGTCGCCGCCCTGGCCGGCACGGCTGCTGCGCTCGGCGATCAGCGAAGCTTCGCCGTCATGCACTTCAACAACCAACCGCTCACTACCGTGCGCCTCGACCCCATCGTCAGTCCCGGCCAGGTTGCGAGCCATGTTCACACCGTCTTGGGCGCCAGCAACTTTGGCGCCAACGTCACTTTCGAGGACCTCGAAGCCTCCGAGTGCGCGAATCCCGTCATCAAGGGCGACAACAGTGTCTACTGGTTTCCCTCCCTCTATTACATGGACTCGGAGAACGGTACCTTCGAGTCGGTGCCGCTCTTCTACGCTCAAGTCTACTACTTGTATGCCTCACTCCTATTTTCAGACTTGCCCACCCCGCTGACGAGATCTCCCAAGCTTCGAGCCGAGCAATGACAAGATCGTGGCCTTCCCCCCGGGCCTGCAAATGTTCACCGGAAGTCCCACCCTGCGTGATCCCCCAACCGGCGGCTGCACCGGCAACCTCGACCCCTCCAAGGGCCCCGTCCAGAACGTCCGGTGGACTTGTCCTCGCTCGGGAGACGAATCTAACCCTCCATCTTGGCCCCGCGACTCCGACGGCACCATGTCCGGCATGGGCGATTCCAACAACCTAGGCGAGGGTTGTGGTTTCCCTGATGTCTCCTGCGACGGCTTCGCTTCGCCTCTGCGCATGGACATCCACTTCCCCTCATGCTACAACCCCGAGGCCGGCCTGACAAACTACTTGGAGAACACGGCCTTCCCCACCGATGCTGGCAGTGGCAAGCAGGACTGCCCCCCGGGCTGGTTGCACTTGCCCCACCTCTTCTACGAGGTCTACTGGAACACGCTCATCTTCAGGGGCCGCTGGGAAGAGGGTGTTGGCCGGCAGCCCTTCGTCCTGGCTGAGGGTGACATCACCGGATACAGCGCTCACGCCGACTTCATCTCGGGCTGGGACCAGGATACCTTGCAACACATCATCGACACCTGCGATGCCGGAACATCCGCAATGGACAAGTGCCCCGGCGTCACGGTCAACAACGTCAACTGTCAGATCCCGCCGGCCCTGGACGAGAAGACCCAAGGCACGCTCACTGCCTTGCCAGGAAACAACCCCGTGACCGGCTGGTGGATGGGCTCCAGCGGCGACGACAACAAGGGAGACCCGCCGATGCCGTCCCCTTCGAACAGCGGTGCTTCTTCGGTGCCTTCCCCCCCTCCTTCCAAGCCTACCTCTCACCCGGCTTCTCCCGCGCCGTCTTCCCACCACACGACTTCTTCTCCTGCCCACTCTGCTTCCTCTTCCCCTTCTTCGCCCCAGCAGCCTCACTCCCAGTCCCCGAATGGCAATGGTGATGCTGCTTCGTCCCCTTCCTCGGCGCCGACCCCCACCTCGCCTTCATCCTCCACGAAGAACAAGCCCTGCCGGCCCTCTTCGATTGAGACGACGACCTCGACGAGCACCATTATGATGACGGCAACCGTCACCGTCACCCAGTGCAAGCCCACCGCGTCCGCATCGCTGCCCGCAAGCCCCACCAACCCGGACTCTCCTCAGGACATCCTCGGATTCACCTACGTCGGGTGCTTCCAGGATACCGACGCGCGCGTCCTGACCGGCGAGACGCTCCCCGCCCTGGGACCCATGTCAAACGAGAAGTGCATCACCCGCTGCAAGGACCACGGCTTCACCCTGGCTGGCACTGAGTATGGTGGCCAGTGCTTCTGTGGCGACCAGCTCGTCGGCTCCTCCAAGATTGACGAGTCGAAGTGCACCATGAAGTGCGAGGGCGATGCGTCCGAACTCTGCGGCGGTGGGTCGGCTCTCAGCATGTGGAGCAGCACCGGGCAAGCGGGCGTCGCAGGCGTCCCGGGCGTCGACAACGCCGGGGAGCAGCAGCAGCAGCAGCAGCCCCAGCAGCCCCAGCAGCCGCCGACGGATTCGTGGAGGCGCTTCCGTCGTCGCAACCGCCATTAAGTGACCGGTCCCCATGGCAGATTTATCACGTCAAGCTAGACCAAGGGCGTGGGACTTGGTCGCATGGGAGCGGAGACCTGAGCGAAGCCAATCAGGAGGAATACCTAGCCAGGGGCCAATTGAGGAGTTGCAGATCTCCATTGCGAGTGATTTTTGATGTACTACCTCTATCATTCTTTGAACATTTTTTGCCTGTATTTAGTCTCATCTTTTCTCTTCCTTGAAGGCGTTGGATTCGAGACGTTAGGAAGGCCATGACGGCCAGTGTTCTCCGAATATGCTGACGGCTATGAGACATGACCCGAGGCCGGGCACGAGGGCAGATTGAACCAAAATGAAAGGATATCCGAGACGCAAAGCATTGAGACGTGTCGAAACAAGGCTATCATGAAGTCCTCGAACAATGTGTCTCAGTGAACGTGCGCGACAAGGACCTGGTCTAAGGTGAGACATGGGAATGAAGTGTAGTATCCCGGACTCCCGAGTGCGTAGAGGAGCACACGTTCGGTTGAGACAAGAAGCGGACTGGCTCGAGCCTCATCGACGATTGTTTGAGAATTTTGACCAGTCCATTGGATCAACTAATCAGTGTTGGCAGAAGATGTGGTAGAATGAGGACATTCATGAAGACAGGTCTGACCATACGTGAAAGAGAGGTCGGAGGAGGGGAAGAGAGGCGGAGAGGTGGAGCAGAGAGGAGGAGAGGAGGAGAGGAGATGAGGTTCAAGCGGCCAAAAGTGACGGGCGGCAGAACGGCGGCTAATCGCAGCAGGGGTTCGCGTGTCGGTGCCTTTTTTGTTTTTTTTTTTTTCCAAACAAAAAAAAAACAATTCAATTCAATCCAATTCAATCCCTTGCCTTTTCGAAACTTTCCGAAACGGTCACATATCATAAAGGTCGAGCGTCGGCGGGCTGATTCCATTTTTCCGCCCTGGGTCCATGGATGAGAGGGCCGAGCGAGGATTTCAGGATTGAACCCAAGCAAGGAAAAAAAGACACACGAAAAACATCGCACATAACATCCATCGGCGCGACCGACGACATACACTCTGATCCATGACATAACAGCAACGGGGGCGGGCATCATCACACGTTCATCACTAACAAACACACTTTGAGGAGACGGCGTCGGAGGATTCGGAGCAAGGGGGGGCGCGCAAGAGAGCGGACGAGAGCGGAAGCAAGCGGAACACTGGGGGATCTCGAAGTGAGCCGGAGGGAGTGACGAATTTGATTTCGATGATCGGTTAGGGCGTCCTGAAGGTGTTGCTCTCATTCAACTGATCTTTGAGCTCCCGTGTTTAAGGCTCTGAGGGGGGAAGGGAGAGAGAGAGGGGGAGAGGGAGAGAGGGAAAAGGATTCATCATCTTGGGCATATAAGAGTGAGCGCTCTCAGGGTGTGAAGGTCTTGAGAACATCCGGGTCCAAGTCAACAGCAGGCAGAGAAGAGACCTTGACAGAGGCGGCACGACATCGACAGAAGAAGAAGAAGAAGCCCGAAGAGAACACACAGAGAGAGAGATGTCGCTCTACCACGAGGCGGCCGAGGTGCTCGCGGCGTGGTCGGCGCACAGCGGGGGGAGCCTCAAGTCGCGCATCTTCAACAAGAGGAGCGGCAGCAAGGCGCCGGCGGGCCAGCTGTACGCGCTGGTGGTGGAGAGCAGCAAGTGGAGCGGGGTTCTGCGGGAGGTGATTGAGCGGAGCGATCTGCTGCGGCTGGAGCGCAAGGTATGGATATCCTTCTCTGCCCCCTTTTCACCGGGTGATTCCTCGCGAGTATCAGTGTCGCGACGAGGCGGGATGGGTCTACGGGTCTACGGGGCTACGATTGGATTCGATGAGTCGGCACGAGACGGACAACGGCTGACCGAAACCCCCCTTCCCCCCCCTTGACAGCTCACGCCGGCGCTCGCGCTGCTGCTGGTGCACGACCTGCTCCTGGCCAAGGGGGGCGTCGCGCTCGCGCAGAGCCACGGCCTGCGGGCCTCGGTGGAGCGGCACCGGGCGCGGCTCTCGGCGGAGCTCACGCGGGCGCGGGTGCGCCGGCGGGCGGGATCGCTGGAGGCGCTGCGGGAGGTGGTGGAGCGGGAGGCGGCGGGGGAGGAGGCTGCGTACCCGCGGTGGGTGCGGGTGAACGCGCTGAAGAGCAGTCTGGAGGAGCAGCTGGAGACGACGTTTGCGGGGTACGCGCGGGTGCACAGCATCGGGGAGCTGGTGGGGGACACGATCGCCAAGACCGGCAACGACGGCGACGAAAACACCGAGACCGGCAGCAGCACGAAGCGCAGCAGCACGGGCGACACAGTGATCAAGGGCGGCAAACGCATCTACATCGACCCGCACGTGCCGAACCTGGTGGCCGTGACGCCCGGCACCGTGTTCGCCAAGACGCAGGCGTACCTGGACGGCAAGATCATCCTGCAGGACAAGGCGTCGTGCTTCCCCGCGTACCTGCTGGACCCGCGGCCCGAGGACGGGGACGTGATCGACGCGTGCTCGGCGCCGGGGAACAAGACGACGCACCTGGCGGCGATCCTGCACGAGCGGGGCGGCGGCGGCGGCAGCGGCAGCGGCAGTGGGAGTATTGAGGGTGGCGGCGCAGAGGGCCGGCAGCAGACCATCTACGCGTTCGAGAAGGACGCGCGGCGCGCGCAGACGCTCGAGAAGATGGTCAAGATCGCGGGCGCCAAGGGCCGGACGCGGATCGGGTTCGGGCAGGATTTCTTGCAGGTGGACCCGGAGGCGGAGCGGTTCCGGGGTGTCGGGGCTCTGCTGCTGGACCCGAGCTGCTCGGGCAGCGGGATCGTGGGGCTGGACTCGCTGCCGGAGCTGCACCTTCCTGCTGCGGTGGTGTCGGGGGCCTCTACGGGTAAAGGGACGACGACGACGACGACGCCGACGACGACGACGACGGGCAAGAGGAAGCGGAAGCACGGGGAGGGGGCGTGCGTGATCCGGGACGACGACGGGCGGGAGACGGTAGTTGGGACGGAGCGGGACCTGGAGGCGCGGCTGGAGGCGCTGGCGGGCTTCCAGCTGACGCTGCTGCTGCACGCGCTGCGGTTCCCGGGGGCGCGGCGGGTGACGTACTCGACGTGCAGCGTGCACTCGCGGGAGAACGAGGCGGTGGTGGTGGCGGCGCTGGGGTCGGAGGTAGCGCGGGCGCGGGGGTGGCGGATCCTGAGGCGGGAGGAGCAGGTTTGGGGCATGCGGGAGTGGCCGGTGAGG
>NQYQ01000019.1:48157-65179 GCA_003055925.1 Escovopsis sp. Ae720 | reverse complement strand
GGGGGGGGGGGGGGAGCCAGTCTGTGCTCGTACGAGCATGGAGGGCTCGTCTCGTGCTAAAACATCGCGGGTGCGAACCGCGCCCGGGGCTCCAAGGCAAGGGATGGCCTCTAATATTCGCTAGAGGAAAACATGAAACGACGCGAAAGCCTCCAGCTGCTAGAGAGAAGCCAGCCGCCGCCCACCACCGGGGTCGGGTCCCGGGGCCGCCACCAAGGAATACCGCACTGTTCCGTTGGAGCACGGAGAACGGAGTACGAGTACGGCCATCCATTGTCCAAGGAGCACAGAGGTCATCGACCAAACATTGGAGGCGTCTGGTCCGAGAGAAAGGCGTCCGAGAGGTATGCAGTGCCCATTGTTGGACCGCGTCTCGATGAGACAACGCGCCTTAGTGCTGGCATCCGGTCCATTCCAACCAGCGCCACGCAATGACTTACATATGCACGGTAAGCGTAGTTTGGGGGTAAGCGCGAAGCCATCGCTCGATGATATAAAGTCAATCCATCCATTCACGGATGACAGTCTGTTTGATGAGACGGGCGTCGTCGACAAAAGGACCTTTTCAGGTACGAAGAGCGCACCACGAGTATGGAAGTGTACGAGTACTACGGAGTAGTACGAGTACGAGTTGGTATGCATCAAGGACGACCTAGCCAGATGAAGAGGACTCGCAGACGTATCCGGAGCAAATATCCGTCATATAGAAAGACCTGCTACTCGTACGACTAGATCCCGTCACCGTCACTGTCCGCTCTCCAACTCGCTCGTCTGGGAAACAAAACCATGCCAAGTCGACACGCGATGGACATCACACAGTAAGCCTGGAGTGAAAGGGAAACCAAATGATGGGAGGAGATCCAACAGCAAGGAAATGGCAAGGGGATGAATCATGAAAACCAAAGGAAGATCAAGCAAGTGGATGAAAGAGGAAAAATGAAAGGGAGATCCAAGAGGCAAGGAAAAATATCAGGGCAGGAGAGGAGACGAAACAGGGGCACAGAGGCAAAAGAGAAGGGAGAGGAGCCGATCCCTCACGCAAGCATGCTGACCGGAAGATCTCCCTGCCTCAGCCGCTCCTCGACGTAGCACATGGCGACCCTCAACGCGATCTCGCCCCCGACGCACGCCCCGCTCTCCAGGTGCTGCGCCAGCCCGCTCGCCGTCGAGAACCCTTTCTCCCTCTCCCTCCTCAGCCGGCGCGCCAGCCGCCTCACCGCGCCCGGCGGCACCGCCCCGGCGAGCAGTGACACGGGGCAGTGGTATATCTTCTCCGGCGCCGTGTGCGCCACCGACTGCATGTGCTGCCCGAGCGCGTTCATCGAGGGAAACTTGCGCCGCTTGTCCGGGCACAGGGGGCACCGCAGCGTCGGGACCGGCGGGATGCTGAACAGCGGCGACGGGACGCTGACCTCGCTGCCGGGCGTCAGGATCGCGCCGCCCGAGTCTGCGCTCTCGCTCCTGGCGGGCGTGACCGGCCTGCTCCCCAGCCGGAGCTTGCCGAGCGCCGGGGCGATGTCCTCTTCCTCTTTGACGCCGTTGTCGTCGTCGTCGTCGCTGTCGTCGTCGCTGTCGTCGTCGTCCGAGACCGTCCAGCGCTCCCGGATGATGCAGTCGGCGTCTTTCTTCCTGATGATGGCGTTGAGCGCCTCCCTGTCGATGCCCGAGGAGCACGACCCGCTCTCGAGGTGCAGCAGCATCGCCGAGGGGCTCGTGAACCGAGCCGTGCACCCCGCCCCCGATGCCGATATCGCCTCCTCGTAGAGCCCCGCGATGCATGGCAGGTCGCTCAGGGGATGGTGTGCGAGGGACGAGATGTGCCGGCTGAGATCCTCATCCCTCACGAAGCGCTTGCCGCACTCTTCGCACTCGAACTTCCTGGCCTTCTTTTTCTTCTTCGGCTGCAGCTGCAGCAATGGCTGGTCTGAGACTTCTGGCCCCTCTTCCTGCTGCTGCTGCTGCTGCTGCGGTGATTGTTCCTGTCGCTGCGTTCGTTGTGCTTCAGCTTGCGCCAGTTGTGCCTGTTCCTGTTGCTTCTGCTGCTGCTGCTGCTGTTGCTGTTGCTGTTGCTGTTGCTGTTGCTGTTGCTGTTGCTGTTGCTGTTGCTGTTGCTGTTGCTGTTGCTGTTGCTGTTTCTGTTGCTGTTGCTGTTGCTGTTGCTGTTGCTGTTGTTGCTGCTGTGCCTCCCGCCTCCTTATCTCCTCATGCTGTTTGCTCGAGTCTGATTTATGCTGCTCCAACGCAGCCGCACTCTTGAACATTCTCTTGCACACGACACACTCGAGATCCACTTCCCCTTCTATCGCCTCGTGCTGCTTGGCCGAGACCGCCCCATGCTTCTTGCCCGGGTACGCCTGGTGCTGCTTCAACGCGGCCAGTCTCTTGAACGTCGCCTTGCACACGCCGCACTCAAGACTCTCCTCGACTCCTATCGCCCCGTGCTGCTTGCCCGAGACGGCCTCAACATGCGTCTTGCCCGGGTCGGCCTGATGCTGCTTCAACGCAGCCGCACCCTTGAACGTCGCCTTGCACACCCCACACTCAACAGTCTCCTCTTCCTTGCTCAACGCCTCATGCTTCTTCCTCGAATCCGCATCATGCTGCTCCCGCGCAGCCGCGCTCTTGAACGCCCTCTTGCACAGGCCGCACGCCAGACTCCTGATGGCCTCGTGCTGCTTGCCCGAGACGGCCTCAACATGCGTCTTGCCCGGGTCGGCCTGATGCTGCTTCAACGCAGCCGCACCCTTGAACGTCGCCTTGCACACCCCACACTCAACAGTCTCCTCTTCCTTGTTCAACTCCTCATGCTTCTTCCTCGAGTCCGCCTCGTGCTGCTCCAGCGCCCCCGCGCTCTTGAACGCCTTATTGCACACGCCGCAGTGAAACGGAGCCGCACTCTTCACCACGGCAACCGTCTTCACCACGCCCGCACCCGCATCCGCACCCTCACCCGCCGCGTGCATCGTCTTCCTCTCGTGCCGGGCCAGCCGTGCTTTGGAGGCGAACCCCAGCCCGCACGCCCTGCAGCACCAGTGTAGCTTCGCGGTCGCATGCTGCACGAGGCTCTCCTCCGTGGCGAACTCGGCATTGCACGCCAGGCAGGTCGGGCGCCCGGGCATCTCGAGCTCAGGAGGACTCGGCGCAGACGGGGCAGGAGAGAGAGGATTCAATACCTTGTCGTGGAGGCGGCGCGGTGTTCTTCGAGGGCGGGCCTCAACCGTCTTTGGAATTGCAAGTGCGAGGCCGCAGCTTGGCACCCTGGGGCTTGAGATGTCGAGACCGTGCCCCCGTCGGTGTCGGTGAGGTTGACGGGCAGTCGGTAGAGGCGAGATCTATTGCTCGCTATGGACGATGGACGATGGACGATGGATGATGGATGATGGATGATGGATATGGATACCGATGATCGATATCGAGAAACTGGGAGAGCGTCTGCGGTGATGATGGTGCTCGTGGGAGGTGCTGGCGGAGAGAAGGTGAGGAGAGGAGGTTGGTGACTTGGGCGGCTGCGAGGTTGCCTTCCGCATGGATCCCTTATGTATATGTGGTCCGAGGCAGCCTGTTGAGTGGTGGTGAGCTTAAGCAGTGCCAGTACGGAGTAAAAAAAAAGGTACTTTGATGCTCGGACGTCCGAGGTACCGTCAATCTGCCGCCCAGTACTCCGTAGTACCACTGTTTTTTAAGTTGTCGCGGGACTCGGACCGTCCGTCAGAGTCAACATACTACCCTCACGCATTCCCCCATTGCTGCGCAGGGCCTCGGCATTGGCGAGCGCCTGCGGATGGATCGTGCAGGCGATGCCATATTACGTGCGATGAATTCGGCATTGGACGTGTTCGCAGGTCGACGTTTCACTGGGCCTCGGAAGGCGAGTTTCTGCATGGAGTTTGAACCGGTTGACACTGCCAAGTCCTGGGGTACTTGTGAGTCGGGGTGGAGGAAGTACCTCTGCCTGCGGGGATTGGGCTGGAGCTCGAAACTTCGGTGACGCAACCCCCGTCCGAGCATTCACCCGCCCTTTTCCATTGGACAGGCACGTCGACACTGTCGTGATCCTACTATTGATGTATGGATGTATGTACTCGTAGCATCAAGATGGATTCAACTCTCAGAGGGCGGCTCGGGATCTGTCTCTGGAGGGCAGCCTCGTCGAGACGCACGAGCAGATGCCCCGGTCGCAGGCCTCCGAGAGTCTGATAGATTGATCCGTCATTGATTGGAGTGCTATCGGATCGCAGCGTCCTTCGACAGGCTTCAAAGGAGGAACGGGTCGAAGGGAGGGAGGGGAGGGGCTGTGCTCGAGCCTGGAGGGCCCGCGATGGGGACGCATTGGGCGCCTGCGCCTCTTCCCGTCAATGTGAGACACGGAGCGGGGAGGGGAGGGGATCGATCCCTAACCGGAGGCGAGGCCATCTCTCGCACACATTCCGTGCATCCCTGGATTCGGGATGGAAGCGAGGACATGTATAAAAAAGGTAGGTGGATAGGTAGGTAGGTAGGTAGTAGTAGTAGTGATCTGTGATTCCTCATACATATAGGTAATAATCGTACACCAATTGACCTCGCTAGATGCTCGCACTCAGCGGTTGCGGTTGCTCGACCACCGCTTCACCATGACCTCCCTGATCCGGTAGAGCCTCAGCGCCTCCGTGATCCCGCCCTCGAGCGCCGCCTCGAACCTCTGCGGCGGCGGCACGTCCACGTACACGAGCACCAGGCTCTTGGTGACGTGCGACAGCACCCGCACGACGCTGTGCAGCCAGGCCCACGTCTTCTGCGGCCTCCGCTTCTTCCTGCCGGCCCTCTTCCACCCGGGGTCCGAGTACGACGGGATGACGATGAGGCCGAACTCGGCGTGGTCGAAGACCGGCCCGCGCGTGTACAGCAGCCAGTCGACGCCGAACTTGATGCCCGCGCGGGGGACCCACCCGAGGGACCGGAAGTGGTGGTACACGGCGTAGTTGACGAGGAACCCGTCGTCGGGCTCGGGGGCCGGCTCGTCCGGCCCGTTGCGCGGCGGGAAGTAGGAGTACTGGCGGAACAGGGTGAAGAGCTCCATGGACGAGAGGGTGCGGCCCGTGGAGGGGTTCGTGACGTCGAGGACGCCTAGGCCGAAGGACAGGAAGAAGACCTCCTCGGGCAAGAGCTGGAGGTGCTCCTTGTTGATGATGGGGTCCGATCGGGTCGCTGCGGGCCCGTTGGCCTGCTGGGAGGCGGCGGGAGGAGGGCGGCGGCTCATGCTCTTGGCGTCGACGGGGGTGTCGTGACCGTCGGCCACGGGCGAGGAGGTCTTGACGACGCCGGAGCGCTTCGGGCTCGGCGGGTCCGCGAAGTTGAAGGTCGTCGACTCGACGGTGGGCGAGAACCGCACGCTCTTGCGCCGCTTGAGCGATTTCGTTTCATCAAAATCACTCGAGGACGAGCGGGAGAGCGGGGACTTGGGTGGCTTGCCGCCGGCAGCCTCGTCGACGCTGTCATCGGGCGTTTGCGGCTCCACCTGGTCATCACTCTGCGGGCCATCCACGATGGCGAGATCGGGCAGCTCGGAATCGGTCCGTGCCGTGGCAGCGGCGGCGGCGGGGCTGTCTATGCCATTCACGCGTCTGTTCGCGGCCTCTGCTCTACTCGCATCTACGGTTTTGAGGAGGGCGGCGAGATCGGCAGTCGAGTTGGGGAGGGATAGGAGCTCAACGGGGCCCACGGGAGCTACAAGAACGATGGAGCCCAGGCCCTCGGTGTCTTCCAGCTCCTGGGAGAACTTGGTCACCAGCGGGGGCTCGTCCGTCTTTGCGGGCTTGGGGACGGGGGCGACGATGGCGGCGGCGCGTTGGGCCTCCTCGAGCTTTGTCTGGCGGATGGCCTCCTGCTCGAGCCTCGCGCGTTCCCACTTGGCCTGCGCTCGCTCCTCTCTCCGCTGGACGGTGAAGATCTCACTGACGTGGCCCTCCTGGAGCCCTCTTCGGACCTGCTCCCTCTTGAGCCAGTTGGGCTCGCTTCGGCTCAGGCTGCCTTTGCCGTAGAAGCCTTGCTCCCACAGGGCCCTCATGGATTTCTCGTCGACGATGTGGACCGAGATGGTGGTGTCGGACCAGATGCCATGATGAACGACCGAGGGCTCGGCCAACGGCGGGCTGAGCACCTGGCCGAGCCACGCGTAGGCGACGTGAAAGAGGGAGATGGGATTGTTGGGGTAGAAGGTTGGAAGGGGGAAGGTCCGGATCGGGGCGGGAAGCGCATATATTTGGTGGATGGAGGGGTTTCGCTTCGATGATGGAGCAGTGTCTGGCTTGGTTCTGGAGGGAGAAGAAGCCTTGCCTATTACGACAGGCTGGACGGGAGTCTGGATCTCAGCCATGTTGAGCCGGGATCATCTTGGCCTGGAGACTTTTTAGTCAGCTTTCTGCTGCGAACCAACGTTTTTTTTTTTTTTTGGAAAAAGCAGCATGACAACAAAATGGAGTGGATTGCACTGTGATCAGATACCGTTGTAGTCTATAATCAAAGGGCGTTCATTGAGGCCAAATGAATGGTTCCTCTACGCACAGAAAGGTGTCATCATATACAGAGGGGGGAAGGGGAGTGCAAGACGTGTGTGTAGGATGGGGAGAGGGGGGGAGAGAGAGAGAGAGAGAGAGGGCTGGTGGCACGAGATGGCGAGTTGCACAACGCGAGGCCGACGATGAGTGATCGTGGACCTTTTTAATTGCGCATAGTCACGACATCTCGTAGTGGGGGATGACGGACGAGTCTTGGATCTTGGGGATGTCGTGTGATGCCAGCTCGGGGGGGCGAGGGAGCTAGCGGGGGTTTTGTGCGTGGGGAGGATGTACGGAGTAGAAGAAGAGGAGGAACTGGGAGATGCGCCAGCGACTGACCTTGATTCAGGACATGATTCAAGCGATGGACGTCGATCTTGGCAATCGAGTCCTAGCAAAGGAGGAAGAGAAATAAATAGCCCAGACCTGAAGATTTGACAGACCGGCCTCTGGATGGAATCAGAGGAGGAGAAAGCTATGTGAGTCTTGGGAGGTGAAGATCGAAAATTTTCTCTTCGACGCGGGTTTTTGTTTGCCTGCATCTGCGACCGATGACTAAGCCGACATTGTGCATGATACGAGTATCCGTGCAATTGGATTGATCAAATTATGATCAAATCAATGGATCCATCAAATCAATCCAATCAAATATGATCAGGGCTGCGCTGCCCCTTCCCGGTCGTTGTCGTGCCTTCCAGACTTCCAAGCATCAATTGATTGATGGATCCGGCCTTGTCCCTGGTTTAGCCGCGCTTTAGCTGCAGTTGTACTCCGTACTCCGTATACAATTGATATGTAGCGGCCTCCAGTGAGCCGCGGGCTGCCGCTTCAGCGCTCTCAGTGCCATGCAGGTACCCTAAGGTCCCGCCGCTCGGCCCTGTGCGTTCGGTTCGCAGGGCTTCCGCCCCCTGGAGGCTGCATGATCAATCCATAGAGGCACCAAGCAGGGACAACATTGATTGTTACTTAGCAGGAATGAAACGTACAGAAAGATACTCCGTACATAGTCGATCGATCACTTAATCCACTGATCGATTACCGTCCATGAATTGATTCTACCAATTTCATGATTTCTGAAGACAGAAGATGTCCATTGGTGATCTCGGAGCATGTTTCTCGTTGTCAGGGTCGGCGAGATGAGTCTTTGGTTTCGGCCTACAGTGGGCAGTGCCTGCAGACGCACATGTGAAAACAGATATCGGGGATCAAAATACTCCGTACTCGTACTCGTATCGCTGGATGCCGGAAATGCCTCAGTCACAATCCACAGGCATTGATTGATATTGATCCGTGTGACGGGTCAGGCCTTGCAAAATCTCGAGCTCGCGTGACCACCGATGTGAAAGGGTCGAATGGGAATGATTTGATTTGATCCAATGCTTCATTACCTACTAAGGAACTCATCCTCGTATGTACTCGTACTCGTAGGTGGTTGTCGTCAAAAGATGGAATCGAATCGAATCGAATTGGTGTGCAATCCGTCTCCCTTCCATTCAATTCCGAGCTGCATTCGGCGAATGGATTGGATTGATCAATTCCATCCATCCATCAAGATCTCGTATTTTCTTTTTTCCGGACTAAACAACCCCCACTTCACTTCCGACGACGGCCTCGCGCCGGAGAGCAGAACTTGAAGAGCCCCTCCATCCCACCTCACGATCCCTCCCGCGGCAGAATCTTGGAACTACCTGTACTCGTACAGTCATGCAATCGACACTCTTTTACAGACCCACCGGTCGGCCCAACATCCTTGTATCCCACGAACAGACCAGCTCCCGGCCTGCGGGACCGCGAGTCTCGGATGCTGACCCCTGGCTTGCTCGGGAATCCGCCCACCTACTATAGCAAGCAAGGCCTTGCCTGTTCTCGTATCTGCATCTTTTTCTCTTCGTGATCCGCCGAGTCAACCCCCCCCCCCCTTTTGACTTCCTCAACCCTTTCCAGTCCCCCTCGAACCACTCGTCCTGCGCGCTCTGATATGATCCGGCGCCGATCTTGAGCGCAATCGAGGTGCCGTCGACGGCGGACATATGCATAGATTCAGAGGATAATGCTGTGCCGACTCAACTTCTCCAAATGACCCAGCTCGTTGAAATTGCGGCCGCCGTCTCTTTAGCCTGGGCCGTTCTCGTCCTCTTCGTTCAGGCCGTTGGCATCGGCGCAATGTGAGTGTTTGTTCGATCCGCCTCGATGATCATTAGGAGCAACGAAGAGGAACTGGACGGCATTGGAGGCAGGGTGAAAAAAAAAAGAGCCCCTGGAGGGCGGCAAAGCATTAAGCACCACAGTGGGAAACAACGAGAACAACACTGACAAGGATTTTTTTTTTCCAAAGCTATCGACACTTCTCACGCACCCCTCGGCCCCCGCACTCCTCCAACCTCGGCCCCGATGCCCCCGCCGTCACCATCATCCGGCCCGTAAAGGGCCTGGAGCCCAAGCTCTACGAATGCATCGCGTCCACCTTTCGCCAGTCGTACCCCCGCGACAAGGTCTCGATCCGCCTCTGCGTCCAAAACGAAGCCGACCCGGCCTACCCCGTCCTACAGCGCCTCATTCGCGACTTCCCCTCCCACGATGCGCAAATCCTCCTCGAGGACAATGACCCCGCCATCCACAACGCGCCCCTCGGGCCGAACCCCAAGATCCGCAACATCAGCAGGGCCTACCGCGAGGCCAAGGGCGACATCATCTGGGTCATCGACTGCAACGTCTGGGTCTCGAGCGGCGTCCTCGGCCGCATGGTCGACCGGTTGATGGGCTACACGGCTCCGGGTGAAGCGCCCGAGAAGCCGTTCAAGTTCGTCCACCAGATGCCCCTCGTCGTCGACCTCGAGCAGTTCTCCCGCGCCGCCGCCGCCGCCCCCTCCCACGAGAGCCAACCGCTCCTGTCGGACGGAGAGCCGGTGCCGTCGCTAGCAGCCGCGCAGGAGGAGGAGGAGGAGGAGGAAGAAGAAGAAGGAGGAGGGGGGCCTCTCAAGGCAGTCGCGCGGGCGGCTCTCCACCACGGCGGGGGCCGCCTTGACGAGATGTTCATGGCCACCTCCCACGTCAAGTTCTACTGCGCCATCAACGTCGTCTCCGTCGCGCCCTGCATCGTCGGCAAGAGCAACATGTTCCGCAAGTCGCACCTCGACCAGGTCACCGACCCCGCCCTCAACCCGATCCTGCCAAAGCAAGGCGGCAACAACGGCGACAACGACAACCCCCGCCCCACCGCCGCCACCGGCGTCGACTACTTCTCCCACAACATCTGCGAGGACCACCTCATCGGCGACATCCTCTGGAGGTCCGACATCCCCGGCTTCGCCAACCACGGCATCGTCTGGGGCGACCTCGCCCTGCAGCCCATGGCGGGCATGTCCCTCGCCAACTACGCCGCCCGGCGCGTGCGCTGGCTCCGCGCCCGCAAGTTCACCGTGCTCCTCGCCACCCTCGTCGAGCCCGGCATCGAGGCCTTCCTGTGCTCCGGCTACCTGTCCTTCTCCGTCACCACGCTGCCCTACTTCCGCGACACCCTCGGCGTGGCGCAGTCCTGGTCCTCCATGGGCCTCGGCTGGCTGCTCTCCGTCATGGCCTGGATGCTCGTCGACTGGGTGCTCTTCCGCTTCCTGCACAGCGGCAAGACCGTCGAGGTGGACCCGGACACGCCCGCCTTCGCGCGCGGCACGCTCGACGAGCTCGGCATGCCGAGGCGGTCCCTCGCGGAGTGGATCCCCGCCTGGATCGGGCGCGAGCTGCTCGCCCTGCCCATCTGGTTCTGGGCCGTGCTGCTCGGCACGAGGATCAACTGGCGCGGCAAGGAGTTCAAGGTCAGGCTCGACACGACGGTCGAGGAGCTCGGGACGGGCGGCACCAAGGGGCAGGGCGCGGCCGAGCGCACCCCCGAGCCGGAGAGGGCTAGGGCGTCTAGTAAGGACAGACAAGATTAGTACTCGCGTCTCGCGGGTGAGGTGGAGCAGGCTGTGGGGACACCCGACGCGAGAGAATGGATTCGGAATATCTTCCAACGATGAGATTCCTATGACATCGATCACACTCCACCTCCATGTCCTTACTTAGTAGTAGACGCGTTGTCCTGGGTCTCCAGGGCCTTTCAGGATGGAGAAGCCGCGCCATGAGAGAAGAATAAGTATAGGCGTAGCACGCTCTGCACGTCCAGACCTAATGAATAGAGAATAAAAACATCCATAGTTCAATACCAATCACTCCTCTTCAACACACGTTGATACGAATGGCAATTCGAGGCGCGGGACGAGTATGAATCGTTGATGTCACCGCAAGATCCATTCAGCTTTTGTCTTTGCTTCCCATCGTTGCGACACAGATTGCCTTATATCCTCATCTGAGTGCTACACATCTCGTTTTTTTTCCCCCACAAACCCTGTCCCCGCGCGCCGCTGCTTCGGCACCGACCGTACCGGTAATCGGATTAATGGATGGATGTAATGACCGTGTATGTATTTGGCCCTTGATGACTCTCGTTCTGGGGACTCACTCCCCTGGCGGCAGAATCGCCTCAGCCACAGATGCGGAAAAGAACTTCATCGCAGAGGCATCATCATCATCGAGGCCGATGTGTGGTGTCCAAGAGGAAACTTACCGTTTCTGAGCCACTCGGTGAGTCCCACGTGTTGGCGTCGCAGCCATTACTCACGAATGGGGGAGTCCGAAGCGGCAGCCTCTTGGCGGTCATCCTACCTCGCATACCTACATGTATGTAGACACCCTCTTCCGAGGATATTCCAGTCAGAAAAAAAAAAGGCGCGGGCGACTCAGTCCTGCTTGAAGTGAGAAGATTTGACGCCCATGCTCTGTTTGCCTTTTTGTGGGAGAAGCGAGCGGTAGCAACTGCAATCATGGCACCGTGGGGTATGTATGTACATGTAGGCAGCTTCGAGTCCTCGAAAGGCCGCCGCCGAGTTGCCGCCTCCACGATGATTCGATGAAACCAGGCCAGGCTCGCATTCGTCGTTGGCTTGGCTCGCCCATGTCCGACCGTTTATGTAAATGGTCTTGCTTTGAATGAAGGCGCTGTCCACAGAACGCATGTACTCGTACTCGTAGTCCCAGCCCCTCATGATCACGCGTAAAATTTTCCCGAAGCAGAGATGCTCGCCGCGCCTCGGGCGGTGTTGGTCTCGCGACAGCCGGCCAGGTTTCCCCGCGAAAGAAAGGTCAAGGTGGCCGCAGGCAGGCATTGATGCATCGTCCGTGCTGCGTGATCATCCGGATCTGCGGGGTTTCGGAATCGCAGGAGGGGCGGGGCTGTCGAGGCTCTCGTCGAGACTCGACCTCGGCCGTTCTGAATGATAGTACCGGTAATCCGTCGTTCTTGATCAGGAGTCGGACACTGCTGCAGCCTAGCCGCGTGCTCTTCAATATACCAATATTTCGGGCTGTAAAATCGCGGCTGGCCGCAGAATTCCCGCTGACTCCCATGGCTCGTCTGGAAGTCGGGATGGGTTCGTGCAGCGGCTCGGCAGGCCACAGGGTCTTTGCACGCTCGCGAGAATCCGTTCGGCTGCGGGGTTCTGGACCACGGGCGATGCTACCGTGCATGCAAGGATCATGCAATGCGCTACTGTACGAGTACCGGTAGTGCATGGAGGTATGTACTCGTACGAGTAGTCGGCCGACGAGCTGCGCCGGAGGATTTTAAGCTTAAAGACAAATCAGACGGACCGGCTGAGATTGAATGTTGGAAGATGAATGGATCAATTGATGTCGGCATCACCGACCAGGATGATGAGACAGCTTAGGCGAACTTTGCGGGGCTGGGGCTCTCAGACTCACATCGGTCGTCAGATATCGGTTAGTACCTAGTAGTATCAGAGCCCGGGCGTCTTCCTGGTCCATGAGGCTCCTCAAGTGCGACATCTTGGCATGGGTCGCGGGGATTGTGGCCGGAACGATTCAGATTTGAGTTCGAGTTGTCTTGAGGAGTCGTCTCCGTTGAAAATTTCGAAGTCAAGAAAATATGGCAATTTAGAAATATGGATGTTTCCTTTTTCTCCATTTTCTATGAAAAAAAGAGAACAGGATTGAAATGAGAAATTGGAATTTTATAAAGAGGAAAAGAAAAAAAAGAAGAAGAAGAAAAAAGAAAGAAAGAAAAAGAGGAAGAAAATCTCCGGGTTCAAGAAGGAAAGATCGACTGGACCACGAAAGGCAGATGGGAAAGAGCGATTCGGGACACGGTGCGTGTCGCATTCATGCACGGCTCCCTGCCTCGTCTCGAGATTGGACGGCAACCAGGCTCTCACATCAATCCATCAAATCCATTGATCCATCAAATCCATCAAATCCATTGATCCATCGACCCCTCGACCAACACCACCTGAAGCCTCCACACCTACGAGTCCGACGAGAGCCCCATTGATTGATGCCTGTTGCAACGGATCTGCATTTTTTTTCTTTTCACACTGAGCATTCCTTGGATCAAGTCTCTTGTCCGTGGTTGGCGCCCATCCACCGAAGCAGAGGTCGTCGCCAGGAACCATTGAGGTCTCGAACAAATATTCTGTCTCCAAGCTACCATCAATTTGATCTTTGCACGTCTTGTGAACTGTGCCATGACCGAGAGGCACTAGGGAGAACATTGGACTCCTCGTCATCAACGTGGTCCCCTCGCCCTCACCATCGCGGTGACCCTATGTGTCGCTTTCAATTCCAGCTGGACTCAGCTAATCCTCCCCGGTGTAACCCAGATTCCAATTTCTCGAGCGTCATACCGCGGAACCGCTCCCCACCCCTCCATTCCCAACCATCCCGACACTCGCTTCTTGACCTCTCTAGCACATGGCCAAGCCCGCGAAAGCGCCGCGAAGGGTGTGCCGCGGGGAAGGATTGGACGTCAAGCCCTTGACAAGACACCACACACACACACCCCTTCCCTCAACTCTCAAGACCTACTAAGACGGGATTTGCGGAACTTCCCAGAGACTGGGGCTAGCACCAGGCACCAGGTCGGAAGCGGGCACGACGGGTTGGGTCTCCCCTAGCACACGCTCCTAGCGGGTCTGGGCTTGTCGCCGGCTCCCCAATGGCCATCCTCGTGGCCCTCGGCGCACCTTGCAACATCGAGGACTAAGAACGGTGCTACCACTAGTTGATCAGTGGCTTCGCATCTGGCCATGGCCCGAGTGACGCAATAGAAGCGTTGGACCCAAACCCGGGGTAAACAGAGCACTTGTCTGGGTGCCAACAGCTTGAGCCTCCTTCCGGGGCTGATGGGGAGAGAAAAGGCGGCTGCTCCCCGCTTGTCCGACCCTGGGGATCCTCCAGCTTCATCATCGCCTCCACATCGTCACCAGTCCCAGGCTGCCTCACGTCACACTTGTCAAGAGGTCAGACGTCGAGGTACTCGACGATCAGAAGATCCTCATGGCTTCATCATCGCGGAACCACCAGTCGGTCGGCCAGGATGAGTTGGCCGTCCGTCATGGACAAATCAGCCGAAATGAGCCGGCCGACGACCTCGCCAAAGGTGTCTTTGCGACTGCACGGCAATCCTTCCGCGACCTCTTCGTCTGGAAGCAGCGCGTTGTCATCACCAACGCTGTCGGGGAGACCCGCTGCGAGTGGCAGGAGCCAGACCGCATCCAGAATCCGATATCCTTGTTCGCTCAGCTCTCGGCCAAGGACTGGCTCTTCTTCTTCATCGGCTGGCTGGCATGGACTGCTGACGCTTTCGACTTCCATGCCCTGTCGATACAGACGGTGAAGCTCTCCAAGTACTACGGCCGCTCGAAGACTGACATCACCACTGCCATCACCCTCACGCTCCTGCTTCGCTCCGTTGGCGCAGCCATCTTTGGATTTGCCGGAGACAAATGGGGTCGCAAATGGCCGATGGTTTTCAACATGCTGGTCCTAGGGGCGCTGCAGATAGCCACCATCTACAGCAAGACCTTCCAGGAGTTCCTCGCCGTCAGGAGTCTGTTTGGGCTTTTCATGGGTGGAGTCTACGGAAATGCCATGGCCATGGCCTTGGAGTCGTGCCCGTAAGATTGAGTCCCGTTTTCTGCCTCGTCTCTCATTTCTTTTTTGACATCGACCTGACACTCTATGAAATACCAAGATCCAACGCTCGTGGTCTGATGTCGGGCATCCTGCAGCAAGGATACTCATTCGGCTACGTCTTGGCCGCATGCGCCAACCTCGGCGTCGGGGGAGGGGTTGAATCTTGGAAGACGGTGTTCTGGATAGGGGGTAAGCTCGGTCACGCAGCGCTTCCCGTCGAGACTTTCTTGCGCCAAAATTGATTCTAACTAACGGTCTTCTCCCAGCCGGCCTTTCCATAGGGGTCGGCGTAGCCCGTGTCTTCTTCCCCGAATCACAACAGTTCATCGAGGCCAGGAAGGCCGGCAAGAAGAGCAAGTCTCCCGGTGCCTTTTGGCGCGAGATCAAAACCATGCTCGCGGCTGAGTGGAAGATGTGCATCTACTGCTTCATCCTCATGACGTGGTTCAACTATTTTTCGCACACGTCGCAAGACTCCTACACGACCTTCATGATCGAGCAGAAGGAGCTCAACAACACCAAAGCGTCCGAGACATCCATCGTGATGAAGGCCGGTGCCTGCGTCGGCGGTACCATCATCGGGTACCTGAGCCAGTTCCTCGGCCGTCGGCGGAGCATGATGGGCGCAGCCCTCATGGCAGGCGTGATGATCCCCGCCTGGATCCTGCCCACGAATGCGGGCGCCCTGGCGGCGACCGGCTTCTTCATGCAGTTCTTCGTCCAGGGCGCCTGGGGCGTCATCCCCATTCATCTGAACGAGCTTTCTCCTCCCGCCTTTCGGGCTTCCTTCCCGGGAATCACGTATCAGATCGGAAACATGATTTCTTCGCCGTCTGCTCAGATCGTCAACGCGATCGCGGAGAAGACGTATGTGACGTTGAGGGGTGGCAAGAAGGCCGAAGCGTACGGGCCCGTCATGGGGATCGCGACCGCGATCATCGCAACGGGCATTTTTATCACCGTCATGCTCGGACCGGAGAGGCGCGGGAGGAGCTTTGAGGGTGCCGTTGCTGGCATTGAGGCAGAGTCTGATGAGAGCTCCAAGGTTCCGGATGAGGAGAAGGGTGGGGATGCTGAAGGGAACGCGGATTTAGAGAAGCTCCCAGAGGAGAAAAGAGGGTCAGGTGAAGGGCGACTCCCGGACGAAAAGGGGGATCTTGCAGCCGTCGAGCCAAAATGAAACGCAGAAGTGAGGATGACCTATCCTTATAAAGCGAAGGCCGGGGCCCTTGAGAGAATCGAGAAGAGGCAAGAAATCAAGCATCATGAGACCAGAGCGTCAGAGAGCGCAATCGATCGAGCTAAAGGTCTCCTATTTATTTGCGATAATGAAAATGACGACTTGATGAATCGACTTATCGACCTTCATTTGACTTATTATACGAAATGTCTCGGTGACACGATCAGTGGACGCTCCCCAGTCATGTCAGTGTCCAGGCAACATGAGCGTTGCAAGCGACAAGACAGGGGGGGCCGCATCGAGTGAGAACAACACATGAGCCAACGAATTGCGCATCTGGCACTTTTGTTGTTATACTCCGTACATACATACGGATCGATGGATCCATCAATCGTCTTATTACTACACACCTGGATCCATGGAGTCGGATACCACGTTTTTCCGCGAAATCTCAGTCATCTCGAACAGTCCAATCTGCAGAGCCCATACGAGTAAAGTAAGCAGGGGCCAAAGAGGGAGAGAGAGAAAAAAAAAGAAAAAAAAATATCCACGAGATCGGTGGTAACGGAGTACGGTCAGCACGAATACAGGTACGGGAGAAGAGAGACCGAGGGCTGGCTGGGATCTCAGGGGGGGGGGTTTGCATGTTGCATCACTTCCTACGGAATACTACAAAGTGCATTGCCTCGCCGCCTTGTTGCATCCGAACCTGGTCACGGCATACCACTACCTGCTACTCTTGTGCTTCGTACGTGACGAGTACACGCTTCTTCACCTCCGTTGTTGAGCTTTCGGATTTCCTTGGGTGCCTGGTTTCTCGGTGATTCCGGCGCATTTCGAGTCCATGGTCCGTGGTGGTGCCCGGCCGATCTATGTATGTACTATCTAAGCCCCGGAGACAATGACCTTTTTTTGGAGCCTGGTACGCGGCCGTTCAGTCTTATACTGCGTTGAATCTGAAAAGTTTGCTAATGGGAGGTAGGTTGCAGTCTGAGTTCGTGAGGGATAGGCATCACTGCGTGTTGTGTGTGACGAAGCATTGATCGTATATAAAGAGATCAACGTATCAAGACCCTCTTCGTTGGTCTACAAATCTCAGCACTCATCTTCGTGTGCAGATGAACATTCGAAGTTGAGTCAAAGGGGGGGGGAAGCACACAAGAGGGCCATGAGAACATCAACCTTGAGCAGACGCATCCGCCAAATCCCAAGACCTCTAATTCTCACACCCATCTTGCCCGCCCTTCACCGGTCTCCTTCAGCATCCCCTCTCCCCCCCCC
>NQYQ01000019.1:36719-48145 GCA_003055925.1 Escovopsis sp. Ae720 | reverse complement strand
CCCCCCCCCCCCCCCCCCCCCCCGGGTCCTCGACCCTCGGTGACGACGATGAACGCAAGCAACATCACCGAGCCCCTCGACGGAGGCACTCCCAAGCTCAACGAGGCTGAGAGTCCACGCCGTGGGTGGATGCGCAGCGCAAACCAACGTGGTGTCTTGTCCCGCATCACAAGGCAAATCTTCTCGCGGGCCAGCTTCCTCATCGCCCACTACGCCTACTTCGCCGCCCTCGTGCTCGTCTCCTCCATCATCTTCTGGGCGTCCTCGAAGCCCGCGCGCGCGGTCAGCTACGTCGACAGCCTGTTCCTCGTCGTCTCCGCCATCTCCGGCACGGGCCTCAACACCGTCGACCTCAGCGCCCTGACGGCGTGGCAGCAGGCCATCCTGTTCCTGCTCATCGTGGTCGGCGGGACGGTGTGGGTGTCGGTGTGGGTGCACGCGCTGCGGAGGCGCCGCTTCGCGAGGGGTGTTGGGCGTCGTCCTGCGCAGAATCCGCACCACCACCACCACCACCACCACCAGCAGCAGCAGCGACGAGAAGTGCACGTGGAGCGCGCGTGCGCCTTGAACCTCGCGCCCCTGTTCGAAAAAGGCAGCGTCTTCTCCAAGTTCGGGCCCGGCTCGGAGCTGTGCGCTACCACCACCGGAGACATGAACGTAGCCGGCACGGGAGGAGAGGAACGAGGAGGAAGCACCACCCCGGCCGGCCTCGATGAGCGCGCGTTCGCCGCGATGGGCCTCCTCGCGCGCCTCTACTTCGTCCTCTGGCAGGGCCTCGGGTGTCTCGCCCTCGGCGCCTACATCGCGCACAGGCGGCCCGACGTCGCGCGCGCCAACGGCGTGAACCCCTGGTGGGCCGGCGTGTTCAACGGCGTCTCGGCGTTCAACAACTCCGGGCTGTCCCTGCTGGACGCGAACATGGCGGCGTTCCAGCGCGCGCCGTTCGTGGTCGTGACGATGGGCCTGATGATCCTGGCGGGGAACACCATGTATCCCATCTTCATGCGGCTGGTCGTCTGGTCTTCGGGGAAGCTGCTCGGGGCTGCGGGTGCGCGCGGCGCGGGGTCGAAGGGGTGGGCGGAGGTGATGCGGCATAAACTGAGGCATCCGCGGCGGTTCCATACGCACCTCTTCGCGGGGAGGGAGACGTGGTGGCTTGTGGGCACGGTGGTGGCGATCAATGCGGTGGGGTGGACGGCGTTTGAGGCCTTGAGCGTGAACAACCCGGCGATCGAGTCCATCCCCGTGGGGTACCGTGTCCTGGACGGGCTGTTCCAGTCGATCTGTGAGTCGTGCTCGTCTCCTTTTCTCTCTCTCTTCTCTTGTCTCTTCTCTCTCTCTCTCTCTCTCTCTCTCTTTATTTGGACTCTCCTGCTCGCTCGCTCGCTCGCTCCCGGTTTGCTAACCTAAGGATGAAATCCCGTCGATGGGGAAAAAAGCCACGAGGTCGGGAGGATTCTCGGTGGTGTCCATGTCCGACGTGTATCCCAGCGTGCGACTGCTCTACATCTTCATGATGTACATCCCCACGGTCCCCCTCGCCCTCTCCGCGCGCCGCTCCCTCCCCTCCTCCCCTCGGAAGCACGCCCTCGAGGATGCGCAGCCCGACGAGGACAGCAGGACGATACCGGGCGCCTCTCGGCCGGACGGCGCCGTGCAAGACGAGCTGTCCATGGCGCACCGCGCGCACAGATCCGACACCGAGCTCGGATCGCCCGTCTCAGAAGACTCGGACCAGACCCAGACCTTCGCGGTCCCGGGGCCCCCTTGTCACCCCCCTCACCCTCACCCTGGTCGCGCGGCCGAGCCCCTCACGAGCTTCGCGTGGCGGCAGGTCCAGCACCAGCTCGCCCACGACATCTGGCTCCTGGCGCTCGCGGTGTTCCTCGTCGCTGCGATCGAGAACGGCAAGTACGTCGCGGACCCGGCGGCGTACAGCGTGTTCAACGTCGTCTTCGAGGTGGTCTCGGCGTACGGGTGCGTCGGGGTATCGGCGGGCCTGCCGGGCGCGACGTACAGCTTCGCGGGGGGCTGGCACGGGGCGAGCAAGGTGATTCTGTGCTTTGTGATGATGGTAGGGCGGCACAGGGGGCTGCCCTTGTTGGTGGAGGAGTATGACGAGCAGTGAATCATCCATTGCAACCAACCCCCTTTTTATGCGATTTTCCAAGACTCCTTGGGTGTTATATCAATTCCCCTACCAGTTGCATTGTTTTGGCGTGCAGCGTTCTTCTCATTCGTATGATGGTTTCGAGAAAGGCGGTGGTTCATGTATGGTGTTCCGAGGACGAGGCTCGATGGAAATGGGGAGATCGACTTGGATCGATCAACCTTGGGATCATCAATGGGTTCCTTGGCCATGATGTCACGCCTCGCCACGCGTCCGGAGCGAAGGGCGCCTTGTTTCAGATGCAACCGCCGAACCTCAAATCTCCGGATCGACGCGAACGAGTCCCCATCATTTGATTGATCTTTTCCACGGGGGATGCTTGCTGCCTTGCTGCCATGCTCTTCCAACCAGAGAAAAGTCACCAACGATTCGCATCAATCTGCCGGTATTGCTATTTCAAGCCCTTTGACGACGAACCCACCTACTGCCTACATACATTTGATACAACGACGAGCAGCCCAAGCGCGCACTTGGCGTCTCGGGGCGCAACAGCGACTTCGGAATAAGGCGAGGAAAGCATCCACCACCACCCGAGCCCGAGCCCGAGCCCGAGCCCAGCATGCCGCTCTTCAAGAGGCGGAAATCTGAGGAGACGTACAAGCCGCCCCCGATCCACGCGTCCGCGGCGGCCCCGGGCGTCGCAGCGCCGGCCCTTGCGCCGGCCAAGTCGACGCTCACGGGCCCCGCGCCGAACACGGCGGGCCCGCACCGGCACGACTTCATGAACAGGCTGGACCCGACGGTGGACAGCCACGCCGGGCAGGACAGGAGGCTGAGCAGGAGCGAGAGGAAGAAGAGTCAGCAGGGGCAGCAGCAGCATCAGCAGCATCAGCAGCATCAGCAACAGCAGCAACAACAACAATCACAACAGCAGCAAGGACGGGAAGGACAGCATCGGGAGCAAGAACAGCAGCAGCAGCGGTGGCGGAAGGGCAGTGGGATCATGTACCCGCGCGGGGTGGGCGGGCCGGCGCCGACGACTGCGGGGCCGCATCGGCATGATTTCATGAACAAGCTGGATCCGAGCGTGGATAGTAGGCCCGAGGAGCTGGGGAGCGGGAGGAGGTGAGTTGTTGACATCAATCCGTCCATCCATGGAAATTGATCCATTGATGGAGATGGATGGATGGATTGATGTATTGGGGTGAGGCGGCCAGGGTTAGGGTTTTACATTCGCGATGGTGTTTGGGGTGGAATTACAGGTACTGTAGTACCTACGGAGTACCTACGGAGTACCTGTACGGAGTAGGGGATCTGTGGTCTGCAGTTGTTTGGATGTCAACTTCAATGTATAGTATCGATCAATACTAGTACATGTACGGACTCAGGAGCAATGGTGACGGGAGTTGATCATAGATTTTCGGGTCTGATTGTTGATGGATAAACAACATTTTGCGATCCAGATCAACATGTCGTGAAGGATGATGGAATGGATGCGTTTCTCGGGATTGATGCTCCAAGTCGTCGTCCATCATTCCATTGATGATCCAATGGATCCATCAAGATCAATCAATGTACATGTACGAGTACCTGCGGAGTACTAAGCAGCACCAGCGGTGGACTCGGTGCCCTGTGGGTGCCGCCGGAGGGCATTTCAATTTCTCAGAAGCGGGCTGTTCCTCAGCGCTTACAGCGGGATCAACCACTGTGTCAACATCAACAACCCCGCACGGCTCTTCAGCGCTCCATGGGCCTCAGATGTCCTCCATCCAGCTCGATGGCTCCAGCCAGCATCAATGGATCAATGCCAAGCTCTAGGGTAGTCGTCGAGCCCTGGTCGGTTCAGTCTCAATTGAATTCAATTCAATTCAATCTCAAGTCCACATTGAATCTCCCGATATCAATGTTTCCATCCCGCCTCGACGCTGGACCCGGTTCGTCTCACCTCCATCATCTCCATCTCGACCACATACTACTCCGTACTACTACTACTACTACTACTACTACTACTACTACTACTACTACTACTACTACTACTACTACTACTACTACCACCACCAACGGGATCCCCTCCAGCATCCCGCGCGACATCAACCCTCCCCGCTTCAACAAACATACCCAACCGAGCACCAAGAGAACCAACCCGCGCCATCCCCCGACTCTCCCACCCGCCATGGCTTCCTACGGAGACGGTCCCCCGCCCGACGTCGGCGGCCCATCCGACTTGCGCAACGAGGTCAAGAAGCCTAAGAAGAAGAAGGTCCTCCTCATGGGCAAGTCCGGCTCCGGCAAGTCGAGCATGCGAAGCATCATCTTCAGCAATTACATCGCCCGCGACACCCGAAGACTGTGAGCCGCTTTCAAACCCCCTTCCCCCCCCTTCTCTCCTCTTCACTCCATCCCCTTCCCCTTCCCCTTGGCCTTGCCCTCAAAAGCCCGGGGAAAGAAAACTCGCCCTTGCTCACAACGAAATCAAATGATGCCCGCAGAGGCGCAACCATCGACATCGACCTCTCCCACGTAAAGTTCCTCGGCAACCTCACCCTCAACCTCTGGGACTGCGGCGGCCAGGAGGCCTTCATGGAGATCTACCTCTCCCAGCAGCGCGTCCACGTCTTCTCCAACGTCGGCGTCCTCATCTACGTCTTCGACATCGAGTCCCGCGACACAGACCGCGACATCGCGACCTACGTCTCCATCCTCTCCGCCCTCCTCCAGTACTCCCCCGCCGCCCGCATCTACATCCTCATCCACAAGATGGACCTCGTCGTCCCCACCGCCCGCGAGGCCGTCTACGACGACCGCGTCCGCGCCGTCCGCCAGAAGACGGCAGAGTACGTCCACTCCGTCGGCGCCGACCCCGCTGCCGTCGACCTCGTCCCCTTTGCCACCTCCATATGGGACCAGAGCCTCTACAAGGCTTGGGCCTCCATCATCCACGACCTCGTGCCCAACCTCGCCGTCATAGAGCGGAACCTCGCAAACCTCGGCGTCGCCATCGAGGCCGAGGAGCTCCTCCTCTTCGAGCGCACCTCCTTCCTCGCCGTCTCCTCCTGGACCTCCCCAGAGGGCCTGCGAAACCCGACAGAGGACCGCCTCGAGCGCATGTCCAACATCATGAAGCACTTCAAGCAGAGCATCTCCCGATACACGGGGACCCCGCGCAACGCAGAGCAGTTCATCCGCATGGAGCACAAGGCCGGCATGCGCTTCAGCCTCTTCATACTAAAGTTCACCACCAACACGTACCTCATGGCCGTCCTGCCGCCCGGCGAGGCGCGATTCAACGCAGCCATGCTCAACTGCCAGATCGCCATCGAGCACTTCAAGTTCCTCGACGCGCCCCCCGGCGCCGCTGCATCCTGAGCTGGCCCCCCCTTTTTTTTCGTTTTGTCTTTTTTTTTTCTCTCTCTCCCTTTGCTCTTTACATCTACTAGAACGCGGCTTCAGGCTTGTTTCCCTCCTGTTCTTGGTTTCGGGGCCTCCTACATTCGCATTGGGGTCTATCACTCGGCGGCAGGGTGAGACATGTGCGGCGTGTGTGGGCGTTGTTCTTGCGACTTCTCGTCTTTCCTTGCGCTCTTGCTTTCTTCCCCCCCCCCTTTTGGTGGCGTTCGGGGATTCATGATTCATGATACCAGCGTTTTATACTCATATTCTCTTGGCAGTCTTTTGGACAATGCAGCACAATTTCCGACTCAAAGTCATGGTGCCTCTTCCGTCGTTCCAGTCACGCATGAAACTCTGCTGATCTCGCGGCCCCCCCCCCTTAGTTCCTAGTGCGTGTGATATTTGGTAACTGCTTTTGCAAGTCTATGGTGACCATGGCTCTGACTCCATTGAAGTGGCTCAAAAGGCTTACAGTGCAAGGCAAAAGAAAAGAAAAAGGAAATTTTAGAAAGACAGCGAGAGCTAATGAACAAAGACCTGTGTCCATCACTCGGGGGAAGAAAATCGATATCAGAAGAGGAAACGGACAACAGCGTAGATTATAAGTAGGGCGCTCATGTCCACTTGACGACCGCTGTGCCCCCCTTCTTGAACTCGGGCATCTCGCCGAGGACCTGGCTGTGGTCCGTGTGCTCCTGGTTCGGGAAGATGGTGGCAAGCACCCACCCGCGCGTCCTCGTCTCGGGCGACGCGCCCCGCACAAACCCGTACACGTCGCCGACCGTGTGCGTCGTGTTGAACCGCACGGGCAGCCTCGTGCCGTCCGGGAGCTGTATCCGGATCGTCAGCGTGGGCTGGGAGTTGTCGACGTCGACCGTCGGGGCGGCCGACGACGACGACGGCGACGGCGTCACCACGGAGCTCAGGCCGGACGGGGCCGGCGCGGCCGGCGGCGGCGCGGTATCGGTGGCGCCCGGGATCGGGCTGCCCAGGCGGTGGCCTGAGCCGGAGAAGGGCTTGTACTTCTTGGGGGCGGCCTTGAAGAGCGAGTCGTGCTGCTGCAGCTTGACGTCGACGGCTTGGTCGTGACCGACGTTCATGAGGTGCAGGGGCGCGCGGCCGGACCGGATCATCTTGAGGTCCATCTGGTTCGCGGGGTCGTCGAAGCGCCGCAGCTCCCCGTCGTCGATGCTGAACCCGTCCTTCCAGATGTGCAGGATGCGCTCCTGCGGGGGTCCTCGCGGGGGGCGGGCGGGGCCGAGGGGGTCGGGGATGGCGCGGCTCTCGACGCCGTCGCCGCCGAGGGTCATGCCTGTGCCGCGGAAGGACGAGCTGCACGAGGGGTCGGGGTTCTGGCCGTCGCCGTCGTGTCGCTCGGCGGCCCTGCGCTCTGCTCAGTATTCCCGTCCCGCTTTTGCGAATCTTTCCAGGAGCAGGAACTTACTCTCTGGCCTTGGCGAGGATGTCGTTGAGGATCTTCCTCGTGCTGCCCTGCGACTGCCTGGGGTCCTGCACGGCGAGGCCGGACTTCTCGCCACCCGCGAACAGGTCTCCGCGGCCCTCGTCGTCCTCGTCGCTGTGGAAGTCGTGGTCGTGGTCGTGGTCGTGGTCGTCGCCGTCGTGGTGCGGGCCCGCCGCGGGGCCGCCCATCGATCCGAGGGTCGCGACGCCCTTCTTCTTCGGCTGCGGGCGGGGGGATCGGAAGTCGCCCCGCGGCGCGGGCCGGCCGTCGAGGGTGCGCGGGCCGTCGTACTGCTCCAGCGTGCCCTCGGCCGCTTTCCGTTGTCGCTCGGCAAGCTTGGCCTCGTCCTCGTCCGTGAAGAAGCTGTTGCAGGCGTTGACCATGTTCCACTCGTTGGCCTCGAGGTACTGGAGGGCCTAGACACCAGGGGGGTGATTAGTAGCTAGCACGACTCTCTGGGCCCGTTGTCGGGAGTTTCAATCATGCCGAAGCAGGATTTGACACACCGTCTCGACAGAAGCACCGCTCATTTTGCAGAACTCCTCGAGCATGAGGTCACGGTTCTCGGGCGCGTTGTCCGCCATGGTGAATCCTGGGGCTCACGATGGCCTGGACGGAAGCTGGCGACGGCGGCAACACGGGTCAATGTAGCTGGATGCAAGCGACAAACTCAATGGAAACTCCCCAGTCGAAAATGCCTCCGATCAGGTGTGGTCGAAGCGGAAAGGAGCGACAAAGACCTGCAATCACAAGTAGGTGTTTGTTGTTGGATCAAGTGCTGTGAATCAAGGCTTTGCCAGCGAGCGGCGTGGTGATGCAAGGCAAGGCAATCGCCGTCTTCGTCATGCTAAGCAGAAGTGGCACGAACCTTGGCTGGAGCTTGAAACAACCTGGAAGCAAGCAAGGCAAGCTGCCCCCCCCCCACCTGATTACTAAGCCAAAGGGGGAAGGGGGCTCTCTTACATAATCATGTTGGCGATGTCTTCAACGACTCTGCCTCCAGCTTGATCACTCCATTTGCCCACTGTCCATGCATTGCACACACTGGCTCACCCCCATCCATATGTATGCAGCCCGACCTGCATCCATCCCAGCTGTACGGAGTACGGAGCACCAACACCAGCGGCAACCCGTCGAGCGATAGAGACCCCGCATCGGCCATGCTGAGCTTCTCAATGGGCTTCTCGACAGAAGATCTCGGCGGCGACCTGGCCGAGTCAGGCGTCACGATGCGCTCCGACAGCGAGCAGTACTCCCCCGGCGACGAGGACATGTCGCCGTCGCCCTCGCCGGCGTCGTCTAACGCGCCCATCATCCTGTACAAGCCCCCGACGGCGTGGTCGCTAATACGGGGCATCGCGATCAACCTCGTCCTGCCCTTCATCAACGGAATGATGCTCGGCTTCGGGGAGCTGTTTGCCCACGAGGCGGCCTTCAGGCTGGGATGGGGCGGCACAAAGGTGAGTAGGGATCGTTGGGAGGGACCGTTGGGAGGCTGCGCATGCTGTTGATCGTTGATAATGCCTCGCTTCGAATGATGGCCGCTCACACCAAGACACGCTTCTAGGTCTTCCCCGTATCCCGACGAAGAGCCTACCCGATCGGCCTTTGAGTCGAGCTCTGCGACCGCCGCTGATCGAGACAACGACGGCCTAACGCAAATCGCCACGGACCGGCGCGACGACGACCACAGCATCGGTGGAGAGAGGGAGAGCATGACATGACTTCCTCAAAGAAAGAATGCATCCGAGACGTTTGGAGGAAACAGCTTTGAGAGCACGGAAATACCCCCCTCGCGTCCCTTGGCCAAAGGTGCGGATCCCAGCGGGCTTCTTCTTCTTCTTCTTTATTTGCACAGCCAGCCAGCGCTGTTGAACGCCTAGTATTCTCATCGTACAGGTTCAAAGAAAGCGCGATATTGTAACCAACTTCATACATGACCCAGATGTAATAAAAAGAAAGAACTGCCGTTCCATCGCGAGCCATCCTTGAAGAAGTCGTCTGGCATCGGGCCTGATGAATCTGATAAAACACAGTATTAACACAGTGCCAATTTATGCTTGATGACATCCATGGCTCCCCGAGTTTCGGCAGGTGCGCCTTTCCCGTCTCGGCAAGTGGCGGGCACCCTTGCACCTTCCCCGTCCCGGACCATGGAGGGGTCTTCCAGCCGGTGTTTACCCGTCGCAATTCTCACCCGAAAATTCGAGGGGAAAAAAAATCGAGGCCGAAAGAGCCTTTGAAGCGAGTCGACAGTCTGCAGCTTGGCCCATCTCTCTCTCTCTCTCTCTCTCTCTCACTGTCTCTCACTGTCTCTCTCTCTCGTCGCTGCCTTTCCCATCTCGTTTGTTTCTTGTTTCCTCCTTTTGCGCAATTGAAGCACCGCCGTCGCGATGCTTCCGAGCAGGGGATTCACGCGGTCCGTCCCTCTCACAGCACCGCAGAGGCTGGCCCCCAACCGGTTGGTGGTGCGCAACTCACGAAACACACTGATGACAGCGCTGCTGCTCCACGTGGGCAGCAGGGCGGCCGGCGCATTGGATGGAGCATCACGGCTAACGCATTGGTCCTTTTCTCTTCTCTTTTTCTGATATAGGCATCTAGAGGAATCATAGGAAATGGACGGCATTACTCGGTGATCTCGCGGCGCTGCGTCGGCGCCGGGTCCGTCGCCAACTCGCCCTGCCGGCCAAGATACGCAACCGCGCCCCTCGCCCTCGGAGCGCTCTCGTCGTCGAGGAATCTTTCGTCGTGGGGATGGGGATGGGGATCGAAGAAGGATAGCGCAGAGAGCACCGCTACACCTGCCGCCGAGACGACGACGACGACGACGACAAACGCGACGACACACACAACAGCAACACCGACGAGCGCGGAGACCGACGCCCGGCTCGAGTCCGCGTCCGCACCGATTCCCGAGACGGCACCCACCGACGCCGGCGCCGGCGCCGAGCCAACCGTCCCGACCACCGAGATCGACCTCTCCGCGCTCATCAACGCCGAGGACATCCTCAACATGCCCGAGGGCCTCGGGTACCTGCACGCCATCGGCCTCGACTACGGCTGGGGCTTCACCTCGACGATGCAGTGGGCGCTCGAGCACGTGCACGTCTACTCGGGCCTCGGGTGGGGCGGGTCCGTCGTCGCCACCGCGATCCTGCTGCGCGCCGTCATGTTCTACCCGCAGCTGCAGAGCCTGCGCTTCAACGCCGTCATGCAGCGCATGCGCAGGGACCCGCGCGCGTCGGAGGCGCTCAAGCTCGTCCAGCAGGGCTTCCAGGAGGGGGACATGGAGGTCCGCCAGCGCGGGCAGGTGCTCAACAAGCTGCTGCGCAAGGAGTACGGCGTCAGCAACTGGGGCATCCTCTGGGGGTTCATGCAGATCCCCTTCACGTTCGGCCTCTTCCGCACCGTCTCCGGCATGACGCACATCCCCGTCCCGTCGCTCGAGTCCGCGGGGTACCTGTGGTTCACGGACCTGACCACCACGGACCCCTACTTCGTCCTCCCCGCGGCCGGCACCGCGCTGATGATGGGCGCCGTCTTGGTACGCTCCTCAGCCCCACGCTCCCCCCCCCCCCCCTTTTCTCCTTCTCAACCACCACTCCTCCCCCCATCAGAGAACACGGGGTTCACTGACTGTGCGCAGATCAACTCCAAGTACGCCCCCGCCAAGCAGAAGAAGATGCTCAAGCCCATGATGTACATCTTCGGCACCGTCGGCTTCATCGGCACAACGTTCCTCTCCTCCGCCGTCAACCTCATGACCGTCGCCCTCGGCGCCTCCACCCTCCTCACCGCCCTCGTCCTCGACATCCCCTCCATCCGCCGCGCCCTCGGCCTGCCGCTGCACGCCGACCCCCCCGCGCCCCGCACCATCCGCACCACGGCCTCGTACGAGCCGCCCCGCGCCGCCGCTACCTCAACTATCCCCACCACCGCTACCCCAGCTACCGCCGCCGCCGCCGCCGAGCCGTCCGCCCAGCCCAGCATGCGCGAGCAGCTCACCGCCAGCCTCAACGACATGAAGAAGGGCTTCTCCGACAGCGTGAGCAACTACACCGGCACGTACCAGGGCACCGACGCCGAGAAGGCCGAGCGCAAGCGCAGGGACATGCTGCGCAAGCTCGAGGACATGAGGCGGCAGCAGGAGCGGGACGAGTTTGAGAGGAAATACAAGGGCAAGAAATAGACCGCGCGAATAGTAGAGCAACGCATACATTGTACACGGCCAGGCAGGCAGCCATTGCTTCCGGCGCAGATGACAAGATGATCAAGATTTTCTAATGTACCATAGTTGTTCATCTCAATACCACTTTGAATTTCCAAGAGAAGTCTTGAGGCTGAAGAAGTATAGGTATATGAACGCCAAGGTGCAGCAGGGATAGGAAGAGTCGGGGGATTCCATCCCTATTAAAAGCAGTATGCAGAAACTATGAAAAGCTATAGGGAAAGGGGTTGCTG
>NQYQ01000019.1:7261-29209 GCA_003055925.1 Escovopsis sp. Ae720 | reverse complement strand
TCCCCCCTTTCCCCTTCCGCCTCTGTGTTACGACCGCCTCGCGAAACAAGATCTTCTCCCCCCCCCTTCCGCGATCCAGTCCACGCAGCACAAGGGCTCCTCTCATCACGATGCGGCCCGAGAGCTCGTGACAGGCTACCGCGTCGTATCCCTCGGCTCGCTGCACTCGTCAGACCGCGTGGCTGCGTTTGACGTCTTTCATCTACCGAGCCAGAGCACAATTCGCCTTGGACTGCGCACGCAGTCACCCACCACACTTGCAGTCTGACAGCCCACGAGCAGGAGAAGAGAAAGAAACCTGAGAGGGAGGAGAAAATTTTGTATCAAAGCGGCATCCGTAGCATGTGCCGTATTCTTTTCGGTCTATCGCAATGACTGTCGTTGCTTCGGAGTATGTACCTCTAGCCATCAATCCCGTGCCATCTCGCCCTGCCATGAATCACCCAGAGTATGTCCATCCCCAGGCCCTCAACAACAATAACAACAACAACAACAACAACAACAACCAGCCTCACTCCTTGTAGCAGCGCCCGATCCTCGACAGGCGCGGCTTCTCCGCGTCCTCCGCAGCGACGCTCGCCGGCGGGGCAGGGCGATACGCCGAGTTGTAAAGCACTCCCGCGGTGCCCAGGTTCACGGCCCCGACGGGCCCGCCGGTCTGGCCGTAGTAGCCGTCGTAGTCGACATCGTCGCGAGACGTAAACACGCCCAGCACCTCGTCCATGATGCTCATCGCGTAGTCGCCAGGAGAGCGCTCCTTGCCGCACGCGGCCTTGCGGCAGGTCGTCTTGGTGATGACGTTGCCCCCGCCGCAGGGCTGCCCGTCGACAAGCTTGTTGCACTGCCAGCAGGTCGTCTCGGAGTCCGGGGGTGCCATGGCTGCTTCGTTCGTTTCTTGTGATACCCCACAAAGTCGAGTCGGGGAAATAGGTGATTGGCTGTGTGAGCTCAACAGTGTCAGCGAATATGAGGACGAGAAGGTAGGAAGGAGAGCAATGTGTCGAGGACAAGTGATCAACGGACGATGACGATAATGATGAAGATCAAGAAGAAGAAGAAGAAGATGATGACGATGATGACAATGACGACAATGCTGCTGGTGAAGGTGATGATGAGGAGGGTTTCTTATAAAGCTGGAGGTTACACGAATGGCGTGTATTTGTTCAAAGACCAACAGGGAAACTCGGCACCCAAACAAACCTCGCAAGGGGCAAGACTCACAGAGAGATTGATCCCTTTTTGCTGTACTGGGAAAGCTGGAGGTTCTTCGCTCGATTTGCTGTGCCGGACTGTGCTGAAGTGTGATGGAGAGGTCAAGAAGAGCCCCTCGAGGGGGAGAGGGGGAGAGCCAGCTTTATACCCGAGATCTGATGCCTTGGACAATGAATCATCGAGTCGTCGTCCGAGCCATTCACCTCATCACGTCGCGTCATGGTCAAGCTCGCAAGAGATGCGATGATTCATAGAGAAGACGAGGGCTTGAAAATTTTTCTGCCTGAATCATCGTCTTTCGAGGGACGGGGCCGAGCTCTCCTCCTCCTCATCATCATAGCCAACCTGGCCTTTGCCGTTGACCCTCCAATCTCATCATCGACACGAGGGACCGAGGCATTGAATTGTGTGCCGCAGTGAAGAGAACCTTGAAAGGTCCGGGATGAAGGAGAAGCGCATCATTGACGGCTGGTACGTAATCTCAACCTTGTTGCATCCTGTCGAGCATCCCTTTCCCCTGAACCACCCAGACCAAGGCTGAGCGATGTGACCGGGCTCGCGAGAGACATCGTGGACACGATTCATCACCAGTGAGAGGAAGTTGATCAAGCTGATGCCCACGATGGGCGAACAATCTTCAATTTGAGAACGACAACATACGGAGGACGCCGCCGACACCGCAAATTCGAAACCGCCGTGCTTTCCTCCTGAGGCTTGTCAATATTTCCGTGAGGATTTCAATACATTCTGTGCGAGAACCCCCGAGGTCAGCATCACGGGTCGTGTTCTGAGGATCCGCGCTAAAGCCTTACCTGGATATGCCTTGTGCCCCTTTCCTCCACAGCTTTTGAGGCCAGACGTGCCCGTTCCCACGCCTGGTCTTCTTTCTCCTCTCAAGATTTTCAGACTTGTGAGTTGCCCCCAAAGGACATTGCCCTCGAATTTGTCTTTGTTCTGAATTGCTGATAGCATCAATCTCACAGCTCTTGTTCTAGGAAATCAGATCGGCCACATTCATGGGCATCTCATCAATCTGGGTTGAGTAGTACACTGTGCCACGGGTGTTAGTGTATCTCCCCCCCCATCAACAGCATCATCAGAGGGTCAGTAAGCTTACATTCAATGTCTCTCAGGATGCGCACGTCCTCCGTCGTCACGAAGTTGATGGCTACACCCTTGCGACCGAACCGGCCACTTCGGCCGATTCGGTGGATGTAGTTCTCACGGTTGCTCGGCAGGTCGTAATTAATGACTAAGCTGACCTGTTGCACGTCGATGCCGCGGGCCCAGACATCCGTCGAGATAAGCACCCGGCTGTTTCCCTGCCGGAAGTCTTGCATGATGCTGTCGCGTTCCTTCTGCGGCATGTCGCCGTGCATGGAGCTGACTGTGAAGTTGGCCTCGCGCATCTTGTCGGTAAGCCAATCGACCTTGCGGCGGGTGTTGCAGAAGATGACGGCTTGCGTGATGGTAAGCGTGTCGTACAAGTCGCAGAGGGTATCGAACTTCCAGTCCTCCTTCTCCACGGCGATGAAGTATTGCTTCAGGCCCTCGAGCGTCAGCTCGTCACGCTTGACGAGGATGCGAACGGGATCGGTCATGAATTTCGTCGTCATGTCGAGCACGTCGTAGGGGAGCGTGGCGCTGACCACCACGACCTGCGTCGCCGGCGGCAGGTAGCGGTACACGTCGTAGATCTGTTCGCGGAAGCCCTTGTTGAGGAGCTCGTCGGCTTCGTCGAGGATCAGCATCTTGATGTGCCTCGTCCGGAGGTGGCGGCGGCGGATCATGTCGGCCACGCGGCCGGGCGTGCCGGACACGATGTGCTGGCCGTAGTCGAGCTTTCGGATGTCTTCGCCGACGTTGGTGCCGCCGATGCAGGCGTGGCACTGCACGTTCATGTAGTCGCCGAGCGCCATCACCACGGACTGGATCTGCGTCGCGAGTTCGCGTGTGGGCGAGAGCACGAGCGCCTGGGTCTCGCGCACGGCCGTGTCGATGACCTGCAGCATGCTGATGGAGAAGGTCGCTGTTTTACCCGTGCCGGACTGGGCCTGGGCGATGGTGTCGCGACCTTTGCAGATCTGGACGATGGCTCGAGACTGGACGGCGGAAGGCGATTCGTATCCGTAGGCGTAGATACCGCGAAGAAGGTTCTCTGAGGGCACCACATCAGCCGACGATAAAGGGCGAAGCGCCGCAGATCAATGTCGAGAACGTACCCTTCAGTGACATGGACTCGAAAGTTGGGTGGACTGTGACTTCTTTCGAGGTGGAAAACTCCATCCTCTCGTCCGCCTTGCGGTCAATGCCTCCAGCGCCTTCGGCCATGGCGAATACAGTGTCTCCGGATGCGACAGTGGAAGATGACGAGTCTGCGAGGATATGGCGAATCGATCGTGGGAAGAGGCGCAAGTCAATGGATGGAGGTTGATGGGCTGATGATGATTGTTTTTTCCACGACGTCCAGGATCTTGTCGGGCCCGACTTGGGGATTCGCGGCAATACCCCGGCAATTTGGCCGGCTCTTGCGACGCCACAAATGCTTCGACCGCCTCACCAAGTCGAGCCTGGACTTTTGCAACCCTTGCATCTTCAAATTCATTCATCCTCGAAGACAGATCTTTTCAGCGGATTTGTTCAGTCGCGATCTTTAACTCTCTTACAGTCGGCATCTCACGAAAGAAAAAAAAATTGCGATCGGTGACAATGCTCGTCCTGGAAGAGCAGCGGTATATCCACGAGGACCTCGAGCGCCTCGAGCAGGGCATCGCAGATCGCATCCGCGAAGAGCCCAAACATGTAAGTCTTGATTGCCGGCAGAGGAAACAGAAACGGAAATGGAAAAGGAAAAGGAAAAGGAAGCGTGCTGAGAGTGTTTGGCTGACGCAGTCATTCTGTAGATCCGTGACCGATTGAACAGAGATCATGAGGTCTCGCAATTGCTAGATCAGATCCAGGTCCAGTCCAACAACCTGCTCAGGATTTGCAAGGACGAAAACGGCACGCGAGCCGCAGAGATTCAGCAGATCGGGGCCGGTGACCCATTCGAGGAGTTCTACAAGCTTCTCAAAGACGCACGAGACCACCACGCGCGATACCCGAACGAGCAGGCGGAAAACTCTGAGCAGCGATACCGAACGAGGAGGGCGACCGAAGCGGGCGAGCCTCTACCATTCATCGTCGATTCGCTCTTCTCCGGCGAGGAGGCGTACGGACGTTTTTTCGACCTGAACACGTGCCACGAGTCCTACCTCAACCTTCCAAACGTCAAACGAATCACGTACCTGCAATATCTCGAGGCGTTCGACAACTTTGCGCCGGGCGTCGGGGGCGTGAAGCGCGGCGAGAAGCTTACCGACCAGTACTTCCAATACGTGGGCGGGTTGAACAGCTACTTGGAGTCGTTCATGCGGCGCACGAGGCCGTTGGACAACGTCGACAAAGTGCTCGAGTCCTTCGACAAGGAGTTTGAGGAAGCGTGGACGAAGGACGAGGTCCCCGGGTGGCAGTTGGAGCAGCAGGCAGGGAACGGCGCCGCCTCGAGGACAGAATCGACCGACGCGCTCTGGTGCGACGACTGCGAGAAGGAGTTCAAGAACGAAAACGTCTACAAGGCCCACCAGACCGGGCGAAAGCACATCAAGGCCGCCGAGCGGAGGAAGGAAAGACAAGAGGAAGCCGCCGCGACGAACGGGGCCGACAGGGGCGCCTCGTACTCGGGGACGCGGGCGAAGGAGAGGGCCGTCGCGGAGCGCGAGCACCGGGTGAAGCGCATGGCCAGCGCGATGAGCACGGAGCGCAGCGACACGCGCGTCAATGTGGAGCGCAAGCAGGGCATGACGGAGCGCGAGCGCCAGCAGGAGCTCGAGAACCTGCTCAACCTGTCTGAGACGTGGCAGGAGCCGATGGAGGAGGAGGCGGACGGCGAGGAGGGCGAGGAGAAGATCTACAACCCGCTGAAGCTGCCGCTCGCGTGGGACGGGAAGCCGATCCCGTTCTGGCTGTACCGCCTGCACGGCCTCGGGGTGGAGTTCACGTGCGAGATCTGCGGGAACTTTGTGTACATGGGCAGGCGGGCGTTCGACAAGCACTTCAACGAGGCGCGGCACGTGTACGGCCTCAAGTGCCTGGGCATCACCAACACGAGCCTCTTCCGCGATATCATCGGGATAGAGGAGGCGTTGAAGCTGTGGGAGAAGATCCAGCGCGAGAAGAAGAGGAACAAGATCGACGACGGGAGCGTCGTCCAGATGGAAGACGGCGAGGGGAACGTGATGCCGGAGAAGGTGTACTACGACTTGCAGAAGCAGGGTCTGCTTTGATTGGCAACACTGCGCGCTGTTTGATGGAGATTCGAGCCCGGCATAGATGAATGAATCAATACATATGAAGAGGCTCAAAGCACAGAATTCAAGGGTATACTACTACCTAGCAGTGATGGGAGCGATGGATGGATATGTCCTCTACTACCTTTGAAAGGCGTCGACTGCAAAACGACATACTGATCGGAATCACGAATGTCGTCATGTGATTAGTCATCCGACATCTCTCCTAGTGAACGTCGGATGCTGTGTGTTGTTTTCACCCTCTGAACTTCTACCATCAAACAAACAATCCCTGATGTTTCCCAGACAGGTTCATTTCAAGACTAATTCTCTTGATCCTGCTCTGTTAGTTTTCTTTCCTCAATTCTACCTAATCCAGGGAATTGGTTGTAGCCTCGGATCCAATTGATCCATCCTTCTGGCGGCTGACATGTTGATTCCCGCGAAACCCATCCCGGCTTTCTACTGCGTCTACGTCCTTCGCTCCACAATCCGCCACGCGTCTCTCTACATCGGCTCCACGCCGCACCCGCCTCGGCGGCTGAAGCAGCACAATGGAGAAGTCAAGGGCGGCGCGCGGAAGACGTCAAGACGGGACTATAGGCCATGGGAGATGATCACCCTTGTCTCCGGCTTCCCGAGCGCCGTTGCCGCACTGAAGTTTGAGTGAGTCTCCCTCAGAATCCATCAATCCATCAATCAATGTATCGATCCATCTCCGGTCTCATCGAGAGGTGGCCGACAGTGCCACCCCGGTGGTTCGTGCTACTACCCTGTTTCTATGTATATTACATTACGATGCACCTGTACATATGCATGGTGGTGCCGCCGGCTAATGGCACCCACGCCGAGGCAGATGGGCGCTGAACAATGCGCACTTGACGCTGCACATCCCTGCCGAGGCTCGCCTGGCCGTCCCCACGAAGCGGAAGAGGGGCGGCAGGCCGGGTCGTCCGAGGCGGACGCTCAGCTCCATCGTCGCCAACATCCACCTGCTCGTCGGCGTGGCGAGCTTCGCGCGATGGCCGCTCAACGTGCATTTCTTTGCGCGCGAGGCGCTGCTCGAGTGGGAGGACCGGATGCGGTGCTCGGAGACGCCCGCACGGCCCGGGCTGCGGGTCCTGACGGACTTTTCGAGCGCGGCTGCCGGAGCGAGAGGAGGCGAAGGGGAAGAAGAAGAAGAACAAGAAGAAGAAGAAGACGCCGCCCCCGCCGGGGGCATACACGACCTGACGCTGGACTACGGCGATATCGGGGGCTACGTCGAGAAGGCGAATGAGGCGGTCGCGTTCGAGAGGGCGGGGAGGTGTGTGCACTGCGGGGGGGAGCTGGCGAACGGGCAGGGGCTGTATCCGATGTGCTCGCATGAGGGGTGCGAGGCGACGGGGCATCTGGACTGCTGGAGCAGGCATGCCCTGAGGTCTGCCGGCGACGGGGACGGGGACGGGGACGAGGTCTTGCTACCCAATGAGTGCGAGTGCCCGTCGTGTGGGAGCACGAATAGATGGGGGGATATGATGAAGGAGCTCAGTCTGAGGGTCAGGGGCGGGGACGTGGTTGAGAAACTTGTGAAGAGGAGACAGCGAGCGCGGAAGAAGGCGAAGGCGGCGGCGGCGGCATGAAGAATCAATATCTGTGCGTTTGGTCGGTCATTGCTGGGATTTGGCTACGGAGTATATGGGGTTGGGATGATTTGACTGGCGTTGGAAGGATTGGAATATGGTTGCTCTTATGCTTCACGGGCTTCATTGATGGAACAGGCATCGCTCACCCGGCTGATTTGGAGAGGCGCAAGGCCTAGCGATTCTCAGGCGCATTTCTCGACCGCTACGCGATTGCTAGAGAAATCAATGTGATTGCCGAGAATAAAGGTATGTGCAGAGAGGCATACCATGGCCTCCCGATATTGCGAGTCTTCTTATGTATGAATTAGATTGACCCATTCATGATTGGATGAAACGAAGGACCCCGGCCGCGGAGACCGCCGGTGAAGAGGCTCCCTCAGGATCCGGAGAGCCATCAGGGTCCCGTCGCTACAGACGCCCCATCATACTCGTACGAGTACCAGCTCGAGGGAGTCGGGCGATGGGGAAAAAATGAAATGAGGGTCCCTCGTCAACTTGGTCGACGCGTCATTGGCTCGGCAAGTGAGGTCTCTGAGCGGGATCCCTGCCGGTACGACAGGCTCCATCGAGACAATGGGGATATCCCATGACGGGGCGCCAGTACTCGTATTTCGCGTACGAGTACTCCGTAGAGCATCGAGCGTGAGGCGCCGACGCGGTCGTCCATCAGCGGTTGACATACTCGTACAGGCGCGAGATCTCGTACCTATCAATCAATACTACTCCGTAGTACTGTAGGTATACGGAGTATCTGTACGAGTATGACCTCTCCGTACCGGTCAGTACGAGTACGACTCGGAGTACTCCGTACTCCGTACTCGAACGTCGGGTCCAAGGCGCCGAAGCGTGGAGCGCACGTCGAGGGGGGATGCCGACTCGATGGACGGACGTCGCATTGCTTACGACATGGTCTTTGATGGCCGATCGAAACGCCCTTGCGCGCAACCAATCAGGCGCGAGGCGCAGGCTCCATCCGGACCAGTGGGAGGCCGAGGTTTGGGGATGTTGTTGAAGGTGGATCCGACCAGCCCTGAAGACCGTACCTAGAGTAGTAGTAGTATTGATTGATGTACGGAGTACGGAGTACCGGTAGTATTGATGTACTCGCATGTACTCGTACCTGTGGGAGTATCATGTACTCGTACCTGTAATCGTAGAGCGCAGTGTCAGTCTCGAGAGCTGCGGGGCAATCAGTCTTGAATGGACGGGATTTGATGGATGAAAGAATCTGGACATACTACCTGTAGTCCGAGTACTACCTGTACTCACCAGGTGTGCACACTCTGTATCAGCCGGAGAAGGGAATGATCTCGTCAGTGTCAAAGTCGGAGAAGAATGGATCACATCGAGGCAATTGATGCATGCGTAACTTGATACTACCTACCTCCTCCGTATTGATGTACAGTGTACGGAGTACTGTATTCCGTACGGAGAACCTACTACTCCGTACTATATCGAAACTGGAGTCGGAGGAAAAGGGAAAGGAAAAGGAACGCGCATCACGTTGCAGCACCGCATTTGTCACGAGACTCGCTGATTACTCGGTGCCGCGTGAGGCTGCTAACCCGATCCGGACAGGGCCCCAGCGGAGCCCCAGACAATCTTGATTGGTCAGAATTGTCGCCCTGGGAGGGAGAAAGAGAAAGAGAGAAAGAGAGAGAGAGAGAGAGAGAGAGAGGGATATGGGGGGGGGGGGCGTGCTGCGACTTGCCATCATGCCTCCCGACTCAGTCGGCAGGAGGTACGGAGTACGGAGTACGAGTACGAGTACCTACAGCAGCGGGTCCGATGGAAGGAACCACCTCCGACGGCTCCAGACGGATGCCATCATGACAGAACGGTACTCGCAGGAACTTTGATTTGAGGGAGACCTTCTCGGACGGAACACTCACGAATATGGGAAAGACAATGAAGATGAATCAATGTCTGGAAGTCATCGTTGCCTAGGTATTTCATTAGCCATCTATTGATCAATTCGCGTGGAGGCACTATGAGGGCGAATCTCAATCTATTGGTTCTACTGACGTCGGCCGGCGCCCTGATGAGACGTTGGCCTTTTGGCCGTCCGAGGTCTCTCTCTGTGTTTCTCTGACTCCGAACGGGTTGGATCAATCCCCATGGAAGGCGCCGTGATACTCTTGCTCTGAGCCGCGCCTTCGGGACGAAACCCTCGTCCAATAACAAAGCGTGCCTCGCCATTGGCAACTGGATCGCTTTTGATGCCCGCTTCCAGCCAGACGGACCTGCCTTACCAGCAGGTGCCTTTTTATTCCCAGCGTCTCAAAGGCCACGCCGGATCAGACCACAAGGGAGGGCAGGCGAGGGGGACCATGCAGCGCAACGCTCCTGGCATGGACAGGGATTTCAAGCCCGAAGGGGAGAGAGATGGGGGGGGGGGGTTACTTGGGAAGTCGCGCCTCGTGGTGGAAGTCCAAATCCGTAGAGGGGTAGGCCTGCGCACTGTCAGAAGGCACATCCTTTTTACCCATAAGAAGGCCAGGTTATGGCGGCTGCAGGTACATCTTATGGTGCACCGAAAAGACCTTCCGATTGTGCACTGTGAAGCACGAGGTACTACCTAGTAGGTACTCCGTAGTCCGTTCCTCGTTGGCAACAGGTCCTCGCGGCTCCTCGCCAAAAAAAAAACCCACAAATTGGCAATGACTGTTTGCAGGTGGTCCTTTCCACTTCCGCGGCGCTTCATGACGATGAGAGACCTCCGGTCTGCTTGCTGTCGTGCTGGAGACATACGCCGATGCCCAGCATGTAGTATTCGTACGGAGTACTCGTACGAGGACTCCGCGTACTCGTACGAGTACTACTACCTCGTACTAAGTGCGATTGGTACTAGTATGTACGACGGCAGCTCGTGGTGGTCGAGTCGAGCAGAGAGCCCAGGGAACGTCCGCTGCTGTTGCCGGCCTAAAAAAAGCAGAGGCCCTTTGGCTCGAAGCCTCTCTGGCCTGGTGGCGCAACCTCGCACGCCTTTTACACATCAAACTCATGGATGATGGACCCGTTCGGGGAGCCTCGACCCAGTCAATCTGCCTGCTTCCGCTTTCCACTTCCGCTTCCACCTACATCCACGCTTGTCTCGCTCGCACCTGCCTGCACTTGCACTTGCACTTGCTCTTGCTCTTGCACTTGCTCTTGCGCACTTGCACTTGCTCTTGCTCTTGCACTTGCACTTGCACCTGCACTTGCACTTCTTCGCACTTGCACTTTTGCACTCGCTCGCGCCTGCTGCGCTTGCACTCGCATTCGCACTCGCGCCTTCCCTCTCAAGTCCTGCGCCCACCCTCCCTTGGACTCGATTCCTCGCCCCAACATCATCGTCGGAGTCACTTGAACATCATCAAATATCAACATCACATAGACGAGCGTTCTGGCCCTTCAACCACTGCACCAGCACCACCGACTCGGACCGACCGACCGACTCGCCATCATCGCGGCTCCACGTCACACGCCATCGGTTTCCTGGTCCTCTCGGCCGTTGCCCTGAATGCCCTGGCCTTGATGTACCATACCGTCGGTTCTCGGTCTGGATTCTCTCAAATCGTGTAGGTACAGTACCTTCCCGCTAGTGAAACGCCTTGTTAGTCGGCATGGCGCATGCTTGCATCTGGCCATCCTCGAAACCTTTTTTCCCCGTCCTCCTCTTCCTCCGCAAGCCATGGCTTAGGAACACGACGTCTCCCCAAGACGCTTCCCCGGCCGAGTCCTCTCTCCCTCTTTCTCCCGCGACAAATCTAGGCAGGCCCTCGGGCGATTCGGCACATCTGACCCTTTGCAGCCTCTTCCGATCCCTCTCCACGCCCGGCGCATATCGTCTTCGTGAAGCCAGCCAAATTTCGACCTCAGCCATGGGGATGCGACTTCATGCTCGACCATAAGGTATCTCACATGAGCCCGTCCGCCAACCTCCCCCGTATCGATTTCGAGCGACATATACAGCAATCACGTCGAGCCACCTCCCCCCCCCTCGGCCCTTGATCTCCGACGCTGCGGCCTGCGATCGTTCGCGCCATGGCGCCTGCTCCTCTCGCTGCCGCGGCCGCCGCGACCAGTAGTGCGAATGCCAGCTCGCGAAGCTCACCAGGCCCGGGGGCATCCGGAACCCCGTCGGCCTCAAAGCCCAAAGACAAGGTCAACTCAAATGGGTACCACCCTTCGAACTCGCAGGTCCCATTGAGCGCCATGACGAGCGCACCCTTGGATCTCATGTCTGTCGAGCGACGCGGCCAGCCAACTGCCGTGCGGGAGCCTCTTAAGAAGAAGACGCGGCCACACAACATACCGGAAGCCCCGACCTACTACCCAACCGAGGACGAATGGCGAGACCCCCTCGAGTTCATCAAGAAAATCTACCCGCATGCCTCAACCTACGGAATCTGCAAAATCATCCCCCCGGACTCCTGGAATCCCGACTTCGCCATCAATACAGAGGTACGCTGAGGGATATCGCGCGGGATCCACTCGCCTCGATGACCCGACTTTCCGGGCTCCCGTCATCCCAAATCCCAAAGGGGTTTCTAGGGTCGTCGCTGACACTCTCCTCTCCAATCTTCGCAGAAGTTCCACTTTAGAACGAGAAAACAGGAATTGAATTCCGTCGAAGGAAGTAGGTGATCGGTGATCTGCCGCAGGTCCTTGTTCGAGGCCCCTTCTGCTCACGCATCTCCTAGGAACACGAGCAAAGCTCACATATCTGGACGGCTTGGCCAAGTATCATAAACAGCAAGGAAGTAACCTCCACCGCCTGCCCTATGTCGACAAGAAGCCGCTTGACCTCTATCGTCTTAAAAAGGCCGTCGAATCCCGAGGGGGGTTCGAGAACGTGTGCAAGCTCAAGAAGTGGGCCGAGATCGGGCGAGATCTCGGCTACAGTGGCAAGATCATGTCGTCTCTGTCAACTTCGCTCAAGAATTCTTTCCAGCGCTGGCTCTGCCCTTACGAGGACTACTTGCGCCTGGCCAAGCCGGGCGTTCATCAACAATTAGAGCAAGAATACGGCGGGCCCTTGACACCGAGCCCAGCTCAGACCCCCATAAAGCGTTCGATGGACAACACCCCCTCCAGTGCTCGAATCGATTCGCCCGCCCGAATGGCATCCGACGCCCTCCAGACGAGCTTCAACGGCAACAAAGAAGCGAGCCGAGATTCTTCCAGGTCTGAAGCGCTTCCCGTTCCGACCGGCACAGGTTTCACTGCGATCAACTCCGGTGGCTTCACGCCCGTCAACTCGGGCTTCGCCAGTGTCAACCGCATCACCAACGGCGATTCGAAGACCCTCACACCTGACTCGAAACAGCTTGATAGCCCTGGGACCTCTGCGATCGGTACGCCGGAGATCCGCTCGTCTAGCCTGTCATCGGCCACTGCACTCAAGAGACAACTGAGCTGTAGCAGTTCGACCGATTCCATGAAGAAGGAAGAAGTCGACAAAGAAGAAGGCGATGGTGGAAGTCGCCGGAGCAAGCGCCTCAAGAAAGACAGTGTACCAACCGTGGCTGGATCCCACATGACAGTGTTCCGCCCCTTGGCGCCTCGAATCCCCTGCGATGACGGAACCACGATCGAGGAGAAATGCGAAAATTGCGGGAAAGGCGAGGAGGAGGGCCACCTGCTGATCTGTGAATCTTGTGATCACGCCTACCATGGCCCTTGTCTCGACCCTCCTCTGAAACGAAAACCCGATGCGGAATGGAACTGCGCCCGCTGCTTGGTCGGAGATGGTCAATTTGGTTTCGAAGAAGGGGGCCTTTATTCTTTGAAGCAGTTCCAACAAAAGGCCAACGACTTCAAACAGGGCTATTTTGAGAAGAAAATGCCTTTCGACAAAGCCTTCAACTGCCACCGTCCCGTCACCGAAGAAGACGTCGAGGCTGAGTTCTGGAGACTGGTCGCGGATCTCGAAGAGACTGTGGAGGTGGAGTATGGCGCCGACATTCACTGCACCACTCATGGGTCCGGCTTCCCGACTTTAGAAAGGCACCCGAATAATCCCTACGCGACTGATCCGTGGAACCTGAACATCCTGCCGTTTCATCCTGACAGCTTGTTCAGGCATATCAAGTCTGACATCTCTGGCATGACTGTGCCGTGGGTCTACGTCGGCATGACATTCTCGACTTTCTGCTGGCATAACGAAGATCACTACGCGTACTCGGCAAACTATCAGCACTTTGGAGCCACCAAGACCTGGTATGGCATCCCCGAGATGGATGCCGAAAAATTCGAAGCGGCCATGAGAGAAGCCGTTCCCGAGCTCTTCGAGACCCAGCCCGACCTGCTCTTCCAGCTGGTCACGCTTCTCACCCCGGAGCAACTCAAGAAGGCCGGAGTGCGTGTCTATGCGCTGGATCAGCGAGCCGGTCAATTCGTCATCACCTTCCCTCAAGCTTACCATGCGGGCTTCAATCACGGGTTCAACTTCAACGAGGCCGTCAACTTTGCGCCGTGCGATTGGGAGCCGTTCGGTCTGGCGAGTGTTGAAAGGCTACAAACTTTCAGGCGCCAACCATGCTTCTCACATGATGAATTGCTATGGACCGCCGCCGAGGGCAGCTCCACTTCCAATCTGTCCATACACACTGCCAGATGGCTCGCTCCAGCACTCGATCGCATTCACAAGCGTGAATTTTCGCAACGACGGGATTTCCTTGAAAAGCACGTCGAGGCTGCGCCGCACGAATGTCGCATTGTTCATGGAGGCGATGGCGACCAGGCCCCGTGCGCTCTCGACTTCAAGATCGATGAAGAGGATGTCCTTGACGAGGACGAACAGTGCTGCAGTCACTGCAAAGCGTTCGCATATCTTTCTCGTTTCAAGTGCGAGCGCTCTGGCAAGGTCCTGTGCCTGGTTCATGCGGGCTATCACGCCTGCTGCGACCTCCCCGAACAAAAGCGATTCGCCGGAGAGGAACATCATCTCATCTATCGGCGGAAGGAGGAGAACATCAACAAGATGTACGAACGCGTCAAGGAGAAGGCGAACACTCCGGAAGCTTGGGAGGGGAAATTCGCGAAATTACTCGACGAAGAGACGACCCCGTCGCTCAAGGTCCTTCGAACACTGCTCCACGAAGGTGAAAAGATCCCGTATGACCTTCCATCTCTTCCCAATCTGAGAGAGTTTGTTGAGAAATGTCAGGACTGGGTAGACGAAGCTACCAACTACATCCTGCGCAAGCAGCAATTTCGAAGAAAGAATGAGAGGGCATGGCAGACGTCGACGCGTCGAGCCGGCGCCCCCGACCAGAAGGATAAGGAATCAAGACACGTGGATAACATCTCACGATTGCTCCGAGACGCCGACCGGATCGGTTTCGATTGTCCCGAAATCTCTCAGCTTCAAGAAAGGGCAGCAAGCATCAAGCAGTTCCAGAGCAAGGCCGCCCGGGCTCTCGAAAACCACACGACGGTGACAACCGCGTTCATCAAAGACCTACTGGAAGAGGGCCGTAGCTTCAACGTGGATACGCCCGAGGTCGATCGATTGTCGAAACTGCTTGAACAGCTACGCTGGAACGAGAAGGCCCGGTCGAGCCGGAGCGTCTTTCAATCTCTCAGAGAGGTTCAAGATCTGATTGACGAAGGACGCCGGCTTGAGATCCCGCCGTACAACGAACACTTGAAGTTCTTCTATGATCAGCTGCAGGCCGGCCAGGCCTGGGAAGCCAAGGCACAGGAGCTCATCGCGGCAGAGACGGTCCATTACCCTCAGCTCGAAGCGCTTTCCAAGCAGGTGCAAGCGAACTCGCTGCCCGTGTCGAGGGAGACGTTGGCCGCCGTCGACCAGAGTCTGCAGAAGCAGCGCGAAGCTCACCGCCACATTCATGATTTGACGCAGCGCAGTCGTGATCTTGATTTCAGAAATAGACCCAAGTACAACGAGGTTGTGGAGATCTGCAAGAGACTGGAGGATCTGAACTCTAAGCCCTGCGGGACCATTGAGCTGGAAAACGAGCGGAAGCGTCACGAAGACTGGATGCGGAGGGGCAAGAAGCTCTTCGGCAAATCCAATGCCCCTTTGCACATCCTCAAGTCTCACCTTGAATACGTTCTCGAGCGCAATCTGGATTGCTTCGACGTCGATCACGACACCCCTCGCCTTCCCGGGGAACCCGTGTCCAGGGAAGTCAGCGTTGAGCCCGGAGCTTCTCGTTTCGAAGATCCGCGATCCAGACAAGTGTTTTGCATCTGTCGCAAGGTCGAGGCCGGAATGATGATTGAGTGCGAATTGTGTCACGAATGGTGAGTCGCGCATGGCATCCTTCCGTCTTGCTCACACGTTTGGCAGTGAGCGGCGCTGACGTTGTTGATCAGGTATCATTATAGATGTCTCAAGATTGCTCGAGGCAAGGTCAAAGAAGACGATAAGTATACCTGCCCAATCTGCGACTGGAGAATGAAGATTCCGCGGGACGCGGCACGGCCAAAGCTCGAAGACCTCGTCTCACTCGCGGACGAGATCCCGTCGCTGCCTTTCCAGCCGGAAGAGGAGGAGATCCTGCGCCGCATCATCGACAATGCGCGCAAGTTCAGGGAGAGCATTGCCCAGTACTGCAACCCCCTGCTCTCGACCGAGGCCGAAGCGGAGACGCAGCGCTTCTTTCTCCGGAAGCTCGAGGGAGCCGAAGTCCTCCTCTCGTACGAGACAAACTTCTTCCGCCAAGAACTGCACAAGTGGTGTCCTGTCGCGTCGGAGGCTCCACCGATCCTGCAGGTCTCTCTCAGCACGCGAAAGCCGCGACCGACCAAGCTGCAAAAGATGCTAGTCGAGTACGGCGTCGATGATCCGGACGACCTGCCGGAACACGCCAAGGGAAAGGCAAACAGCTTGCGCCGCAAAGCGGCCAACGCCGAAGCCGCAGTCGCGGCCATGCAATTCGGGAGTAAGATGCCTGCAGTGCCCAACCCGCACAACGCTGCTTACGGCCCTGCGGCCTACTTCGCGCGCGTTGGCGAAGCTGCGAGGAGCTCACAGGAGCGCCAAGATCGGCCTGGCCCGTCGTCGGACGGCGATCAGGCCAGGAGAGGCTCCGACGGGCGGGGGTCCATGTATCCGAGCCTCATGGGAGGAGGAGGCCCGCAATATCTCGTCGATCATTCGTACATGCCGATGGAGGAAAGACTAGAGCACGGCCACATGGATGGAATCCATCTCCACGGGGAGGCAGACAAGAACGCGGCTCTCGAGATCATGGCCCGCACCGAGGCCGGACGAAGCAGAGCCGAGGAGATATGGGGCCCCGACGTCTGGGGTCCGCGGCCAAGATCGATGGGCGAACGCAACCGCGGGATGACGCCCGGGGGACTCGGCAATAGACTGAAGCAGGAGGACCACAGAGTCGACCAGATGTTCAAGGATATGACTCACCAAGACGACGACGACGATACCAAGAAGCACAAGGACGGAGCATCGGGAAACAAGCACGTGACGGCGGAGCTTTTAGAGAACGAAAGAAACGGGCTCGACGCCATGCTCGACGGGGATTGATTGACTGATTGATTGATTGATTAGACGAGGTCTACGGCGTTGGTTCTTGCGGGCAGTTGCTCGTTTGAGAGGGATCGGAGTTGCGGCTACTACTTCTGGGGGGAGAGGGATGGCGTACGTGCGAAATACCATCTAATACCGGGACTGATTGGGATGTACTGTACCAGTATCCTGCGTTTTCTTCTTGCACGCATCAAAAGGGGCAAGGCTATTGAGGTTTCTTTCGGTGTTGGGCGATGGGATGGATGGATGGATGGTGGGGGGGATGCGGGATTGTCTGCGCCGTCCCCAAAGGCGCATCTGGGGCCACCTTTTCTTCCTATTAATTCTCCTGGAACAGATGAACTCTGTTTTCTTTCTTTATTTTTTCTTTCTTTTCCTTTCTTTTCTTTTCTTTTCTTTTCCTTTCCTTACCTTTCACAGACCTCTTGTCCTCTTTTGTTTTTTTTTCTTTTTCTTCTGAAACTTTACTTTCTTCCAAAAAACGTGTATGTACGAGTACCAGTATTTCAAGTGGAACTTTTCCCCGGAGCTAACTAAGGCAAGAATCGTGCGGGATCTTCGGGATCGATTTGTAGAGGGCGCGAGTAATCTATGTATGCACTGACGGAGCTTGTTCCGCATGTATGTAAGGAGTATGCATGATCTCGATGCATGATCTCGATGCCTCCTCCCCCCCCGGGTAATTGATGAGACTTTTACATATGTAGGAGCTCTTGGGCGAGGTTGGATGTCGTCGGTTTAGCCGTTGAAGCCTCGGCCGGATTGGCTGACGGCGTTGACAAGCCTCTTGGCTGCAATTGGTCAATGGGTTATTCCTTTTTTGGCCAATGAGAAGGTCAGCATCTCGAGCACAAGGTCGCTTTCAATTGATTGATCCCTGCCGGTGCACGTGACTTTGTCTTGTTGGGTCCGTCCTGTCACCGCGTCACCTTCAAGCTGCTCACTTTCGAACATGATCATTTCCGCTTCACTTTCCCAAGCCAGTGGCCATTGCGAGTCAAGCCGGCTTTCTCTCCCGCGCCCTCTTCCAGCATCTCTCCTTTCCCCCACCCTTACCTTCTTATTTGATCTGTTTGTTCTCCTTTCTTTCGAAGCAAAGCAAGCGACCATCCTCTCACTCTCGAAGCACGACCGATCGCTTTCCAGCGCTGCCCGCTCGATGCTCGGCCATCCCTGATCCATCCTCGTCCCGATCAGCCACCAGAGTGCACTTCCGCACAAGCACAAGCACAAGCACAAGCACAAGCACAAGCACAAGCACAAGCACTGCACCTCTCGCCAGATGGCCTCTCCGCCCCGCGTCCACTCCCCGTCGGCCATGTCGCCGCCCTACGGCTCGCCGGCGCCGGCGCCGACGCCCGCCCCGCCCAAGAAGCGCTCCTCCGCGCACGACATGACGGCCCCCCCTCCGAAGCGCCGCAAGGGCTCCATCATCTCGCAGGCGTCTGGCGCGTCGGCGCACCCGCTGCGGCAGACGTCGTTCCCGCCCGAGTCCGCGGCGGCGTCGCCGTCGCCGTTCCATGCGCGCTCGCCGTCGGTGGACGCTGCGTCGAGCGTGGCGAGCGGGACGGGGGGCCGGCGGCGGAGAGGGGGGAGGGCGAGGCTTTCGCGTGGCGGGGGCGGTGGTGGTGGTGTTGGAGGAGGTGGTGTTGGAGGTGGAGGTGGAGGAGCAGGCGAGAACAACGATGCGGGCGGGGAAAAGACGCCGAGCCTTGTGGGGGGGAGGGCGCCGACGACGGTGAGCGGGCAGAGCGCTGGTGGTGGTGGTGTGGGGGGAGGTGCGGGGGCCGATAGGGACGCGCTGGACGAGGAGGAGGATGACGAGAAGGCGGAGATGGCGCTGGAGGATGTGGTGGCGCGGACGCAGGAGCAGAAGCAGGAGGAGATCCGGCTGCGGGCGATGCTGGTGGAGGCGTTTGACGGGGAGCAGTATAATCGGTATGAGCTGTGGAGGGCGGCGAAGCTGTCGGATGCGGTGGTGAAGCGGGTGAGCCTCTCTCTTTTCTTTTCTTTTTTTCTACGCGTTTTTTTTTTTTTTCCTTCCGTTTTATGTGGCCTTGTTGGGTCCATTTTGGAGGCTCTCTCTTCTGACGAGGACAGGTCGTCAATGCTACGGTTTCACAGTCGGTGCCGCAGATGGTGGCCACGGCGGTCAAGGCGGTGGCGAAGCTGTTTGCGGGGGAGATCATCGAGGCGGCGCGCAATGTGCAGGATGAATGGATCCTCGCCGGGGAGAAGCAGAGCGACCTCCCGAGCCCGCCTGCGTCGACGACATCCAACACTGACAATGCCGATACCACCGACAACGGCGACAATATCGAGGCGCGCGAGCAGCAACAGCAACAGCAACAGGAGCAGCAGCAGGAGCAGGAGCAGGAGCAGCACGGCGAGGGAGATGCGAATGCGAATGCGAATGCCAATGACAATGCCAATGCCAATGACGATGCCAATACCACTACCAAGGAAGAGGGACCGTCTGTCGGCGAGTCTCAGGAGAGCAACAAGAGCGACGGGGACGCGAAGCCCGACGAGGAGAACAAGGAGGGCAAGAAGCAGAAGAAGCAGAAGAAGCAGAAGCAGAAGAAAGGGGAGGAGGAGGCGGATCTGAAGAGAGGCCCGCTGAGGCCAGATCACCTGCGGGAGGCGTGGAGGCGGTACAAGATGTGCGGCGAGAGCCAGGGCGTGGGCGTGCAGCAGCTGTGGCAGACGCAGCAAGGGACGGGGGTGGGGCGGTTCTCCACCCGGACGCGGACGAGGCTATTCAGATGAGGCCATGGGGATGGGGATACGAGTACTCGGACCGGAGAAGGGAGTGAGAGGACAAATGTTGCTGGCGATGGATGAGAGGGCAGAAGGGGCAAGAGAGTCCCTGGAGGTCATTGATGGTTTGATGGGTTGATGGTTTGCATTGATTTCGCGGGTTTGGGATGATGACGATATCAAGATACCCCCCAAGCCTTTGGATGCCGAAGGATCGATAGTGTTGTTCAGGTACGAGCACGAGCACACGGATCAATGCTACGAGGACTACTACGAGTACTCCGTACCGGTACTACTACTACCAACCTGCTCGTACTCCGTACATACTCCGTACTATTGGTATGGACTCATCAATACTACTACTACCTACCGGTACGAGTACAGGTACGAGTACGAGTGCCACATGATTCCTTGGACCCAGTATTCCGTACTCCGTACGGAGTACTCCGTATTCAGATCGATCCGCAGGCCTGGGGGCTGGCTGCGTCCCACGGTCCACCTTGATCTTGGCCCGGCCCACGGTAATCGCTGACACGCATGGTGCTCGTGCTCGTGCCCGTACCTGTATGGGGACTCGGTGCTTTCTGCTGAGGCGCATACGAGTACATATCACTGCATATGTACGAGTACGGGTATGCTCCATCTGTATGTATGTATGTACGGACAGTCCGCCGGTAAAAGGGGGATTTCGACGCATAGACTTTTCTAGACGTTCCGAGGGGATGCTGTGGGGACTATGTGTGCTGCAACAAACGCCGGTGCTGTTCTTTTTTGTCGGTTGGAGGACGACGAGACCTCAAGTTAGGCCGGGGGGGAGCAAGTCCCGGCAGGGTTCATACCCTGGGAGCAGGCAGACATCAATTGCCTATTGCAGACTCGCAGCGAGAGGCGATGATGTAAGAGATACGGAGGAGAGGTAGTATGTACCGGGGGTTAGTAGAGGACATCAATAGGTAGAGAAAAGGGAAAGGCAGGGAAGCAGGCTGCAGAGATTGCATTCGATGCAAAGAGGCAACGGGTGGAAAACACATGGGCGGCGCATGGGCATTGTTGGAGGATTGCATCGAGTTGCTTCCAGCGCTCGTGCGGTTTCTCGGCACGGCGGGCTTTTTTTTTGCTGCGAGGATGCGAGGATGCGAGGATGGGGGTTACCTGTACGGCGTACTCCGTACTGGTGATGGAGGGTTTTCCGCGGGTTTTTAGGAGGGGGATCGGAGGGTTTTGGGAGGGGGGAGGGGGCGAGGCTGGAAGGGGGATAGCGAGGTGGGAGAGAGTTTGGAGGAGCTGCGGAGGAAGTGAGGGCATCCCGGGCGACTGGTGGAAGGGGAGATGCAGAGATTTTTTTTTTCGCAGCCATTTCGAGTGATTGACTCGGTGCATCGATTCTCTTACATGATCAATGGATCAATTGATGGATTCAAGATAGATCAATTGATGGATGGATGGATGGATGGATTGAAGGTAGTACCTGGGTCATACCTCGATGGGAGGTGTTCCGTACTCCGTACCTGTACTGACTGCAGAGTCGCTGCAGTGCATCTCGCGATGATGCTCTCCATGCTCACTGTCAATGGCCTTCGAGTTCCCAAGATCCAAGTCCTTCTTTTTTCCTTCCCTGCCTGTGATCGTGCATCGCTCCCTGCATTTTTCTCATCATCCATGCGTCTTCGCTCTCGGCATCTTCATGCAGGTCTTATTGCAGCTATTCCCGAACAAGAAGTTCCCATCCATGCGCGCACGAGAGGGAGGAGAAAAAAAGAGAGAGAGAGAGAGAGAGAGAGAAGAGGTACTTCTCGTATCGTATCGTATGTTCACTGGAGGCAACAGGGAAAGAGGAAAAAAAAAAAAAAAAAAGAGGAAAAAGAGGAAAAAGAAAGCAGTCCATCCATCTCCATTTATCCATTAATGCATCCATCGTGATTGGAGGTTGCTTTTTCTCCCCACCAACTTGACCCCACAAGGGCTGCGCTCTCTGTGCTGCATCGGGATTAGAACATCGAGCCTCTTGATCATTCCGAGAAAGATTAATGGATTGATAGATATACCTGTAGGTAGATGTTCATCGTGAGAATCTGAGATCACTCAACCCATCCATCCATCCCATTCCATCCCATACAATTCAATTCAACAATCCAATCCAATCCATCAAATCAGTCCAATTGATCCTTGATGCCCCCCCACTCAACTCAAAGCGCCGCTCCACTCAATGTACATGTACGAGTACAGGTAGTATCACCCCCGCCCACTGCACTGCCAGTGGAAGGCTTCAGTACAGGTACAGGTACATGTACTCGTGCGCTGAGACGATCCACTGGGACGCTAGAAGAAAACTTCAATGGAACACTGGAACCCGCTGGAGCGACCAGGCCCATCCCATTCCATCCATCCATCAAATTGATCAATCCATTGATCCATCATTCAATCCATGGAGTCTTGAGAGAGCCGTGCTCCGTGCAGCTCCGAGTACGAGTACACGCGCAAGCGATTGCACGATCAATTGATTCATCAATCCAATTGA
>NQYQ01000018.1:533961-558131 GCA_003055925.1 Escovopsis sp. Ae720 | reverse complement strand
ACCCCCCCCCCCCGCCTGCACCTTCTCGCTCCGCAGCGCACACGCACATCGAAGGGGCACCTCCGCTGTGAACACACGATCATTGCTGACCCGCGCGCGCCCTCCGGCCCCCCCCTTCCCCAGACCCGCGTCACGACCAAATACGCCATCAAGCCCGTCAAGCCCCGCAAGGCCCAGCCCTCGTCCTCCGAAGAACCTCCCGCCGAACCCTCGGCTGCGACTCAAGCCCCCGCGAAGCCCCCCCGCGCAGCGCTCGTTCTCAAGACATACGACCCCGCCAGCGGCGTCACGCTCAAGTACAGGACCACCAAGGCCGCAGAGGTCACGCGCCTCGTGGCCGCTGCGCTAGGCCGCCTGGGCAGGGCGATGGCTGGCGTGCAGGAGGTGCCGGAGGCGGAGATGGCGGATGCGACGGCGGCCACGGCGGCGGGGGATGCTGGGGCTGTGATCGAGGAGACACAGCAGCAGCAGCAGCAGGGAGGCGGGCGGAAAAAGAAGAAGGGCCGGAAGTGAGAGAGGATGCGTTGTCGGAGGCGGTACGGGAGGCATATACATGGATATCACGGGAAATGGACACCATGGCTGGCATGCTAGCGTCGAGGAAGAATACCATCTCATTTACAAAGAAAGGACAAGGAATTTCCCATAAAACTCGAAGAGCAGGAGAACAGGGCAGGAATTCCATACGGTGCGCCACTCCTGGCTTTTCAAAGCATATGGCTTCATAGTCTGTATTGTCTGGGTCTATTCCTATCACCACAGGCCTATACGAAGCTCTCATGCATCCCTTCTTCTTGGGCGATGCGTCATTCAAAAGGCTTTGATCATCATCGGGCCGTTTCCTTCGACTCTGAGGGGGGGGGAGAAGAGAGGGGAAAGGGGTAAAAACAATTTTGACATCAAATCCGGGTACCTGAACGCCTGACACAATGACCTCCCGCATATCGGAACACATGGCTGTTTGCTCCCGATTCCCTTTACCGTACTCGATTCTAGAACGCCAGAAACAAAGCCCTGCTCCTTTCCAAGCTTCTTCGCAGGCCAAGTGCTATAAGAAGGAACGAGGAAGAAGAGTGTAGGGAGATGAGGGGAATGTAACAAAAGAGAAATAGGGCAAAAAAAAGAAGAAGAAGAAGAAGACGAAGAATGAGAGGAGATGTATATGCATCTAGCTGCGCTGGTGGGGACGCTGGACGCTCTAGAAATCCTCGTTGAAGCAGAAATCGCCGCCATTCTCGTTCTTGGCAACATCAGAACTGGTCTCCTCGGCGACCTTCTTGGTGCTGGCCATAACACCGGCCTTCTGGTAGTCGCCGACACGCTTCTCGAAGAAGTTGGTCTTGCCGCCGAGGGAGATGTTTTCCATGAAGTCAAAGGGGTTGGTGGCGTTGTAGATCTTGTCATTGCCGAGGGCGAGGAGGAGACGGTCGGCGACGAACTCGATGTACTGTTTCATCAGGTTGGAGTTCATGCCCAGCAGGGCACACGGCAGAGCCTCGGTCAAGAACTCCTGCTCGATGGCGACGGCATCGGTGATAATGGCTTGGATCGACTCCCTGCTGGCACGGTTGCGGAGGTGCGAGTGCAAGAGGCAGGCAAAGTCTGTGTGGAGACCCTCGTCACGAGAGATGAGCTCGTTGGAGAAGGTGAGGCCGGGCATGAGACCACGCTTCTTGAGCCAGAAGATGGAGGCAAAAGCACCGCTGAAGAAGATACCCTCGACGGCGGCAAAGGCGACGAGACGCTGGGCAAAGGTGGAGTTCTTGTCCGAGATCCATCGCAGGGCCCAATCGGCCTTCTTGCGGATGCAGGGAATCGTGTCGACGGCGTTGAAGAGGTGGGTCCGCTGGGCGGTGTCCTTGATGTAGGTGTCAATGAGGAGGGAGTAAGTCTCGGAGTGGATGTTCTCCATCATGATCTGGAAACCGTAGAAGCATCGAGCCTCGGGGATCTGGACCTCTCCGCTGAATCGCTCGACCAGGTTCTCGTTGACGATTCCGTCGGAGGCGGCGAAGAAGGCGAGGATGTGGGAGATGAAGTACTTCTCGTCCTCGTTCAGGCGGTTGTTCCAGTCGTGAGAGTCCTTGGACAGGTCGATCTCTTCGGCGGTCCAGAAGGAGGCCTCGGCCTTCTTGTACATTTGCCAGATCTGGCGCCCATGAAAGTCAGTCGACGTGATCTATAAGTGGGGTGGGGGGCATCGCCACCCCCGCCATCCGAGGTGGCGGGACTCGGTCATACCTCGTGGTACTTGATGGGGAACAGGACAAATCGCTGGGGGTTCTCTTGGAGAATGGGCTCTTCGACCTCTGCGGTCTTGGTCGTGGAAGCAGTGGCGGGCTTCTTGTCGCCGTTGGTCATGCCGTTGGTGGCCTTGTGGCCTTCGTCCATCTGCTTGGCGAGGGAGTCGATGGCGGCATCGTCGAAGGGCTGGTTCTCCTTGTTGGCGTCGTGGAAGGCAAGTTTCCTCACTGGAGAGTCGATCGTGAAGGACTCCATGGCAGAGGCAGCCTAGACAGTTGGCAATTCCAATGTCAGCTCTCACAATCGCCTCTAATAAGACAGAACAAGCATGGGGACGCGGGGTGTTTGAGGGAAAGGAAAAGTCCCGCCAGGTCCATGCTCACCTGCTTGGACGGAGTGACAGCCATTGCAACGCTGAGTGAGGATGTTGAGAAGGACTAGAATTGGGAAGAACAGGGACCCAAGAGAGAATGCAAATCGCAAAAAAAGACGTGAACGAGTAATACAGGCTCAACCCAGAGGACCGTCTAGACTCGGAAACGCGATTGATCAATTGATGTTTTGGAGGCGGGACGTTGCTAGTGCTTGCGGGTGGCGCAGGAGGTTTTTGTAAGAGACCAAGATGCGTGATCACGTGCCGAGGGACGCGTTCTGGTCGTGTTTTTTTTTTTTCTTTGGGCTGCTGCGGAGGACAAGTCGTTGCTTCCCCCTCAAGTTTCTCAGTCACGGTGCTGCAAGCAAGAAGCGGCAAGAGCACCTCGACGGCATTCCCGCACGATGTCCTGAGGGCACTTGCTCCGTACCGCTGCTCTACCTGGGAGGCGTGCGAGCCTCTGAGGAAGATGACGTAGCGGAGGGGCCTCTCGCCGGGTAGCCCTCAAGTATATTTGGGTACCCCAGAAGACATCTGCTACCTGAGATCGCGGTACTACTAGTACGAGTGAGGCTGTAACTTGGACGTGCCACTTTCAGAGGTGGCTTGCAACTTGTGGAAGGAGCTCCTCTCAGGAACGACCAGCCTTAATTTCGACTTCACCGTCCCCGCTTGGAGCTTTGGAGCCACGTCGCAACGACGGCATCATCTGCAAACGCCTCCCAGCCTGTATCACCTCGGATAATGCAGCAATTGGTCGACGCGTCGAAGCCCCCGAATCGCGTCAGAGGGTCCCGGTTGGATCTGGCGAGAATCCATGAGGCCCCGGCCACGGACACAAAGGACCACGACATACGAGTACATATCAGGATCAGGCGGCTAGGAGATGGCCCTTGTTGGCGCAGCTCTCCCTGCCATCCTTTGTGGGCGCGATTTGCAAATTTACAGATGACCGAGGCATGAATCAGCAAGCAAAAGCATACGGAGTACTCGTACTCGTACACAGACGAAGAGAGCAATGACCGTCTCGCGGGTGTCGCTTGCCGAGGGGAATTGGCAGCACAAACGCCGATGCCCCTCTTCCGGCCGTGAAGCAAACGAGCTTCGATGTTGAGGTTCTCGTGCTGACAAACGACCTACGCGGTACGAGACAGGTTCTTATGCAGCGCTGACGCATCGATGCAGGGGCTGATCGAGTCTGATGGGGGCTGATTGGGCCACTGGCGAGGGCCCTGCATGGAAACTTCCTGTCGTTTCCGCCTACCGGTATCGTTCAATGAGGACTCGAGCAGGTCCGTGTGCCAGGCAGGGGAGGGGAGGCCAAGCCATGAATATCGAGCGCCATAACATCCACCTAGCTACTATAAATACCCACCTAGATCCTAAGTCAGCATTCTACCAAAAGGTACCTCTACCCTAAACACCCTACCCCCCCTCTAGTATATATATATATACCTAATCGCATCTATCTATAAGTACCTTCTAGTGCTTAACTACCTCCCTGTATCCTAAATTCTCCCCTGCACTACTAAGGATATATAGTAAAGAGCATTATATAACCTTAGGAATTCAGCTATAATACTAAAATTAATATCGCAAGATATAGAAAAGGCTACTTCTTACTTCCACCTATAACCTTACTGCTTACCCACTATAACGCATCTAATCGCGCCTATATATTAATATATACTATAATTACCTTATATTATTATTTTTCCTTCTCTAAAGAGGCATTTAATAAGCTCTCTTATCTTTAGGCTACCTAGGGCTTCTCTATATATATTAAAAGATTAGATATATATATTAAAGAAAAAAAAATCCTTAATGTAGCCTACTAGGCTAGTAGTAGCTATAAAAGATAAAGGAAAAATACTAATAAATACTAAATATCTATAAAGAAAACAAATTACCCTTTCCTTATCCTTATATAATATTACTATACCCTTAATCTCTTTTTTTTTAATATTAAGCAGTTAGAGTATAACTATAAGGGCATTTAGACCCCTTTTACTTTCTCCTCTCTCTAAAAGCAAACCTAATTAGAATTTAGTTATACTTATCTCTAGAGTCTTATTAAGGACCTTATAAGGTTATAATATACTATAGCTAAAAAGATTATATACTAAATTTTAAGGAATTTTCTATTACTTTTAATCTTAGTTAATAATATTCACTATATTTAACAATAACTATAACTAGGCTAATATAGCCCCTACTCTTCTACATAGTTTTTTCTAAAAATCCTTTAAAATAATAAGTAGATTTTTTATTATAGTATTAACCGCAGCCTATTAAAAAAGCTTTAATATATCTTTTAAATATATTAAATAAATATTAAGGACTAGCAATAGAGCCTTAAGCTATTAATAATAAATAATATATTTAAAGTAAACCGCTTTAATATACCCCTTCTTTAGATTATAGGCATTATACTATTATATATAAACTTTAGTTATAGCTTTAGCCTAGCTGCTAAGAAAAATAGCAATGCCTTTTTATAGCTCCTTAGTTAGCTTTAACTTTATAAAACACCTTAAAAGAATATAAATCACTAGGTAAGTTATACTACACTAAATTATATTTAATTTATAAGTAATCTTAGGGTAAGTATTATAATAAAACTAAGGCTTAAATTATACAAATTCAAATAGCGCAACCCAAGCCACAGATATACCTAGGCAAATAGCGTAACCTAAGCTATAGATATACCCAGGCTAGATAACTTAGCCTTATATAACTATATACCTATCTAGTATATAGCATTATAACTATCCTCCCTTTTAAGTATATTAACTATAATATAAATTTCCTATAATAAGGATAAATAAAAAGCTTTACTTAGTATATACCTTATTATATATATTTTATTTTATTTTTATTAATAAATTACTAAAGTAATTAGGGTAATTACTTATTTATACTTTTCCCTTTATATTTTTATTTATTTTTTATATTAGTAATTAGTATTCTTTTTTATTAATAGCTTTAATTAAAAAATTATTATTTTTTATTATAATTTTATTATAAAAAACTTATAATATCTTAATCTTATAAAACTACTCCTTACTTTAATTATTAGTTATAACTACTAATACTAATATAAATAGTAAGGAATTCCCTACTATTTTACTTATCTTAGCTAGTTTATAGCTAATTAATACCTTTATTTTAGCGCTTAGTAATAAATATTATTAATTATACCTTATTTATATATTTTACTAATATATAAAGAATTCTTTTTTAATAAGAATAAGCTTTAGTAAGAATTTGCTTTTATTTTATAATATTTTTACTAATTATTTTTAGTTTACTAATATAGCCTTAACCCTTAATAATATTACTCTTCTTTTAATTAAGCTAAGAAATAGTAATAATAATATTACTATAAATAATACTCTTATATTACTAGCTTTATTTATCTTACTTATTACTTTAATAGTAGCTTTTATTAGCTTACTAATATCTTTAATTAGAAAAAATAATAACTCCTTTAACTTATTATTTAATAGTTTATCTTCTAATAATAATAATAATAGCCTTATATTACTTATAAATCTATCCCCTCCTTTTAATCCTTTACTAATACTAGTTTTATCCCTATTACTTATATATATCCTTTATAATATAAAGAAAGTAAGTATATATAATTAGTATAAATAATACTTATAAGGACTATATTATAACTTAAAGTTTAATACTCCCTTTAAATACTTAATAATAAAGGTACTTTTATTTATTAATTACTATTTAATAGTAATAACTTAATATACTTATTACTTTAATAAAAAAAGAATATATAACTTAGTAAGTTTATACTTTTCCTATTTAGAAATTATATTTAATTTACTAAGTTCTTATACTCTTATATAATAACTAAAATAATCTATCTTAGATCTTCTTATATATATATATTCTATATTAACTTAAGGTAAATCTATAAGATCTTTATAGTTTTTTTTTATTAAAATATAATAGCTAACTTATTCTTTTTAAATATAATAACTCTTTTAGCTATTAATATAGCTATTAGAAATTTAATAGGTAATTTTACCTTTATAATTACCTACTATAGCTTAATCTAATATCTAAGTAATATAAAGCGCTTATAAGGAGTATATATTTTTTTTCTTTTCTTATTATAATATAACTAACTTTTTAATAAAACTATTTTATAAAATATTAGAATTTTATTACTTATTATTAGGATTTTCTATTAGTAAGTTTCTAACCTTTTTTATATAATATTATAAGTTTTTTATATTTTTTTTATTTAGTTTTTTTTAATATTTATTAAGGATATTACTATATTAAAGGCCTAGGCCTATTACCTAATTCCCTACCTAGTCCTTAAAGATAATAAGTATAATACTTAGGTAGGCACTATCTTATATTTTTATAAGAAGCTTATAATAGCTATTTTAGTAGATCCTTATAGCTAAGGCCCCTTTAATAAAAATAGGATTATTATCCTAACTTTTACCTAAGAGCTATTCTATTATAATATAATTATTAACTTTCTAATTAACTTAATAGTATTATAAAGATATATTTAGGTTTTTTTATTTTTTTAGGTTTATTTTATTTATAATTATTTAGTAATTTATAATTTTTTTATTTTATATTTAGTTTTTTCTTTTACTTATAAGAATTTAAAAATCACTTACTTTATTAAAATATTTTCTTTATAAACCTATTTATTATATTCTAATAGCTATTTAACCTATTTTATAAGAAAATACTTTTATTTTTTCTAAACTATTTAATCTTAGATTAATTATACTTTTTATTTATCTTTTACCTTATTTAAAGGTAATATTAAAAGCAAATTACCTATATTCTAATACCCTTAATTCTATAATTTTAGTAGGCTTATATAAAATATATTATATATTATATTATATTATAATAGTAATGCTAAGTAATATACTTATTTTTTTACCTTTTATAGTATTTTTAGTAGCCTAATATATTATAATATAAGCTTTTTAGTTTTATATATAAATTAAAAATTCTTTATAAATAAAGCTATTAAATTACTAACTTAAAAAGATTAATTTAAGTAATTTTTATTATAATATTTTGCTTATTTTTTAATTATAATAAGCTAATATTTTTTTAATTTTTCTTATACTTTTTATAGCTTTTTAATATATAATTCTATATTTAGGACCTTTCTTAGAGTAATATTATTCTTAATATTAATATAAAAATTAAGTAAATATCCTAATAATATATTAAATAAAGATATTCTTATTATAGCACTTTATACTTTATTAAATATATATTATACTATTTATAAAAGTCTTAGCTAATTTTATAAATTTTTATTTATAAAATATTATAAATACTATTTAATTATTTAGTTTATTCTTTCTATTTAACTATTAGTTTATAAGTAAAATATAGTTAATAATTATTATTTAACCTTAAAATAAAAATAAAAAAAAAACTAAAATTTACTTATAAATAATAATCCTTTATCTATTACTATTCCCTTTAAACTATTAATATATTAAAGTTTAATTTTATTATAAAAAAGCTTTATAAGCTTAACTACTATAATTATATATAATATAAAAAAATAAAATATAAATTTTATAAAATAATCTATTATAATTAAAATAATATCTACTATCTTTCTCTAAAAGTATACTTTTAATAATCCTTTAATAAAGTTTATAGTAAATTCTTTTATAAAACTCTTAGAAATTAGTAATAACTTAAGCTACCTAAATAGCTTATAGCGCTTAATTACTTATCTTTAATAAATTTAATAATCTTTAATATAATTTTTTATATTAAAATATATTCTTTTTTAAAAAAACTTTTAAATAAAAAGTACTTTTATTCTCCCTTTCTTAAAATAACTAGCTAATAAGTTATTATAATATAACTATAATAGCTTATTTTAAAGGTAATTTTCCTTTAATATTATAATTTTTTATTTAAATTATAATAAGTCCCTTATAATACTTTAATTTATATTTAGTAAATACTCCTTTATTTACTTTATCTTAGAATTTATATTTTAACTATTTATAATAAGCTAAAGTAATAGACTTTAAACTATTAGGTTATAAGGATTTTCCTTTATTATTACTTTTCTAGCTTATTATCTTATAATAATTTAATAATAACCTAATATATTATCTATTTATATTAATAAACCTTAAATATATATTAAAGTTATATATATTTTATAAGTAATTCTTATATAAATAAATATATTTTATAATCTATTTATTAACTTAATAGAATATTCTAAATTAGATAATATCCTTATTTTATATTCTAGCCTTTTTAAAAGATTATTTACTAGATTTAACCTTTTAAGGTAATACTTAATAATAAAGTTATATAATATAAAAAATATATATTATTATACTTATTAACTACTTAGTTTCGCTTACTTTATAAAGCTTTATAAATTCTAATAATTTATAAAAACTTTTACTAGTTTACTTATACCTTTAATATAATATTTCTAATATTTAAACGCTTTTACTATAGCTAATATTTCCTAGTCTAAGGTTCTATAGTTTAATTTAGCCTTATAAAACACTTATAACTAAAATATAACTAAATACTATCTCCTTTCTCTATTAGATTAAAATAAAATAGCTACTAATATAAACTTTAATATATTTATTTTAATTTATATTAGTTTATTTAGCTTATAATATTAAAATAAAGGTATATATTAAAAAGTATTAATTAGGCTATAAAATATATACTTTTCTTTATTCTTAAAAGTAACTAATTTTAGCTTTTTTTTACTAATTATTTCTTTTAAAAGTCTATATAATAGTCTTACTATACTTATATACTTTATAATAAACCTTTAATAAAAATTATAAAATCTAAGAAATACTTAGATCTTTTAATAGGTTATTAGTTCTTTTTAATTATAAATTACTTTAATTTAACTTAGATTTATTTTTAATCCTTTATTAAAAATAATAAATCCTAAGAATATAACTTTATACTTAAAAAATAAATATTTATTTAGTTAGGTAAAAAGTTAAGCTTTTTATAGTTTTTATAAAACTTATTATATATAATTTATATATATCTTTTAGTTATTAAAGAAAACTAATATATTATTTAAATAAATAATATATATTATATTAAGTAAGTTTTCTAATATAAGATAAATATAATTTTAAAAAGTTACTAAAGTATTTATAAGTCCTATTAATAAAACTATAAATTTATAATAATTATATTATATTTAGAAGGCTATTTTTTATTTATTTTTACTTTTAAGTTATATATAATAATATATATTTTTAATATTAATTTTAGTAAACTATTAATATCTTTATATTTAATCTATTAATTTTAAAATTAATAGTAATAAATATTAATTTTTAATAATAATCTTATTTAATCCTTAATAATTAATAATAAGTTATAAACTTCTATTCTTTTTTAATATAAATAAAATTAATATACTTATAGGACTTTTAAAAAGGTATATATATCTATTTATAAGGTTTTCTTTAAAATATTACTATAAAGTAATTAACTTAGCTAAAGATAATAAATAAATTAGTTTATAAAAAGAAACTCTTTCTTTAATTAACTTAATTAAGTAATCTATACCTTTAATATAAGGTAAAATTTAAGAATTTTCTATAAAAAAGATATTATTAAACTTAGCTAATTTATATAGTTAACCTTATTTATTTATAGCTATAATAATAATATTATTTTTATTAAGAAGTAAAATTAGGTCTAGATTAATAATAATTATTAAAATTATTATAAATAATTTATACTCCTTTTTAAATTATAACTCTAAGATAATCTCTACTTTAGTAAAATCTTATTTAAATTACTAGCTTTAATTATATAAATATAAATAAATTAATTTATTATTTATTATAACTATTAAAAGTAAAATTAAACTTATATATAAATTTTATTTAATTTTAATATATTTTCTTAAAATTATTTAAATAATACCCTATAAATCTATTAATTTAAAAGGCACTTTTTATATTTTAAATATTTATAAATCTTAATTTAAAATATTATAAAGATATAGTAGATTTTTATTAATTTTTTTAAGATTTTATTATTTTATAAAATTAATACTAATTATATTAATCTTTATATTATTATTAAAATTAGCTTTTATAATAATTTTATAAATATAAAGTAATATAATTAGAATAAAGAAATAAAAGGTAACCTTAAAAAATTAAGCTAAGCTAAAGGATTTTAGCTTAACTTCTGTAAAACACCTTAAAAGAATATAAATCACTAGGTAAGTTATGCTGCACTAAATTATATTTAATTTATAAGTAACCTTAGGGTAAGTATTATAATAAGACTAAGGCTTAGATTATGTAAGTTTAAGTAGCGTAACCCAAGCTATAGATATACCTAGGCTAGATAACTTAGCCTCATATAACCATATACCTATCTAGTATATAGCATTATAACTATTCTCCCCTTTAAGCGCGTTAACTATAATATAAATTTCCTATAATAAAGATAGATAAAGAGCTTTACTTAGTATATACCTTATTATATACATTTTATTTTATCTTTATTAATAGATTACTAAGGTAATTAGAGTAATTACCTATTTATACTTTTCTCTTTATATCTTTATTTATTTTTTATATTAGTAATTAGTATCTTTCTTTATTAATAGCTTTAATTAAAAAACTATTATTTTTTATTATAATTCTATTATAAAAAACCTATAATATCTTAATCTTATAGAACTACTCCTTACTTTAGTTATTAGTTATAATTACTAACGCTAGTATAAATAGTAAAGAATTCCCTATTATTTTACTTATCTTAGCTAGTTTATAGCTAATTAATACCTTTATCTTAGCGCCTAGTAATAAATATTATTAATTATACTTTATTTATATATCCTACTAATATATAGAGAATTCTGTTTTAATAGGAATAAGCTTTAGTAAAAATTTGCTTTTATTTTATAATATTTTTACTAATTATTTTTAGTTTACTAATATAGCCTTAACCCTTAGCAACATTACTCTTCCTTCAGTTAAGCTAGGAAATAGCAATAATAACATTACTATAAATAATACCCCTACATCGCCAGCTCCGCCCATCTCGCCTGCTACTTTAACAGCAGCTCCCACTAGCTCGCCGGTGTCTTCAGTTAGGGGAAGTGATGACTCCTCTGACTTACTAGGCTGGATGACTCAGCCTCACGTGACCACGCACCCGTCTGGTGTGCGGCGTCACAACTTCTTAGATTTTCCCTTTATTTCCTTTATCTTCTTTTATAAATAATAATTCTTAAGATATATCTTACTTTAATATAAGAAATACTTAAGGACTTAACTATTATTTTTAGTTAGGTTATAATTACCTTATAACTTTCTTTTCTTACTATTAGACTTCTTTTATTCTAAAGATATTACCTTTAATTAGTTATTTTATAGTTTCTTTATAATTAAATTAAAAGTTAACTTATCCTTTCTTTTTTTAGTAATATTAGATATTTTCTAAAATCTATTAGCTAAGGTAACTATTTCTTCTTTATTTAAAGAAGGATAAAATTAATAGGTAAGTAGCTAATTTTATAAGTTAGGCTATAGTTTACTAAAAAAGTATAAAGCTCTTTTTTTCTTAGGTTTTTATTAAAAATTCTTCTCTAAGGAATTAAAATAAATATAAAAATCCTATAATAATTAGTTTTCTTTTTATTTTATTATATTTAATTAAATTATAACTAATAGTTCTTTAATTTTAAAGTCTTTAAATAATAATAAAGTCTATTCTTTAAATTAGAACTAATTATTTTTTAATATAATATAAAACTTATTTAAATCTTATTTAATTAAGTAGTAATCTTATCTTACTTTATAGTTAGAATCTATATAATTTAAAGTAAAAAAAATCTTTTTTAAGTCCTTATAATATTATCTTTTAGCCCCTTTAAAGGCTTATTATAAATTATTTAACTAATTATCTTATTTATAAAATAATTTACTTAAAGTAAACTTTATAAACTATTTTACTTTAACCTTATTTTAATCTAACTTATTATCTAACTCTATACTAATATATTTAATATTTAAATTAAGAATTTCTTTTTTTATTTTTATAATTTAAATTTATAATTATTATATCTTTTCCTTATAATACTTTTAAGTCTAATTATCTTTTATTATATTAAGAACTAGGTATAGAGTAAGAGTTTTATTACCTTACCTAAAAGATTTATTACCCTTAGTAATTATAAAAGATCCTTATAATTTTATAAAGGATTTATAACCTAATTATATAGTAAGTATCTTAAACTTAGGTAGTAAAAATAAAAGCCTTAGAAACTATAAAATACTTTAAAAGAATATAAATTACTAGGTAAGTTATATTATATTAAATTATATTTAATTTATAAATAATCTTAGGGTAAGTATTATAATAAAACTAAGGCTTAGATTATATAAGTTTAAGTGACGTAATCTAAGCCACAGATATACCCAGGCAAGTGGCGCAACCTAAGCTATAGATATACCCAGGCTAGATGACTTAGCCTTACGTGACCACGCACCCGTCTGGTGTGCGGCGTCACAAACTTATAGCTAAAAAAGCTAGTATCCCACTACCCTAGGTTATCTTAACAGACTTTAATCAGGCACTAAAAAACGCCCTAAAAAGTATCTTTCTAAATACACAGCAGCAGCTCTATACCTAGTATATTGCTAAGAACATTACCCTTTATATTAAAAAAAATTAGATTAATACGCTCGCTAGCTATAGATTAATAGGCCAGGCTAAAGAAGATTAGGCCTAATATACCGCCGCTTATACCCTTAAGAGTAATAGCGCTACTATTAATAATTAAAGATCTAAAGCTAAAGAAAAGGCTAATTAGGCTACTAATAATACCAGCATTATAGCCTCATAAGTTATCATAATCCCATTAACAGCACCACCGCCTAGCAATATATACAAATTTAAGGCTACTGCTAATAGCATTCTTACTACTTAGGTTAACCTTACGCATACTAGTACTAAGGCTAATTTTTTTATATAGTAGGCATACCTTTAGAATAAGTTCGCACTCTAATCAAGTCTAATTGTTTTTTTCTTTCCTTTACCCCCCTTTAAAGTATAAATTTAACCTAATTTAAAGTATATAGCAATTATTAATTACCTTAAGCAAATATATTTCCCTAAAAGACTATAATTTACTAACTTTATAATAAATTAATACTAAAACTATAGGCTAATAGTAACCTTATATTTAAAGAGCTCTAATAATAAGCTTAAGGTTTATCTTTATAATCGCTTTGCTAACCTCTTTTAGCTATATATATAGATCTAAAAAATATAAAAGGCCTACTATACTAAATATAATATTACCTTCTAGTATAATATCTATATATACTTTATTAAATATAATTAATATCCTATTTTAGTAAAGCTAATATATAAAATAGGTTATATATTAATAAATAAATTACTAAAGTAATATAAGAAAGTATATAGCTCCTTTTAGTAAAGGAGATTACTATTACTAGTATATATAGGCGCTTTTTAGATCTAATAAGGCCTACCTTATTAGTATAGGATCTTTTATATATTAAAGGCAGTTATTAAACTTAATCTTTATAATCTTAACACTTACTAGTATTTAAAGCTATATATAGTAAAGCCCTAATCTTATAATCCCTTTAAAACCTTTAATTATATATTAATATATATAGATTAAGTAAGAAAGTTAACTCTATAAGCACTATAAGCTAGACCCTAATATAATCATCTATTAAGTTAAAAATAAGCTAGTTTATCCGCCGCCCTTTAAGGCCTCTATAGGCTAGCTTCTTAGTGCCTTTAAGATTGCTAAGGAAAATAAAGCTAACGCTATAGCTATAATAAAGCCTTTATAAAAAAAGATTATAAAAGGTAGTAACTATAAGGCCTATAAAAAGGCAGGCTCTTAACTAATTATAATTTAATATATTATAAAGCTAGGTACTTTAGCTTATATAGTAAATAAAGTAATAATAGTAAAGTATAATAAGAATAGCTTTAAGCTAGTAGTATTTCTTCCCTTAAGAACCCCCCCCTTTAGGTTAGGCATAAGCTAATATATAGGCAATGCTAGCTAGTCAGGCGCCGACCCCCTAGCCCTAGCTACTACCTCTAACTTAGGGATTATATATATTAAATTCCTTTATTTCTTATATAAATATCTACTATCCTAAGGTTCCTTTCCCTCCTATATAAAGAGAGTAGTAGTAGTAGTAGTAGTAGCATTACTTATAGAGAATATAGCTATTACTAGGCCTATTATAATAAGGAGAAAATTAAGTTAAAAATATAAAATATAGCCTTAACACTAAAAGTTTATATTATAAGAATATATACTAGTATTTTTTTTATATAGTAATATACCTACATATTATACGCAGTTAAATATACAAAGGTAGTCAAGCACTAGAAGGTACTTATAGATAAACGCAATCAGGTATATATATATATACTAAAGGGGGGGTAGGGTATCTAAGGTAAAGGTACCTTTTAGTAGAATACTAACTTAGAATCTAAGTAGGTATTTACAGTAGCTGGGTAGATGTTATGGCGCTCATAAATATCGATTTTCCAGATAGAGACATCTCTCTTGGCAATATTCTCTCCCGAAATGTTTGTTTGCTCCGGCATGATTTGACGGCTCTTGTCAGCATGACAATACAGGTACTCGTCGCGCGGGGACCCGTATCGGATCTTGCCTTCTACAGGTAGGCCCGGCAATTCGCAAACCGCGAACGATGTGGTGAACAAGAACACGGGTGGCCTCATTCACGGGTTGAAAGAAACATTTACCGAGAAACTTGCAGTCCATTCGCAATGCTTGCCGAGAAATTCCATTCCTGATTTGAACGCCAATGACGAGGTATAATCCTTTACCAGATCCCCCAACGCCCCAAGGGTCATAAACATTACTCGTACTATACATCGCAGAGCCCCCCGAGAATGGAGGTTCAGAAAAAAAAACAGAGCAATAAACGGGAAACGATCCGTCCGAGGCCATGACCTTTATCGCCTGCCCCCTCGTTGTTGTCGTAAACTTTCGACCGGCCGGGAACTTGAGGGCTTGCCGCGATGCGCATCCTCCCGACCCATCTCAAGATCGTGCGGCCGAGGAGTGTTGCTGCCAAACAGCCTCGCGAATCCGGCGTCACGCACCCGGGCCATCTGAGGCTTCCTGGGGCCCGGGGCTGCCGGCGTCTCGCCAGACCGCGCCACCGAGTCCGAGTCGTACGCGGGGGGATCCTCCCGCTGGACTCTGTCGAACTCCTCGGGGCTGCTCGGGTCGACGGTCGGTACCGGCAGCCCGCTCTTCCGGAGCTCTTTGTGGCCCTTCTCGCGGAGGTGCTTCTCGAGGAGCATCGCGTTTCGTGTGTTTGCGCGGAAGAGGGCGTCGGCGAGGTCGCCCAAAATGGGGACGAGGCCGATGAAGAAGTCGACGATGATGTTCATGAGCATCCAGAACTTGAGGGAGTTGGGCAGGCCGCCCTCGACCTGGCAGCAGGTCCTGAACACCATCAACGCCATGAAGGCATCGAGCGAATCGCCGGCACTGCGGAGTCCTGATGAGCACCCGGCTGATGAATTGCTTCGAGTCGGGGACTGTGCAGACTTACGCAGGGATGAGGCCAAGCACGCTGCTCCAACCGAAGCGGATGCCGAGAAAGTTGAAGAGCGACATGTCGAGACGATAGGCCCGCCTCTTGACCTTGGTCAAGACCTTGCCATCGTGCTCCGAGATGCCCGGGGGCAGCGCCTTCTTGCGCTTCTTGACCTTGCCGGTGGGCCGTCCGTCGAGCCTCGTCGCGGGGACTTGCTCGAAGTAAGGGTCCTGCGCCGGGGTGTCAGCACGTTTTGGAGGGATCACGATGATGTTGACGCGACTCGAGCATCCATGCATGCCACATGCATCGCACATATTGCATGCATGCTGCCGGTTGGCGTTCGAATTCGAGTTGGTGCTCGTGTGCTCGTACTCGTACATGTGCAGCCACTGCGGCCGCGATTGTGGGGAGGGTCGGTCCCGCGAACATACCTCTGATCCAAACTTGTTCGTCACGGACTCCTTGAGAATCCTCTTGCTGATCGCCTTTGCCAATACGCTTGTCATTGCTGCGTGAGGCTGTGTGCCTGACTGAGTCTGACTGTCTTTATAGTAGTAGTAGTAGTGTCTTTCTATCGCTGCTTGATGCTTTGATGCAAACGAATCAATACCAAAGAAGTCGCAGGGTGGTGAGCGACTGCTTGTTGTTTTTATTCTTCAGGAGGAGCACAATTCTATCCCTTTGTGGTCGAGATGTTCAGTTGTGAGTATTTATAGAATCAACGCCTTCAAAAGCAATCAATGCAATGGGCACTGAATGGAAGAGTCAATGAACGATGGAGATGGGAAGATCCAGATGTTTCACTTCTGCAGCCGGGGCGGGTTAACGGGGGGGGGGGGCCTCCTGAAGGCGCTTGTTGTTGTCGTTTGTTTCAGCAGCCGCCAGGCTCTTCTTTTCGCGCGCCTGCGCTCCGTGAACAAAGCCAGGCGTCGACGGCCAACCAAAGGAATTGAAGGGAGAAGAGTAGTAGTAGTAGTAGTAGTTGGCGCTGGTTGCAGACAGGAAGTGTGATTGATTGATGGGGAAGAGAGAGAGAGAGAGAGAGAAAGGCAAATAAAGGAGAAGAGTCAAGATATGGAATGGAATGGATCAACGGGCGGTTTAGTATGGAATTGATCCATTGATCGATCGATCCATCCATCCATGAGGCAGCCCGCCATGATGAGTACATGTACTCGCACTCGCACTCCGTACATACTACTGTGGTAGCATCGAGAGCCGGAGTCGTCATCGAGGAGGAGGTCTCTCTGTCACAGCGACGGCCCCGGATTCAGGGAGATCCGTGGCGCGATACCCGGCAAATGATCGCCATGGATCAATGGCTTCTCGGTGGCAATGATGCGCCGCCAATAGCCTCGGACTTGTGCGACGCATTCAGCGTGCTTCGTGAAAGCTTGCTTTGTTCATCCCGCCTTCTCGGAGATCGACGGAGTGTCAATGCATCACATCAGGGACATCAATGCGTTGTTGACAAGGGCTAGCGCGAGCACAGCCACCCATGGAAGGCCTCGTTCACTCTTGATGACGATCCGACGCAGCCCGCGATCAACGTCTGATGGATGATGTCTGATGAATGTTGGATGGTGATGATTCCAGCAACTTCTTCTCCTTCGGCTTCATGATTCATGGCGGCCGCCCTCGAGCACCGCCACACAAGGTGAGGCTTAGCTGACACCTCCGTTCCGAGTAAAATGGTCTTTCAGGTACCGGCTAGGCTGTTTTTATATGTGGCTGGAGGGGTACAGTTTGAAGAGAGGAGACAAAGACTGTATGATATCATTCAAGCCATCGCGCTCTACACAGTGCGCATGAGGAACCAAAGCCCTCTTGGAGGCCTACCCTGCATCGCAGTTCGATTCTTGTCGGCTTCAATTGAACCCGTGCAAACCCAACCAGTTCGATCTCGCCTTCGACCTCGACTTCGACCTCAATCTCGCCCTCGATCTCAACCATCGCCACCCTGCATTCGCATCACCAGGCTTACTGTACCTGTTCGCCCTCGTTTTGGAACCTCCTGAAAGAAGCTCTCGGCCCATCACCAGAATCATCTTCGCGCTCTCGCAAGGCACTCGACGTCGCGCCGTGGCCTTCTTCCCCCCCCCCCCGGTAGCATTCTATCCCCCCCCCTCGCTGCGAGCCCAAGAGGGGTTCCAGGTCGACAATGCCCATTATCCTCTCACGCCTTCGCACCGACTACGACTACTGCCAAGCCGAATCCTGAGGACCGAGGCCCATCGATTTTGAAGAATCATCCCCGCCGAATCTGCTTCTCAACTCCCTGTTCGAAGAGCATGGGACGAGCCCGACTGTCTTCCCCGAAGAACGAAATCAAACTGTCATAGAGAAAAGAAAAGACATCATGGCTGGCGGCAGACAGATGCAGCTCGAGGACTGTATGCAGGACATCTCTCCCTCCCCCTCTCACACACACACACTCTCTCTCCCCGCCCCCCTTTTCTACATTCTGCCACTTTAAGGGAGGTAGCCTTCCTCCACATCGAAACCTGCCCAAGATGCTGACGAGGTCATTCGCGGGGAACAGGGCTGGACGACCTCTGCGTTCGCTTCGTCATCAACCTACCTCAGGAGGACCTCTCCTCCGTCGCCAGGATATGCTTCCAGGTCGAGGAAGCACAATGGTTCTACGAGGACTTCATCCGCCCTCTCGATCCCACCCTGCCGTCCATGTCCCTCCGGACCTTCTGCCTGCGCATCTTCCAGCACTGCCCCCTCCTGGCCTCCTTCTCCGTCGAGAACCACGTCCAGGCCTTCGAGGAGTTCATACAGTACAAGACCCGCGTCCCCGTGCGCGGCGCCATCATGCTCAACTCGGCCATGGACTCGGTCGTCCTCGTCAAGGGCTGGAAGAAGGGCGCCAACTGGAGCTTCCCCCGTGGCAAGATCAACAAGGACGAGGACGACCTCGACTGCGCCATCCGCGAGGTCTACGAGGAGACGGGCCTCGACCTCCGCGAGGCCGGCCTCGTGCCCAAGGAAGCCAGGCCAAAGTACATCGAGATCCCTATGAGGGAGCAGCATCTCCGCCTCTACGTCATCCGCGACGTCCCCATGGACACAAATTTCCAGCCCCGGACGCGCAAGGAGATTAGCAAGATCGAATGGTACAAGCTTTCCGAGCTGCCCACCCTCCGCAAGAAGGGCAGCCAGAACGGGCCCCAGTACGACTCCAGCGGCCCCGGCGTAAACCACAACAAGTTCTACATGGTCGCGCCCTTCCTCGTCCCGCTTAAGAAGTGGATCGTCTCCCAGAAGAAGGCCGCCGAGAAGAGAGCCGCCGCCGCCGACCACTATCCCTCTCACCCCCTCAGCAACCACTTGCCGATCGAGGAGGAACCGACCGGAGACGAGGCCTGGGCCGCCGAGGCGGCTGAAGGCAAGGTGCCGACGATCGAAAGCCTTGACGGCGCCACAAGGGAGCTTCAGCGTCTGCTCAACTTTCAACCCACGGTCGAGGCGCCGCCGCCGCCGCCGCCGCCGCCGCCGGCCCCCGCAGAGAACAAAGCGAGCGCCCTCCTTTCTCTTCTCCAGCCTTCCTCCGCCCCGGGCCACCCGTCCCAAGCCCCTTCTCAAGTCCCGCGACCCCCCGCAGATCCGAACGCGGCCGGCAAGTCCAACTACACGACTCCCTCCCCCTATCCTGGATTCAATGCCGCACCGCAGCAGAGCTTCGTACCCAAGCCCGGGCCACTCGCGCAGCACCTGCCTCCACCGCGATACATCCAGGCACCCTCTGCGTTCGGCGGGGCCCCACAGGCGAGCCTCGCCCAAGCGCCGGCGCCGGCGCAGGGCCACCCCTCTATCGCGTACCAGACAGCTCCTCAGCTCCTCCCCCAACCTCATCTCCCTCCAGTCGTGCCGAGACAGGCACCGCTGCAGGGACAGGCCTTGGCACTCCTGAATGCCTTCAAGCAGGGCCCCGCTCCCCCTGCGACCCTGGAGCCGAGAGAGCAGAGAGAAAGCCAACAGCCCCCGCAGGCAGCCCCGAGCCAACACCCGGAGAAGCAGTTCGCCTCCCCCTACAGCCAGTATGCCACACCGACAGGCGCCCCCGCAAGTCACCCCGAGCCCAAGAGCCCGGGCGAGTTGGTCGGAGCGATCGTGGGGCCCGCACGCCAAGAACAGCACAAGTCAGCCCTGTTGGATCTCTTCAAGGCGCAGACCGCAGAGGCTTCCGCAGACCGCTCCAACTCCAAGGGAAAGGAGCCCGTCGGCCGCAGGAAAGACGTCTTCGACCCGGACGCAACCCCCGCGGAGAGGAGCCTCCTCGCACAGCTCCAAAACACCTCGCTCGCGAGCAAGCCCCGCGGACCTCCGCAGGCACAGGTGCCGTCCCACCCGCAGAGACCGCAGGCGCAGGCGCAGGCGCAGGAACACACACCCCAGGCCGACCACCCCCACCTCCACCCCGACGACGTCCCCGCCGACCGCACAACCCGCAAGAGGGACAAGCGCGCCGCCCCCAAGCAAGGCGGGAGGTCCCCCAGGAACACCGCGCCCTCTACCAGCAACAACGCCGCCACCGCGAGAACCACCAAGCCCGGGCCCCAGCCGACCCGCATCCTCCAGCGCGGCCAGTCCCTCCAGTCCCTCGGCCCCGCAGAGCCCTCTGCCGCCGCGGCCGTCGCGCCCGAGCCGTCCGCGGCACCCAGATCCCCGGACTTCACCCTCCACAGCGGCGGCGGCGCAGCAGCAGAGACGACAGGCCGCCTCGGCGCCACCAACGCCTTCATCGCGACGGGCGCCGCCGGCATCAGCCCCTCCCCGTCTGTGGCGCAGCAGAAACCATCGCAATCCCCCCACATCCATTTGCAGCCGCAGCCGCAGCCGCAGCCGCAGCAGCAGCAGGCCTTCCCAACGCCCAACTACCAAGCAGACGTGTCTCAGGAGCAGAAGAGACAGCTCCTGTCCCTCTTCGGAGCTGGACCTGCCCCGCAGGTCCCAAGACAGCAGGAGCCCAAGGGCGGCGCGGGGTCGTCGACGGGCGAGAAGGGCATCTCCCAGGCCGACCAGAGCTTCTTGTTGGATTACCTCCAGTCCGTCACAAACAATGCGGCTGGACGCTGAGACACGCATCTCCCGTGCAAATGCAAGCATCAAGGAATCTACAGTGCACAAACTAAACCGTGATCTTTTGGTTGTTCCTTTTTTTTGTTCTTCCTCGGCCATAAGCATATGTTATTCACTTCACGCATATGTAGTTCATCCATGCGGATTGTGCAGTCACGGAATCTGGGTCGGGTGGAAGGGGTTTTGCCCGAAAAGCAGCATCAATTCAAGCTTTGAGTTTTGTCGTCTTTTTTTTCATTCTAGAACTAGGCCTCCATGATCTTCTGTGGTGTTTGGTGTCTAGTCTGTGTCAAATTTATAGTAGCCTTTGTGGATTCATGGATCTTCGTCAACGTGAAAAGCAGATGCTATGCGAATTTGTGAGCCAGACCCAAGCTCAATAATGCCATATGTCGAAAATAGTGCTGCCACAATGGACAGCCAAGGGAAGCCTCAATTTGGCCACGTCAAGAGTAGCATTCTGTAGTGCTCTGACATCATCTCTTTCTTGTGCGTTAAACTCTCAACTTCAAACGCGACGGCCAACGCTGATGGCAGAACGGTGATGCTGGGCGGGAGAAAAGAGGGTGCGAACGGGAAAGTGCAGAAGATCTCCCCGACCACTGGGCTCGTCCAACTTGCAAGACATGATGCGTGGATAGACGGAGGCGAGCTGAGATTTCAAGGCAGGGGGAGCAATGGCGTCTTTTGATGAGCGAGACCCTCTCGGTCTACCATGACCTTGTGAAATGCTGGAGTACGGAGGGAAAAAAAGGGGGGGGGGATGATCGAGATGCTCAGTAGATTCGACTTGGTGTCGAGTCTCTTGACAGCCTAGTCATCTAGGTCCAGGACTTTGAAGCGATTCTCCATGGAGTTGGCGGCAGACTGGCGGAGAGGAGGTGAGGGCCCTGACTGACGATGCCGGAAAGGGGGAACATGCTCCAGGGGGATGGAGCATTCGTCGTCGTCCCACTCAATGCGGGATCCCTTGTATTTCCTGCATAGCGACTTGTGAGCAAATAATGCGGTTGGGAGCTCACGGGAGCGTGAATTTTAAGGCTTACTGGCGACTCATCATGCACGTACGAGCAAACATGGCATGAGCAACAGAGTTCGTGCTAATGTAGCAATCGCCGTCGAGGAATAATAGCTTCACGACGACAAGATTGTGAATATGCTCGAGATCTTCGCGGATACTGGCCTCTGTATGGCTGGCATCACAGCGACGGATGACAATATTGCGGCTCGCTCCGGCCTCGAGTTTCTGGGCGAGGTGGCCGGGCAGAGTGTAGAGGCGGTCACTCCACTTGACCTTGGCCTTTGTCCAAGTCAGTGAAAACGTGCAGGCGGTCGATACCCGATGCCTCGTCGGATCGGCAGCTTACCCTTTTGTCCCGAACGAACAAACCGTTCCTCCGAGCATGGTCGTAGAAGGCCTGGGCGTCGTCACCGTGCACAAAGGCGACGGAGGCAGCGCCATCCCTGCGTCTGAGGTAGATATCCAATAGAGCACCTCCACGAACAGCAGCAGTGATGTCGGCATGGGTGGTGTCTGGGGATAGATTCGAGAATTGGATGGATCTGGCCGCGACTCTTTCGACGTGGAGACGAGTGCCCCCCCCCTTGCGCCCACTCATGTATCGGATGGCATCTTCCGTTTCGGCGACATTGGTCGATATCTCCACCGGGGCGCAAGACCCCTCGGAAGGGAGCTCAAGCCAGTCATTCGTGCTGCTTTTGGCCCCGCGCGACGCATGGTGCGACCGCGAACCCGCCTCCTCGTCGCTTGAGGGCGGGTAGGCGGCAGGAGCATGAATATCTTCCGAAGCGGGGCTGGTGCACGGCTGGACGGATAAGTCCCCGTGGCTCCTCGACGACATCTCATTGCTGAGGATCTATGCAATGTCAGACGTTGCTCGGTCGTTGGGCACCACGTGTCAATCGCAAAGCAGCGTCGAATAGGGAAAAGGTCTTGGAGAATGGGCAAATATGAGAACCAACGGCCGAAACAAAGAATGCAGCGGCAGTTGAGTACCTCGATGATCTCCTTGGTGACACCACCACCAATAAGATTCTGGCATAAATTGGCTTCTTCAACCATCAGCATTTTCTTTTTTATCCCAACAGACGACGGATTCCATAAAAAAAAGAAACGGTACATCGCAACACACCAGGTGCATTGTAAGATTCCCAGGGGAGATGAAGAGGGGGTTTGTGCTTATCATACAGTACTGATGGGAGGTCCTCATGAGGTGGTCGTACTCGTTTCGGGTGATCCACACAACGGCCGGATCCTGAGGCTTTGAGGATGGTAACGATCAGTCAAGAGACACCGGCACGGGCCGAGACAGTTAACCATTGGTCAGAGGTAAGGCTGACAAGGCTCGATCAGGGTCGGCTCGAAATAGGCATTGGACGTACGACGTGGGACCTGGCGCGCAAGGATGTGGTCAGCATAAGCGGAGCGCAGGGTATTCGGAAACAAGGGTTCGCGGTGATCAGGCGATGGATCATGGGGATTGGGATAGTGGATGGAGCAGGCTAGTAGGGTCAGTGGGGGGATGTTTCGTGCGAGTCTTCTCATGGGGATGCCGAGCCCCTTCGACGTGGGACCCGTGGGGGGACGGAGTGACGATGGTGAAGGGTCAGACTCCCAAGATCGGCACGCGAGGGCCATCTCCGTGGAGCGAGAGGAAGCTATGACGATGCGGTGTTTGATGATTCAGGTTCTGAGGAGGCTTGAGACTGCAAACTCACCCGAAAGAAGCCATGCTTATGGAAATCGGAAGATTGGAGGACGACAGGCCGAGTCAAAGAAGAGAAGGGGGGGGGGGGGGGGGGGG
>NQYQ01000018.1:517648-533949 GCA_003055925.1 Escovopsis sp. Ae720 | reverse complement strand
CGAGCCCAGAACCCAACGACTGCGGCAGCAGCGGTGCTCGTGCCTCCAGTGCCTGTGCCTCTGCTTGTGCCTCTGCTTGTGCCTCTGCCTTTGCTTTTGCTTGCTTGAGATGGCGATGGTCCAGAATGGATGGATGGATGGATCATGGATGGAGGAGTGTCGTCGGCGGCGTCGTCGTTGATGCCGTTGGGTGTTGATGGAAGCTGGAAGGTGAGTACACACAAAGGAGGATTCACTCCAGGCAGCCTGTGCACTCACCTCAGGCTGGCAGTCACCACTGACCAGGCTCCTTCTCTACCTACCTACTACCTACCTGGTAACTCATGTAACCTATTCCTCGAGGACTGCTGCCAAACAGGCCTTCCGTGCTAGATGCAGGACCCCTCCCCCTCTCCTTCCCCCCCAGCAGAAGGTGCAGGAACGAGGCGCGCGAGTCTCGTGACAAGAGGGTTTGGATGGGAAGGAAGCCCGGGACCTGCTGCAGCGGCGGTAGGGGAAAGAGCAGCGTGCATCTCGCCTTCCTTGCCCTCTGGCTCCTGTTCTCTCTTCGCTTCTCTGGCGGTCTGCCAGTCGCAGCCTCCCATGCAGCAGGACCTCGGAGGTGCAGCCCCGGCATTGATTGATGTATGATGGATGGATCCAGAGCGCCCCATTCCGACACTGTGGATCTGCCTTTCCATCCCAATGTCAAGTGATGAGTCGTGCCTGTCTCTTGACACAAGCGCCCCGGACTGAGCCCCCGAGTCATCTACGAGTAGTACAGGTCGTACCTGCTGAATACTACTATAGGTACTAGTGCTAGGCTGTAGAAGTACTCGTTGGAGGTTCAATTGCAGGTGCTACTACTACTAGAGGTGCTACTACTAGGTAGTAGTAGGCAGCCCTACTAGCACTTAGTACTACCTGTACTACGGCCCGGGAGTACTAGTACTACGGAGTAGTAGTACTAGTAGAATTCAGTTGTTGTACTAGTGCCAGTACCTCTCCGCGAGTGGGGAGTAGTGTGTTTGTAACAGGGTGGTGCATTTGCAGAATTTGGGGGGCATCGCTGGGAACTATGTCGATGTCTTCAAGCTTCTATCCAAATTTATCCCAGTCCAGGGTATCGGAGGTACTACTAGTAATATTATGTACGTACGAGAGCATGCAGGTCCTCCGAGTATGTCGCACTCGTACCTCCAGATTGCACAATTCTTGGAAGCTCATTTTTGTTCTTCCGAGTCTGCGGTACCTATCTGCGTGGGACCCTGGCTGGAGGCATGGTGGTACCTGTAGAGAAGTTGGACGCGAGGAAGGAGGGATTGATTGATGGATTCCCGGGCAGCAGGGTGGAAGGAGCAAAACCCTGGCACGAGGAACAGGGAAGGAGTCGTCGACGGAGGGCCCTTGCCCGTGTAACCTTGGGAAAGTGCCAGCGCCAGTGCCAATGCTCCTTCCCTCCCACTTTCCGGCCGTCCCTGCCGCTCCCGGCGGATTCCCTCCCTTGCTCGCGATGCGCACGATCCCCCCCGAGCGCGGATCCTCCGCACCGCATCGTCGCGCCTCATCCTCGCGCCTAAAGAAAACCACCTTGCTCCTACATACGAGTACTCGTACTCGTAACAACCACAACCACAACCGCATCCGCATCCGCATTCACTGGACGAGGACATGGACGGGGGACGACTCAGTACGAGTACGAGTGAGTACATTGATACATGGCCCGGGTGTACATACATTGACACATCAATCCATACGGATCATCGTCCTCGCACATCAGCGTCCGTTCACTTCCTGTGTGCGTGTCCGTTCCTGGACGAGACAAAGGACTGCCGAGCACACATTGGCGCGCGCCCGCATGTCTTGGTCCCCATTTCGTGGGCCGATCGCCAACAGTCGGCTGCGTGCTGACTTCATCACCGCCCGCCCAACGATTGGACCCTGGATTTACCGCTTCGACCGTCTCCAAACACGTGCGGTGAAGCCCTCTATTTTCTCTGGATCCTCCATGTCCCATGATGGCTGCCATTGACTCCCGGTGGATCAATTACTCGTGCAGTTATGTACATACACGTACACGCTGGCAGAGACCCGGCTCTGGGGCCGTCCAGGGATGATAGCAGGCGACGTCCGAGGCACGGAGTATGTCACTCTTACTTGCTTAGTACCTACCGGTAGTAGGTATGAAGCAGGTCCTCGTACGGAGTACAGGCACTACTAGTATGTATGTATGAAGCTCTGGACCCATGGAGCTTTGGTCCCTGGCTGATTGCTGTCAAGTTTCAACGGCCTCGACTGGTCGTCAGTGGTGGGCTGCATGCTCCATACATACCAGTACATCGATCAATCAATCAATTGATACATACGAGTACAAAGTTATACTCCGTATTGGCTTGGGCGTTGCCGGCAACCACCCAAGACCCCTGATCTGTCCCACTTAAGCAACGTACTCGTATCTTGAGTGCTCATTTGTGGCTTAAGGGGTTTTCTCTCCCCGGCTTCCGGCCTGCTCTACCGGTAGCTGCTCAAGCTAGGAAGTTGTACGAGTACGACTACCTGTCCTGGAACGTACGATTATTGCTGGCATACTGCAGTGGCCCTGTGCCCGTAGAGACGCTAATTCTGGTGCAGGGCCTATATTGATGGATCAATCAAATCTAATTCTAGAAACCTTCCAGGGACCGCACAGGTATTCTGACATACATCAATCAATGCTCGTCCAGGTTCCTTCTCTGCAAATTCAGATCGGATCCCTGGAGGATCGCTGCCAACTTCGCGCTGCAGGCTGACTTCGATAGCGTCGGTTGCGACCCTGGAAATATCCCACAATCCGGAGAAATCCCTCGTCTCCGGGCTCCTGGCCCTTGCTCGTTGTCCGCAAGCAGGGGTGGCCGGGACTCTGATCCTGCAATGATCACTGTCAGAAGCGGATCGCACTCTGACTTGGACATGATGGGGCCGCGACCCGCGATAGGCCCTTCCCGTAAGTGAGACATGGAAAGACAAGAGCAAGAGGAAAAAAGAGAGAGAGACAGAGGGCGGCGGGGGGGGGGAAAGGGGTGGAGAGAGAAAACGAGAGAGGAAGAAAGAGAAAGACACAACAGAGACACACACACACACACACAGAAAAGGGAGAGACAGAAGAGAAAGAGAGATAGCAGAGAAGTAGGAGAGGGGGAGAGAGACAGAGACAGAAGAGAGAGAGACCCGGGAGAAGAAGCATTCTCTTGTCAACGGCTGATGTACACACGGGTGCTCCTCCGGCCGGGATCCGGAGTCACTCGGGAACCTTGGACTGCTTGGAGAACCCCGAGTGTTTGCCTCGGACAGTGGCCTGCATATGGAGCTCGACGAGTTGGCCGCAATTGGCTGTTGGATTCGCGGTCTCAATCTCACATGCACTCAGGGGTCGATCTTTATCCTTGCCCACATCGTGGAGCCCACAACAAGGTATCTCTATCCGATGCTTCATCTTGAAACCTACGAGTATTAGCTGGGAGCCGCAACCATCCGAAGCCTCATGGCTTACTTTGAGCCTCAACGGTCCCCTGTCACGACATATCGGAGCCTCACCTCACCATCCGAAATCGCATCTCATCCGAAGCCCCATCCTTTTGGGCCCGCCCTGTCTGGAGGATCATCGTCAGTCTGGAACAGCGAGGTCCTCGAGATATAAGGAGACCCGAGCCCCCTCGATTCTGGACATCTCCTCCCTCATCATCAACAAACCAATTCACCACACTCAACACTCAACACTCATCACTCATCACTCATCACTCAAGAGCACTTGTCTTCTCTTCCTCTCTCTTCACACCCACATCCACGTCCACATCCACATCCACTTCTCAACTCTCTACCATTCTCTTCGCCAAACCACTCTTCACAATGTACAACCTCGACGCCCTCAAGCAGCAGCTCCCCTCGACTCGCGTGCCCAGCACCCAGGTCAACTGGCCCGCGGCGCAGCACGATGCCTGGAAGAACATCGAGGAGAGGTCCATCGCATGGGCCGATCGCCAGGGCCTCCTCCTCGACGACAAGCACCGCGAGCGCGCCAAGCGCTTGCACTGCGGCGCCTTCGTCTGCAGAGCCTACCCCAATGCCAACGAGGGCTTCATCCAAATCATGGCGGACTACCTCCTCTGGTTCTACGTCATCGATGACCTGTACGTCGACCGTGTCGACACCATCAACGACGACACTGTGCGCAACCTCACGGCTGTCATCGATGTCATGGACCTCCTCGAGCTCAAGCCAGACTCCCCCTTCGGCGCAGCTCCCTTCCTCGACCTCTGCCTCCGCCTCAAGGAAATGGTGCCGGTCGAGTGCTTTGAGCGCTGGGCCGAGGGAATGCGCCTGTGGGCCATGGCCGGTTCCCTCATGATCCTCGGCGAGTCGCGCCCTGGCGCCTGCAAGCTGCCTCAGTACGAGGTCATCCGACGCTACCTCTCGGGTGTCATGCCCTTCGTCGCCTGCTCGGACTACGCCAATGGCGGCGAGGCCATCACCTCCGGCGAGTTCTACAACAACAACGTCCAGAAGCTCGTCCGCTTCATCTGCAACATCACCGCTTGGTCCAACGACAACGACAGTCTTGCCGCTGAGCTCTACCAGCCCGGTCAGCAGATGAACATGACCATCCTTCGCGCTTGCGAGAACGGCTTCAACCTCCGCGAGGCCGTCGAGTACACGGACAGTCGCGTCAGGACCGAGATCGAGGAGTACGAAAGGGTCCAGGCCGTGGTCCTGGGAAACGCCAGCGACGCCCTGCGAGGCTTCTGCCTCGGACTCCAGCACTGGATCAGCGGATACCGTGACTGGGTTCAGTTTGACACCTGCCGCTACGACGCCAAGTTTGCCCTTGAGGATTGCGACGACCGCGAGCGTGTGCACATCGCGCAGGCCGTTGGCCAGGCCGTGAAGGTTTGATGGCTTTCTGCCAGAGAACCCGCGGCTGGGCCGCCCCTGGGATTGCCTGCGGGAGTGGCTCCCTATCCCTCTTGATGAGCGCTTATGATGACTTTCTTCTCTTCTTATGTCTCCTCTTCTCCTATTTTTCTCTTATGTTTCCTTTGTTTCCAACTCTCTTATCCCTTTCCCCCCCCTTTCCTTCATATGCTTACTCTCTCCTTTCTTTTCGCTTTCTTTTGTATCTTTCAGGGCAAAGGTGCATTCGGAGCAATGATGACATTTCATAGATATGATGGACGATGTATAACCAGCCTTAGGTCTCTTTTTAGCCGTAAATGATGAAAGTTTATTGTTTCAATCTTGCTTTTTTTCTATTGAACCATGATGCAACAATGCCAATGAGAAGTGACTGAAACAAAGAAAAAAAAAGACATGACAGCAGAAATACAGAAGAAATGGCATTGGCTTAGATGAATCTCAATGTTCCGTTGTCGTTGGAAATCCTCTCGTCCAAGTTGATGGAGCTGGTGACCCAGTCGCCGTTCTGGCGGCACAGGGAGGCCTCGATCCTCTGCCCGTCATTGGTGAGGCGCACATCCCGCGCCGAGGAGCCAAAGTTTCCGCCGGCGGAGTTGTTGTTGTAGCTGTTGCCGCCGCCGGGGATCTGGAGGTTCTGGCCCGGGTAGATGAGGTCCGGGTTGTTGATGTTGTTGTGTCTGGCGATGTCCTCGAAGGAGCAGCCGTACCTGGCCGCGATGGAGCGGAGCGTGTCGCCCTGCTGGACGGTCACGCTCTGGGAGCCGCCGCCGCTGCCGCCGCTGCTGCTGCCGGGGGAGACCCACTGGAAGCTGCCGTTGTTGTTGCCGAGGTACCTGTTGAGGCTGATGGTGCTGTACTCGGAGGAGCCGTCGCCGCGGCGGCACGAGGCGCGGAGGTTCCACTCGCCGTTGTCGTTGTCGAGGCGGATGTCCCTGCAGGAGCCGCTGAAGGCGCCGGCGAAGTGGCCGGTGCTGCGGGAGCCGGAGTTGGAGGAGTGGTGGTCGTCGTGGCGGCGGTCGTCGTGGCTGTACCGCTCCTCGTCGCGGCGCCGACGCTCATCTTCCTCGTGGCGCCGGCGCTCATCTTCCTCGTGGCGCTTCTCTTCCTCCTTCTTCTCGTGGCGGTCCTCCTTCCAGTCGTGCGCGGCGTCCTGGAGGTGGCTGCCGGCGAAGGCGCCGGCGATGGCGCCGACGAACGCGCTCGTCTTGCTGTGGCCCGTGGCCTTGCCGCCGAGCTTGCCGCCGCCGACGGCGCCGGCTACGCCGCCGGCCAGGCCGCCCAGGAAGCCTCGCTCGCCGTCCTGGCCTTCGTTGCCGTCCTGGTTCTGGTAGCCCTGGTTCTGGCCGTAGCCGTGCTGCTGCTGGTGGCCGTGCTGGTACTGCTGCTGCTCGTTGCTGGCGTCGTTGTAGTAGGAGCTGGCAGAGCCAGAGTTACCCGAAGGGTAGTCGCTCTGCTGCCAGTTGTTGTTGTTGTAGCTCATGGTGGATGATGTTGACTGGGCTTGATGTCACTGGGTTGAAAGTACTAGGAGATGGTGTCTGACGGATTGTTGCAGCAGCTTCTTGGGGGTATAATGATATGGTATGGTCTGGGAGAAAGGAGCAGAGCAGGCTGGGCAGAGGACACGATGGCTACCTTATATCTCGACCCGGATGCCCAAAGCGAGGCCCGGATGAGCCCATCTCGTGGAGCCCCTCATTGCCCCCCCCCCCCCTCCATCCCCTCCATTGACGTACCTGTATCCTCCACCTCGCGCTTCCCCTCAGCTCCCCATCCTTGGCGAGCCTCCACTTCTGGTGGTCGTGAAACGGTGGCTGAGGGAGGTACGGGTAGCTGCGCCTGGAAGTATCCACTATACGGTAGGCCAATCAGTAAGATAAATAGGGGCTGGATCGGCTGATCCGCAAGACGCCCCAATATGGCACTGCCACGTATGCGTGGCCAGACCAAGTCCTCCCATGGCCTCATCCATTCTGGTCCGAGCAGGTTGATGGGCGCGACGCCATCACGCAAAAAGAGAGATGGATTGCCCAGCTGAGTCTCAAGCAAAGCGTCGGATGTTTTGCCTTTCGGTGTCTAAAATGACTTGTCAAAGACCTCACAGTCCTCGGCAATTCACCAGCTGTCGATTTGCGGCGTCATCATGCGATGGAGATGTGGAGGTCAATGCGGGACATGGACACGAGGAATGGCTGTTGGCCAGGAAGATGCTGACTCCGCTTTCCTCTTGGCATCTGGATCGGAGGGGGGGGCCTCGGCCGAATTGGAGCTTTTGGGTCGCGACATCGCTTGATGACCCTCGGACCGTTGACGTACAAGTACTGGTATTGATGCATCGATTACGAGTACGAGCTTGTGCTGCTTTTGAACGTGGCCGCGGGCTGGGAGATGCCGTCCAGGAGCTGCCGATGAGCTGTGGAAGTTGGAGGTTCTCTCTTTTGAGATCACATGATTGAGCACCTGTTCTTCTAGCGATTCGACCTCGTGGAGTTGGAAGGTGCGAGAATCAGAGAGTGTCAGTGTCGCTCCTTCCACGATCTTGCTGCGGTGCAGGTAGGTATGTTGGATTCACGTGACAGTGCAGTCTCGAAGGAAGCGACTTCAAATCATTCGTGATGCGCGATATGCGATTGAAACCCAGCGGTTCCAACATCCGGGTCCGATTCTACAGCACTTGTGCATACATATGTCAAGCGCGGGAGCGGAAAGATATTCCATTGGCACGGATAGGCCGTGGCAGCCCCCAACAAGTAAGATCGCACCTCAGGGCACCCTCGGGGTCCCAGCCTCAAGGAGGCCTCGAACTTCTTCACAGCCTTCATCCGGACAGGGGCACGGGGAAAGGCGATTCGCCGGCTTGAAGCGGCATAGAGGTGTCAAAACTTGGCGAATCATAATTCTCGAGAGACGGTTCAAGCTAATGCCCCTTCTCCCGCCCCATGATCTTCCTATCCACTGCTGCTCGGGGACTGCGAACCGTCGGCGTGCCCTTCCATCGATGGCGAATCGCCTTGTCTCCTACCGGAAGCATGTTTCATCACGCGCGGAAGCATATCATCAAGTCTACCTCGACTCATCTTCAGCTTCAGGTTCCCGCCTAGTCTCAGCTACGGCAGGCCGCGGTTGCCGCCAGCGCAAGACATCAATGACTTGTCCGATGCATTGGCTCTGCCGCCGCGGCACAGCCTGCGAGGGTAAGACAGGTTGATGCTACCGGACGGCACGACGGCTGGCTGGGCCTGGCAGTGCGGAGGCTTCCCGTCGGGACTCCAGATGTGCGGTTCTCTCAACGATGACGGTGGCGTCGTGAGTGCCGCGGTCACACTTGCCTGAGACGACATACATACATATGGTTGTGTTGATGTGCGCTCCGTGAGTCAGGGTCGAATGCCTGCCGTGATCAAGGGTTCGGGTCATGTATCCTTCAGCTGGAGTTTCTCTCCATACATGTACCTGTACGTGGTGGTTTTGACTTGATTGCTGGTTCGTTGCTGAGCCGCTCGACCCCGTTGATGTCTTCCTGTTCACATGAGGCGGTGAAGGTATTCTACGATGGCCGGGTCCTTTGACGCGGTCGATGAGATTCGCGATGCACCGCCCGAGATGTGATGGGCTTGCAAATCCCAATGCCCGCTCTTGTCTCCTTTCTGCGTGACCAAAGGCATCTTCTCAAAGTCTGGCTCGATGTCTCAACGCGAATGGGTCGTCTTGCAATGGTTGAACGCGGACCATCTCTTCTGCATTGGTGTTTGGTAAGTCATCTATGATCCTGCTCATCGGACTTCGATTGAAAGGAGGGATAACATTGCCTTTGTTGAATGCTCGAGAATGACACAATACTTAAAACCATTCCCTCTCAGACCTGAATAACAGTTGTGTTCCATTCGGCTTCTCTCCATCTCAAGCCGTGAAACGCAGGACACAGGTTGATAAGCACAACAGACCTCTATTCCAAATCTTGTTGAGAAGGTCCTCTACCTTTTGAATGCAAACTCCCACAACTGAAAGCTTTGTGTGCTGGCATGAACGCAAAGACCATCTGAGCCTCGTGACCAAAAGCGGGGATATTCATCGTGGGAATGACGGAGATGGCTGTCTATTGATTCTCATTTTGGTCCGCAACAGGCCTCGACCTGATCAACTTCAAGATTTTTCGGCTGAATGTACTCTTCTATGAGTCCTTGGCAGGCAGTCTTGAAGCCAGGAAGTTTTCCACATCATCGATCTCCTTCATATCCGCAGAGTGGCCAATGCCGCTGCATAAAAAAACAATTATTAGAATAAGGAGTACGGTCATGAACCAAGAATGAACGTGGGTCTAAGGGGCGGGAAAATAGTTTGGAAGGCCTACCGGTAAGCTCTCAGGTCGACAGAGAAGCCGAGGTCTGTCAAGGCCTTCTGGGTCGCCTGTCCCCATTGGTATCGTACCAGCGGGTCCGCGTCGCCATGGCCCATGAAGACCGGCGTCTGCTTGTTGACGTCTCCCTCGGGCAGAAAGCTCTTGAATTTGCCGTTCAGCAACAGCCAGCAGGACAGAGCCACGACGCCGCCGAGCTTAACGGGGCTGGTCAATCCGGTGAAGATGCTCATGGCGCCACCTTGCGAGAAGCCGCCGAGCACGATGCGGCCCGAGGGAATACCATTGCGTTCGATCTCATTGTCGATGAGTGACTGGAGATACCTGCGGGACTCGCGGATGCCCTCCTCGTCTTCCTCATTGTCTTGAGGGTTCATGAGATCCGTGCCTTCACCCAATGACTTCTTCAATCCAGGAACGGAGGGAAAGGAAAGCGATCCCAAAACATCAGACTCGTATTTCATGCTCAAATCAAGGCCAGCATCTCCCTCCCTGGATTGCTCAGACTCACCAAGTCAAACCATCCTGGTGAGGGGTATCCACCGTTCTGACCACGGCGAGCGACTTGTCAGCATATGTTGAGTCTTGGGCCTTTGTGCAAACGCCAGTGAAGCATGAGTACTCACCACGGTGATTGGGATGACCGGAGCATGAGGCAAGATGAACTTGACCTCGTTCAATCTGCCCTTTCTCTGAAAGGCTTGAACGACATCAGACCAACCGTGGCCCGTGTCACCGAGGCCGTGGGCGAAGATGACGGTCGCCGTATGCCTGCCAATGGCAGGTATGACCAACGGCGCGCGATACGAAGGCATGCTGGAAGCAATTTGGACGCTTGGAGAAGCCGAGCCTGGTCTTTGGAGCGGATTTGAGGCGAAGCTGCCGGCGATTCGAGCACCCGCTATCTCGGAGAGGAAGGCAACGATAGAGGAGAAATAGAATCCGCAGAAAGCAATGGCAATGGTCAGCAGGAAGATGGCCCTCGAGTTGAGCATCTACAAGAGCTTCTCGGCAGTGGGAGGATGGAGAGGCGAGGAAGCGTGAAGCCGTCGAGACGAGCCGCGATGGATCAAATCAATCCAATCGATCAAGTATCCGAGGCAAGTGCGAGTACTCGGTATCTCCTGCACGCGGGAGGGGTAATTCTCGGGTGAAGCCCAAGACCTGTCAATCGCGACAAACTGCCGCGTCCAGTCGCTCACACAGTTCGAACTTCAATCTCCATCTCCATCTTCGACTGCCATCCTGGCCAGGCCCGATTCTTTCTTTATCGTGTCATATATAATCATTTCGAGGCATTATCTTCTACGTCCACATGGCCATGCACCCTGTCCTGGCTGGACGCCTTTTTTCTTTTTCAAAGACCCTGCCGTGAGTGCCCAGACAAACCAAAACTCTATCAGCTACTACCTACTCGATGAAAAAGTTATCCGCCGTCGACTTTATCTCCTTTGAGAACGCCACCTCCTCGTTCTCCTCAATCAAAGTTACCGTCGTGACCTGCAGCGTGCTGTTAGCCCTGACCTTTGAGTCTGGGAAGAGGGGGTCTCTCTAGGAAGTACTCACATCAACATCTACAAGCGGCGTCTCCCTGCTGAATCTGACGGTCATGGGGAAGAAGGTGTTCTCGTCGCTGGTCTCGGCCTCGAATTCGAAGGATCCGCTGGGGTTCTCCTCATCGACTGATCCAATGGTCCAATCGACGGCGTCCTCGGAGACCTCGTAGATCGCGTCGAAGCTCGAGATGACCGGCTCGCTGCCGTCGAAGGGAATCACCACGCCGACATCCTTGAGCGCGCCCCCGCCCGTCAGCTCGTACTCGATGGTGACGGTGTATTTGTCGGAGTTCTGATTGATCCACACGGTAAACGTGATGGGGCAGGCGCTCGCGTCGTCCACCTTGGGCGACGCCCTCCATCGCAGAAGACCCAGGGCGTTGTTGACGGGGAATCCGCGGGCGGCATTGCTCATCTGGATCACCTTGGAGCTGTTAAAGACGTTCTTGTCGACGTTGGGATGGGGCCGGAACTGGGCGCCGTGTGTCGGGACGGCTTCCAGTCCAAGCTTGATCTTGGTCAGGCTCGGGTCGGACACGCGCAACGTGAGGTCACCGTTGATGGCAATCGAGTTGACGGCGCCTTCTCTGGTGAGCTTGGCGCTGATACTTTCGGAGATGGTGATGTGGATGGCATCGTGGTCTAGCATCGGCACTACTCGCGGCTCTGTTGGCTCCGCAGCGGCTGGTGTGTGTGTCAAGAGAGGCGTTTCGTCCACCTCCGCGCCGAGGTCTCCGCGGACCTGCTCGAAGATTCCTGTTGTCTTGGACTTCTTGCCCAGTTGCATGCCCTTGGCCTTGAGCGTTGAGGGTCTAATGACACAAGAATTAGTGGGCAATTGCCAACGAAGGGGGGCGAATCGAGGTCGAGGCAAATGCGACGCACTTGTTGAAGGTCTTGTTCTTCTCCGCCTCGTACGAGTTGAAGGCACTCTGCGCATTGGTCTGCGCCGGGGGCGTGTATGTTGGGTAGGTCGGTGCGCGCGGAACGTTGGAGCGACCGGCTCTCGCAGACTCCTTGCGCTGCATCTCGAGTTGCTTGGCCTTGCGTTTTCGCTCCTCTGTGGCTTCGAGTTCCCGGTTCTGGAAAAGGGGGGCCAAGTCAGCAATCCCGAAGCTCGAACACTTTCATTGAGACAGAAAAAGAAGCCGCATCTTTCTCACCCTGGTGATGATCTCCTGGATGCGTTCTTCGTGACTCTCCATGTCCAAGAAAGTCTTGATCTGGCTGATGGTCAGGTTCTCGCGGTACCCGAGATGGACAAGCTCGTCGAACGCGCTGAGCAGCTCGTATGCATTCTTGACAATCTCCCTCTCGTCCAGTGTCTTGCACATGCTGGTCACGACCTGGGCGAACAGGTGCAAGGAGTCGATGTCCTGGAGGATGTTGGACTGGCGGTTGGTGATGAGGACCATGTAGAGCTCGTCGAGCGGCTGGTAGACGAATCGGACATTGTCCTGCTCGACCGTCGTGTGCTGCGTCCCGCTGTCTGCCAGTTTGGGGAACGATGCCAGCAGAGCCTCGATCCGAGATCGCGGCATCTCCCGAAACTGCCTGGAGAGGACAGCTTTCCCGCCTCGGGTACAGATGGAGGCTGCGAGGACGGCCTGCGCATCACTCGGTCAGTCCAATACTCCCCGCGCCAGAAATTGCTGAAGGTCAGAGAAAATGCGCACCATCTTGTTCAATGCGGCTTGATGAGATGACGGCTCGGGTCGAGGTTTCGGTTCGAGGCGTGAAGAGTGCAGCGAGGTGTTTGGCGGGACCTTGTCGTTCGCTCACCCTCATCAATCGATCGCCAACCAGCCACGTTCCTATCAACTTGGCCTGGGAAGCCGTCGACTCGTCGCTGGTCGATCGCAAGTCGCTGTCACGTGCTGATTGGACCGTCGGAGGGGTCGACGTTGAGGAGTCCCCACTGCCTGGCACCAGTGTGCCAGAGCGAATCAGGCACTTATGCACTACTCCGCGGGTACTCCGTACTAGTACTACTAGCAGTACAACTGCCTGTATCTACTAGGTACAGGGACAGGCACAGAGCGTGAGAATTCACAATGTCCCGGAGATCTTTTGCACAGTCTTTGGGTCGAACCTCCCAGTTTCATTACATCATCCACTTTCCACAGTACAAAATGTACAGTATCCTCAATGGAACTTCACTGTGCTCCCAACAAGCCCGAACTCTTCGAATCCGCCGTTCGCCTCCAAACCTTACCTCCTCTGCCACCTTTGCTCCTTCAAAACATTGAACTCGGAGTCTCTACTACTTGTTCTACGACCTTTGGAGGCTCTCGCCGCAACCCGTCCTCCGCAAATCCGACACACGACCTGCCGCTCGGTGCCTGACTCACGTCGACGCCAGGACCACTGCAGAGGCCGCCCTATCAAATCTGCCCACGTCCACAATCGTCAGCCTGGTGATTTCATCTCGGCCCATACACGAATGCGGTCACGCAGTCGACGCGAAAGACCCTTGGACTTAAAGCCCTCCCGTTCTGTTCATTGTCCTCTCCCTCCCTGCTCTGCCCTCCCTTGGTAGACCGAGTCGCATTGCCCACCCGTGCGACACCTCGCCCAGGAGCGATTTCATCGGTTCCTAGTCAAATCATCAAAGCCACGCTTCACCAAACGATGACAGAAATGGAGATTGAAGTAGACATGGGTCCCCCGTCAGACTTCGGCGGGCACGTCGAGGACGAGGATCTCATAGATTACGACATCGATACATCGGATCATCACCAACAACAGGCGACATTCCGGACTCCCAATGGACAACTTCCTGAAGATTCGTTCCTTGCTTCCCAAACGAACGGATCCGCGAACGGCCAGACGGAACTAGAAGATCAGGCGATCGAAACCGGCGACTACCATCTCATGATGGAAGAGGATGAAGTGCACGACACCATGCATCTCGACGATGCTTCCGACGGCAACGAGACCACCATGATGGAACACGGCCTGTTGGAGAATGATTTTGTGGATAGTGCCGATGCTCGTGATGATCCGCAAGAAGATGAAGCAAACGTGGGAATTACTTTCCTTGAGGCCCAAAATGGCGAAGACGAGATTGATTACGAAGTTTTCGAGCATGAGGCCATCTCCGCAGCAGGGGCTACACACGGCCATCAAGGGGATCAAGTCCGATCATCAGAGGCGGCGGAAACCATCGAGGAGGCGAGAGACCTGGGCAACAAGAATGCAGCAGGCTCCGAGCCAGTTGCTGCCCTGACAAAGTCCACCAGCGAAACACCGCTCGCCATTCTTGACGACAGGATTCTCGAGCCACCCGCCCGCGAAGGGCAAGATGACATTACCTGGGAACAGGGAGACAATCAGTCGGAACAACCTCCGTCCTATTATGACGAACCTTCATTTTATCAACAGGAGCCTCCGTCTTATCACGAACAAGATGAGCAAGCGGTCTCCTCAAAAATCCAAGCAGTTGGCGGCCAGAATGATGGCGTCGACCTCGAGACTGAGACAGCTGCGCAAGGAGACCAAGAACAGGCATCTGAAGAGGCTGTTCGTGAAGACGAAACTGTCCATCGGGATAGCGACCGCAGTCGACACGACAGCGAACCGTCCAATCTGGACGAAGCTGACGGCAGCGTCAGCGAAGAGCACTCTCAACAGTCCCCCTTGTCAGGTCACGACCAGTTTCCATCGGTGACGGTGCAGTACAAAGGTGATGAGTTCCCAATGTTTTCGTTGAAAGAATCCGAGGGGTTCTTTTCGGAAATCTCCGTTATGGACTATGGCTTGGAGGACTTGTTTGCTGGTTTCAGGAAAGAGCTCTTCAGTGAGATCTCAGACGAGGATGAACTCATCTTCCAAGTCGACGAACTTGGTCTTGAGTTTCGCGAGGTATGTTTCATTCAAAATCAGGTTTGACAAAGTCACATGCTCAGAAGCTAATATTTCGAAAAGCTCCATCTGCAGGATTCTCTGTCTAGCATCTCTCTGCGACAAATTTTGGAGATCTTCGATTTGCTAGTGAAGAATCAAGATTCTGACGGCCCCCGCACCCTATACACCATTCTATCAATCAAGCCCAAAGCTAGCACACGATTGGAGTTTCTGATGGAGAGTGCAGCCGCAGGCAAGGGGTTGGATGAAGTCATCCATCTTTTTGAGCCCCCAATGACGCACGATGCTGCTTTTGCAGACATGACGGCTTTGACCGAGAGTGCAGACGATCACATCGACAGCTATGCAAGCTCTCCTCGCGAGAAAGAGGCGTCTGACGATGAGGCCTCCGATGTCTCCTATCACGCCCCCGAAGCGGCTGACGGGCTGAACGTTGCTGACACGACGACGAATCAGGAACACTACGAAGGTTCTGATCACGAAGACCTGGAGGAGAGTGCCTCTATGTACGAGCAAAAGCCTGCCGAAGAGGATCCTCGAAATTATCATGAAGCCGATCTGACAACTCACACTTCGGAAGAGAGTGAGGTGCGCCATGAGGACAGCGCCCAAGAGAAGGTTGAAAACGACGCAGAGCAAGAGGAAGAGGGAGACGAAGAGGGAGAGGGAGACGAAAGGGAAGAAGAAACTTTTGCAGAAGAAGAGGACGTGAAGCAGGAGGAGGAAGAGGAAGAGGAGGAGGAGGAGGAGGAAGAGGAAGAGGAAGCCGAGGAGCAGATCGAGGACGAGGAAGAAGAAAATTCAGCAGCGGTTGACGGTGCATATGCAGAATCAGAGCGAGAGCAAGAGGAAGAGCCAGAGGAAGAGGAAGAGGAAGAAGAAATTGTGGAAGATGAGGTCGAGATTTCTGGAGATTACGAGGAAGTAGAGCACGACGCAGAGCCCGGCACAGAGCACGGCATCGAGCACGGCACAGATCACGAACCAGAGGCGGATCCTGGAGCGCTTACGAAAGTTTTACACGAACAGCCCCAACAATCGTCGCTCGTTGTTGGTACGAACGCAGAGCGAAACGAGCCACGAAATCCCCCCTTGGACGAGCTCTCCAACGTCGCCGGCACAGACGGGAAATTCGCCGACGTTTCCTCCCCTTCCCCGGCCGATGCTGACGAGAATCTTGAAGATTATCAAGAAGGCAATTCTAAATCTTTCGTCATTTACGGAAACGCGGATGGGTCTGGAGAATTAGTTGATGGCGATTACGGCGATATCGGAGAGCAAGACTTGGCCGTCGAGCAATTTGGGAACGAAAACAACGACACCAGTGCCGCAAATACCAATTCGACCAATACAATCGCCCCTGAAGACGTCACCCCCTCGAATGCAGCAAGCCTCATCGCCGACCAGATTTTGGACCTTGAAGCCATAGAGGAGGTCACGATGGACAATGACGTGCTCGACGAGATTGATTGGCGAGACGAGCCGGAACTCGTCACCAAGACTGGCGATGACTCCTTTCCCGGGGCGCCTAAACGCGCACGACCTGACGATGAACCCATTGTAGACGAGGAGAAAGGCAAGTTCCCCCCCCC
>NQYQ01000018.1:465717-485036 GCA_003055925.1 Escovopsis sp. Ae720 | reverse complement strand
CCCCCCCCCCCCCCCCCTTCTTCTCTGGGTAAACTGTGGTCAAGCTCACGTACGTCACAGTCTGGCTCTTGCGGAGATGAAGACGTTGCTGCGAAGCGTCTACTCGGCCTTCAGCACGACTGCGAACTCGGCGACGTCGGAGGAGCTGATGGCGCTGTCGGAGCAGTTGATCTCGGCGCGGCCCCTTGGCCAGAACTGCCACCTCGAGTTTCATCCCCTGGAGGCAGCAGAGCCATCGAAGGAGTACTAGTACTTCTTGTCGTGCGCACTGAGTAAATATCATGAGTATCCAACTTTGGACATGATCTCAAGATTCGAGTTCATGACGGTCAAATGTTGGGTCAGACAGGATTGGCGATCAATGCTCGTATTGCCGTCCCCCCGCCCCCCCTCCCTTCAAAGTCCATGCAAATGCAGCGTGCTTGACAGAGAGCGGCAATGGGTGACTGCCTGTTCCGACGCGGTGCATCCGTCGATGATCGGCCTTGTCTCACCCACGGCCAATCGCCCCAGGATGGTAGCCGGGCCTTGATGAATTTGAAAGTCGAGACTGGATGACGTTCAATTCAGGGGTCAAGAAATTGCTGAGTCCCGCGATGAACATACCGGTCCCTGAATCTTCGATGTTTACACTCAATCCACCACCAAAAAGCATTGATCCATATGATCAATTCAATGGAGTTGACGTCAATTCAATCTACATTCTTGACTGCACGGGGCACGGCGGCAAAAGCCCTGGCCTGGGCGGCTACCCTGGACAGACAGCGCTGACTCGAGCTGATTCAGGGCGTTTCCGGTGGATCAAGGGCCGGAGCGAGGCGCTAAAGCCGCTGTGGCGATCAGTTGATGATTCGGGTTGGTCGATAAGCGAGCTTAGTCAGCCTCGTCGACAAATGGACCTCGTTCCGCGGACTCGACTCTCGATGCTATCAATGTCTGTGATTCACCGAATGGATTTCCCCGGAATTTTCGCAGGACAATGGAGGCCGTCCTTGGGACTCGTACATATTCATGTGAAAGTCGTGGATCGTCCGTCCATGCTAACGCCGCCAATCGCTCGGCTCGACGACTATTGGCGGCTGATGGATCGAGTCTTTCAAGATCAATGGATCCAGAGTCATGACCAAGATGTACTACCTACATGTACCTAATCGTACAACATACTACTAAATAGGTACATGTAGCCATATCGAAAGGCCACCTACTCCGTACTATAGTACTACCCACCGATGTACCCACTAACATACAGGGGCTATGGGTACCTGTATTAATTGATTGATCAATTGATGGATCCAATCCAATCCATTGAGCGATCCAGCAGATGGCATTGAACCCGCGCCTAATTAAAAAAAATCCGGTCTCCATTCAACTTGCTCACATTTTCAAGGTCTCCTCTTTTTTAACGAGTCGTGATCAATTTTTTTACCCGCTTCTCTCCCCTCTCTCTTCTCTCCTCCACACACTTCCACCGCACAACACCATCACGGTCCTGCCAGAGAAGATCCAGACAGAATCTCGCAATCCAGCACCGTCAATCAGCATTGATCGCTCGAGGCCCTCTTCGGCCCTCTTGTCCATCTCCGCCACAGACTCAACCCTCGCCCCAATTGGCCTGTTGATCGAAGTTGCCGGTCGCAGCGCTCCGTCACACCCTTCACGAATCATCCCGACGACACAAGAACATTGCCATCGTATCATCCATTAAGGCATCCCTCTCCATCAATCGCCACACTCGGGCCGCTTGACAAGCACCCTCGGATCATCCAGACGTACATATAGGCCCCCTCCCCCTCTCTCCTCGTCTCCCCCCTCCCGCATCCCATTTCCTCAAATCTCTCCCCTCTTCCCCTGCCCTTGTTGGATCCTCTTGCTGATGAAAAGTCTTCCACCTCGCAGATCTACCACCACCACCACCACCACCAGCACATATCACAGGCAAACACCCTGTTTATGTATCAGCACGATTCAGTCACCGTCTCCAGACACCCTTTCAAGCTGCAACTATTTCGCATACCGCGAAGACCTTGTAGCCCCGACATCCGATCCGACGGTTGATATCACTTGATCCCTCGCCCATAGAGTTCATGCCTATCTCACTGCTATTGAGATTCAGCCCCGTCTGCCATATGCCATCCACGGATAATCATCGAGCTTGAGCTTCTCCAACCCCACCAAGTGCTTCACTCGCCTCTCGCCTTGCTTTGCTCTCGGCTCTAGCCTTACTTCAGCGTCCATCTCGCTACCGCTACCCCAACAGTCGCCCTGGACCTTCAGAAAATTCAAATCCAAAAAGGATCCATCTTGATGCCGAGATCATCTCTCTGAGACCCACAACCCCACATCCCGTCGTCCTCGGAGCCTCGCCTACTCAGTTCTTCTTCGAAACTTACACCATCCGACAAGAAGAAGCCCGTTCGCCTCTTCTCCAATACCGCAACCATGGGTCTCATCAACGTTCGCCGCGACATCAAGGACTCCTTCTATCGTTACAAGATGGAGGAGCTCCAGACCAAGGTCGAAGGAAAGGGCAATGGCATCAAGACCGTCATCGTCAACCTGCCCAGCATCGCCGGCTCTCTCGCGCGGCCCAGCTCCCACGTCATCAAGTACTTTGGTTTCGAACTGGGCGCCCCGACCAAGTTCTACCCCCAGGGTGAGCGATGGATCATCAACGGTGCCCACCAGGCCAAGACCCTCCAGGACCTCCTCGACGGCTTCATCGACAAGTTCGTTCTCTGCAAGATGTGCAAGAACCCCGAGACCGACGTCGTCCTCAAGGACGGCCGCATCATCCTTGACTGCAAGGCCTGCGGCCAGCGCTCCAACGTCGACCTCCGCCTGAAGCTCAGCGGCTTCATCCTCAAGGAGACGCCCAAGAAGAACAAGAAGGACAAGGCCGAGCGCAGGGCCGCCAAGAAGGCCAAGCAGAACGGCGAGAACGGCAACGGCAGCGCCGAGGAGGACTCCGAGAACGACGCCAACGACGCCAACGGCAACGGCAGCGGTAACGGCAACGCCGACGTCGGCAGCGACGACGAGTTCGAAAAGGTCCAGCTCGAGGCCACCAACGCCGCCGCCGTCAACAACGACGTCCAGGTCAAGGACGACGAGTGGGCGGTCGACATGAGCGCCGAGGCCGTCAAGGCCCGTCAGGCTCAGCTGCCCGGTGAGTTCAAGCAGAAGCTCAACATTGGCGGCGACGACGACGAGGACGGAGAGGCCGGCGGCAACACCATCTACGACGAGCTCGGCGACTGGATCGATGAGCAGGCCCAGGAGAAGGGCGGCGTCGACAACATTACCTCCATCGACGTCTACGTCAAGGCCAAGGCACTCGGCATCGAGGGCAAGCACCGCACCGTCCTCGTCCTCGTGCAGACCCTCTTCAACGAGAACATCTGCAGCCAGATCCCCAAGCGCGCGAGCGTTCTCAAGCAGGTATGCAAATTAGGATCCCCCCTTCGGAAGAATCAATACCCTCGGACCACGGACGTCCGCTAACTCGCGCCTTTCTAGGTCGTCACCTCTGAGCGCCACCAGAAGGCTCTGCTCGGCGGTACCGAGCGCTTGCTCGGCTCCCTCCTCAAGGACCACCCGGAGATCCTCAAGCAGGTCGTCAAGATCCTCCAGCTCTACTACCACCACGACCTCATCTCCGAGGAGTTCATCATCCCCTGGGGCAAGAAGGCAAGCAAGAAGTACACCGACCTCTCCACCTCTCGCAAGGTCCGCAAGGCTGCCGAGCCCTTCCTCCAGTGGCTCGAGGAGGCTGAGGAGGACTCCGAGGAGTCCGACGAGGAGTAGGAACAAAATTCTCTCATCTCTTGAATGCTTCTTCTTCTTCTTTTTTTGGGTCTCTCTCTCCCGGTATCATAATATCACTCTCTCCTCTTTCGTTCTCTACTTTTCTTGGAGTGCGGTTTCTTCTTCCCTGATCTCGACTGCGAAGGAAGAACTGGACTGGGTCAGATTATTATGTGTAACGTGTAAGGCTATGATGTCAACGATGGTAGTTGTCTTGGGCCAAATTGATGCTTGAGTCGAGTCAATCAATGCTGGAGTCGAATCACATCTACAATACTTTCGAGGACCATTCCCGAGATGGCCCCCCTGATGCTCCGAGGTTCATCATGAACGAAATTCCCGGCGAGCTTTCATCGCTCAACATGACGCACAATTCTATTCGTCGCCTGCTCTTGGCAGATCATGATCTCATGAGAAGATACAAACATTGGAAAACAGAACCACATCAACATCCATCATGTCGTATTCCCTACCGTATCCGTCGAAACATCTTGCATGGCTGCATCTCCGTTCAAGTCGGCCCCTGAGGAGTGTTTGACATTGCCACTCCCCCGCTCGAAGATGAAGTCCGCGAGGTCATCGACGGCCTTTTCTGGATCCGTGCTGCTGATTACAGTGTTGAAGAGGTCTTTCGTGCTCCCGGACTCGGAGCCGATGAGGACGTAGCGGGCTTGGAAGTCCATGTCTTTGGCGAATTGCGCGGCCTTTAAGTAGCATTCACGTCAGTCACCAAGTACATAATCCCCTTGAGATACTCCCGAAAGGGGGAAAGGGGGGGGGGGAAAGGGATTCAAAGGGGCTTACCTCAAGATCGAGCTCGATGATGGGCACTTTGCCCGTCTCCGCAACGGCATCGACAGCCTTCGTGCTGGTCCCGTAGTCGACACCATCCCTCGTCCCGTACTCCACCAACCGGTCACTATCGCGCAGCTGGTTGAACTCCTGCGGCGCGACGAAGTGGAACGCCCTGCCGCCGACCTCGCCCGCGGCCGCCGCGCGCGTCGTGTGCCGCACCACGGGCGCGAAGACACCCCTGTGGCGCGCCATGAGCGCGAGCGCGAGCCCCTGCGGCGCGCACAGGATCAGGGGGTCGCGCGAGCGCGGCATGCTCTCCTCTGCGGCGGGGGGCTCCGCGTCCTCTGCGGCGGCGGCGGCGTCACCGTCGGCGTCCGCGTCGGAGGGCCGGTCCGCGAAGATGATGTCGATCTTCTTGGGGTCGTCGATGCGGTCGAAGGCGGCGAGGCGGGAGCGCGATGCGATGCGCAGCGCGCGCCAGCTCTTGCTGGCCTTGCCGGCGACGGCGGCGGCCTTGGTTGCGCCGCTGGTGGGCATTTCGATCTCGAAGTCGTCGTCGGCGATTTTGCGCTGGAAGGAGGCCAGGGGGGGCAGCTGGTGGCGCTCGGGGGCCTTGAGCGACTCGAGCGCGGAGCTTGCGCCCCCGCCGTTGTTGTTGTTGTTGTTGTTGTTGTTGTCGTCGTCGTCGTCGTCCTCGCCGCGCAGGAAGTCGAGGGGCATGGCGCCCATGGGGGTCGCGCGCAGGCGCTTGTTCGCGGCCATGCGCTGCGCGGCGTCCCTGGTCTCGTTGAAGCTCGCGGGGGAGACGGGGTCGCGCTGGATCGGGGGGCAGCTAGCCATCTTCCAGAAGACCCAGTTCTTGTCCCTGGCGAGGACGGTCTCGACCATGCGCAAGAAATAGGGCCCTTCGTGTCCCTTCTTGAGGTATTCTGATATTGATTTCTTCGTGCCCACTGCCCATTTTGTCTATTCCTCTTCTGTTCAGCGTTGCACTTTTCACGAACTCAAGTAGTCAAGAGAGGTAGAGAGGGGAAAAAAAGGGGGGGTGGTTAGGGACTCTGGGACTCACATTTTCTTCGCTTAGCTGGTCGGGGTATATGACAGACTTGTTGGATACGTTGATGTTTGTTATTCTCTCCCTCTCCTCGGCAGAGATGGAGAGGAGGAAGTCGGTGATGATGAGGGCTTGCACGAGGACGTGCCGTCTGAACGAGAGATCGTTGATCTTTTCGCTCGTTGTCAGTCAAATGAGGCTCTCGAGGGCGTGATGGGATTTGCGTCTTACTTCGAGCTGGAAAAGGTCCTTGCTGGTGAGATACTTTGGGTTGAAGGCCTCGGGTTTGGCTTCGAAAGGGGGGTCCTCTCGTTTTCGTTTCTGGGTCTTGCGCTGGGTTTCCGTCGACCGCGACGACTGGCTGGCATCGCCCTGCAGGATCCGAAAGGCCTTCATCGTGCTGTCCAGATTGCTTCGGAACTTGGCGAAGTGGTCCGGATCGAACAACTTGAGCGGCTGGCTGAAGCTCTCCTGAAGGGACCAGAAAATGGGGTAGAGAGCATCCGAGTCCAGGGGCTTTGCCTGCGGGGCAGGGGTGGAAGCGGAAGAGACTCCTTTCGCCGCCGCCGGCTGAGAGCCCCTTGTCTCTGCCTCTTCCGGGGTATTTGGCTGATGGTCGACCTCCATCTTGGACGCGTCGTCTTCTTCGGCCGGAAGCTCGTAGGACGTGACGTTCTCGACGTGGTATTCGCCTCGCAGGTTGACCGAGCTCCTGTCGCCGAGGGGAAAGCTCTGAAACATGAAGATGAAGACCCTGCCGCAGAAGGCCGTGTCCTCGGCGCGGGACAGGCGCCGCAGGAGCTCGTTGCAGCTGCGCAGTATGACGAGGTTCTTCTGCTTGAAGTGCTTCGCCGTGATGCGCTCGCGCCGCGACTCGAGGAAGTCGAAGATCTTGCGGCACCCCGCGATCGTCTGGCTGTCCAGGAGCTCCTCGACGAGCCAGAAGAGGAGTGCCGGGTCGCAGAGGCCGTCGTCGGAGAGGATCGAGAGTATGTCCAGCAGATTCCACATCTTGACGAAGTCGGGGGAGTCGATTACTGTCGTCGCCTGCCCGGTCGTTAGCCTTGCGATCGCGATGCGCGTGCGCGCGCGCGCGCGCGTTCATGGGTTGGAACAATGAAGGCTCTGGCCGCTTCTTACGATGAGCTTGCCGAAGAGATCGCGCGCAGCGGTCTCGACGACGGCGAACTGCCGCGCCTTGAGGGTCTCGGCCGGCGGCGCATCGCTGGCAGGGCTCTTGGATCCGCTCCGGGAGAGTGAGGAGGACACTCGGTTGTAGAGATCGTTGAAGTCTGACTTGTGGAGGGCCGGCTCGACGGTGGTGACTTGCTTCGCGGCGGATGCCTCCCCGAGGAGGTCCAGCAAGAGGGCTCCGAAGGTGCTGACGGCGGAGACGCCCGGGTTTTCAACGTCGAGGGCGGGCATCGTGAGGTTTCTTCGATCGGGGAGGCTCAGCGTGTGTCGAGCATCGATTCGGCTCGCTCATCGACTTGGTGGACAAGGAGAGGGGTGGATGGGTAGTATGGATCTTTCGTCTCTTTCCGCGGATCCTCGACTCGGACAGTAAGAGAGCAATCTAATATCACACAAGTAATCCGGCTCGTGTTCCAAAACAGAGAGCGAATGGATGTCGTCAAAAGATGGCTGGTGAGGCGAGGATGCGAGGATGCGAGATGCGAGAAGCCGAGTTGAAGCTGCAGAATCGCAAGACACGACGAGGCTGAGGCCTCTTCAAGTCGCGACGATTTGCGGATACCGCCACCTGCACGCGCTATTCGGGGCGAGTAGAAGTACATTAAGATCGGTGGTACTTCGATCGCAACGGACCCGCACTGAGTGGGTCCCAATCGCGTGTCGCCGCCGAGACGAGGCTGAGCTTTTCTGGCCAGAGAATCGAATGATGGATCGATTCGGGCCAGCGACGTGCATCCATCCTTACCACCATCGCCCTTCAGGGTCTTCTGGCCTCGACTCGACAGCTCCCGATCCCGATCCCGCTCTCGCTCTTGTCATTGCCATTGCCATTGGCAGCCGCTCTCGCGCAAGGCATCCTAGGACTCAGTAGTACCTCCTACAGTCCCCCCCCCCCCTTCTCTCCTCCACGACGACATTTGAGAGCTCAGCTCTCCCAGCGATTGCGACGGCCCGAGAATGCCCAACGTCAAGCGGTCCAGGGGTGCCGGGGCTGGTGCTGGGGCGGGAAAGGCCGAGGCGGCTCGCGAGTCCGGGGAGGGCGCTGCCGATGGCCGTCCGACGCCCGCCGAGGTCGAGGAGCAGGAGCACCAGTTCGTCCAGGTCGCGCGGCAGCACTGGCTGAGCCCTGCCAGGTCCGCGGCCAAGGTCAAGGTCAAGAACGATGTCATCAAGCAGGGAATTTGGGACGTGCTCGAGCAGGAGGGTTTCTCGTACAAGTCCCTGCTGCTGCTCGAGAGCCTGCAGACGGTCGAGGGTTACCTGTGGCCCGGATACTCGGAGGACTCGTCCAACTACCACGTCCTTCTTCTGGCCCTGATATCCAACATCAAGCGGCGGGAGCACCTCGAGACATGGAGTATGTGTGTGCCCTGGCATGGGGGGGAATTGGGAAGCACCACTGGCAGATCGCTAACAGGCGGGTAGAGATATTCGAAGCACGACCCGACGACTTCTCCTCCATGTTCCGCCGCGTCCTCGCCATGATGCTCGACCAGTCCCTGTCGACGCCTCTCCGAACCCACCTCCTCTGTTTCCTAATACACGCCTTTCAAAGCCTCGATTGCGGCATCGTCAGGAAGGAGTGCGCTCCGTTGGTGTCCATCGGCATCTGGTGGAACATGTCCAGCGAGACACGGCGGGAGACGCAGCTCGACCAGGCGCCCCATCTGAGGAAGACCTGGAGGGCGGCCATCAAGCGGTATGAGGCCGCGGACGACGCCACCAAGAAGAGGCTCGAGTTTGAGAGGGGCTGGCTCTATGCTCTGACGCTCAAGTTCCTCGGCCAGCTCTACAACGAGCCGGCAGACTCAGGTGAGGGGGAGGAGAAGAAGCCAGACCCAGGCCCACCCACGTGCGGAATGACCAAGCTGACTGACTCTGTCTCAGATCGTGTACATTACTACGAGCGTTTCATCGAGTTCCTATCCGATCTCCAGAGCCAGTTGCCCACGAGACGATATGTCAATGCCTTGCTCTTTGATCTGCATCTGATCCCGATGATCAGGCTGTCCGATGTATACAACGAGGAGAAGAACAACTTGCTGCGTGGGATGGTCAACCTCCTCTCTCATTACACCCACTTCGCGATCGATGATCAGTCGGGAATCCAGCAGAGCCGATCGGAGGCTTTCGACAAGCACTGCGCGGCCCTCGGCCAGCTACAGCGTGTCGCCCTCAAGCACTTCAAGGACAAGCTCACCGTCCTGGCCTTGTCAAACTACGGATCAATAGACAAGCGAGAAGAGCTGGAATCTCATCTTCAGCCCCTGACGGATGAGGAGCTGCTAAGCCTGCTCAACCTGTTGGATCTCAGGGCCCTCTATCCCGACAGCCTCAACCTTCCCATCAGCCGCAAGTTCTTGACCGAGTTCGTCGTCTCGACATTCGAGCGCAGGCACACCTTTCACGACATCACGCGAGCCATGTCGTTGGTCCCGACGGAGGAGACGCTGTTTGACGAGAACTTCCACTGGGCCGACTCCTATGATGGCTCACGGCCTCTGCCCCTCCCCAAGCTCAACTTGCAGTACTTGTCGGCCGGAGACTTCATCTGGAGGGCGCTGGTGCTGTATCGTTGCGAGTCGTTCTACGCCGTCCGCAGGGATATAGAGTCTGCGCTCACCCGCCTACGGGCGGAAGGCGAACGACCTGGAGAGACCCGCTTCGCCGGATTCTCCAAGATGGCCATGCCGATCGCCAAACCATCGATCCTGGACGTCGTCCCCGCCATGGTCGGGAGCGAAGAACCTTCGATGGTCAAGGCCGAGGTCCTGTTCGACGTGCGGCGGCTGGGAGAAGGCGTGCGCAGGGACTGGGACTCGCTGCGGCCGGGAGACGCCGTTTTCCTGTTGGCGATCGAGCCCCCTTCCGGCAAAGCCATCAGCAACGGAGGCCACGCCCTCTCCGAAGCCGAGAAACTCGGGGTCGTGGCCGTGAGGACGGCCGAGATCATCCAGATCACTGACGAGAAGGGCCGTCACGTAAGGGATGGCGCCGAGCGTCTGGACAGCAAAAGACGGATCCAACTCAAGCTGGACTCCAAGAGCTACGCAAGGGACGCCGAACTGGCGGCCGCTGGCAAGCCGGATGTCTACGGCCGGATCAACCTCCTGCTCAGGCGCGGCCGAAGAGAAAACAACTTCAAGCCGGTCTTGGAATCGATCCGCACTCTTGTGCTTTCCGAAATGCCGCTGCCGTCTTGGCTCTACGAGGTCTTCCTGGGATACGGCGACCCCGCCGGCGCGCACTACAAGAACCTGCCCAATCGCCTCAGGAGGGTCGACTACCGGGACACGTTCCTCTGCTGGCAGCACCTCGTGGAGAGCTTACCGGGGAAGACCGTGGAGCCGGGCAGCGAGGTGTCCAGTAGCTTTGGGCCCCCCTACGTCCTGGAGACTGTCGACAAGCCAGAGGAGCCTCAGGGGAGCAAGACGTCCAAGAAGCGGCGCCGCGATGCGGAGCCGGCCCTGATCGCAGAGGTGGAGAACTTCATGGTGTCCACCTACAAGCCGCCGAACACAGGGCCGTACCCGATGGACGTGCCGCGACAGAACAGCGTGCGGTTTACCCCTGCGCAGATCGAGGCCATCATGTCTGGGTCGCAGCCGGGTCTGACGGTCATCGTGGGCCCTCCCGGCACTGGCAAGACTGACGTAGCCACCCAGATCATCAACAACATCTACCACAACTTCCCCGAGCAGAAGACGCTGCTCATTGCTCACAGCAACCAGGCGCTCAATCAGCTGTTTGCCAAGATCGTGGCCCTCGACATTGACGAGAGGCATCTGCTGCGCCTGGGCCACGGCGAAGAGGAGCTGGACACGGATGCCAACTTCAGCAAGCACGGACGTGTGGGCTCGTTCCTCGACAACCGCAATCGACTCCTTCTGGAGGTCAAGAGGCTGGCGGAGAGCCTGGGTGCCCCCGGTGCCCATGAGAACTCGGCCGAGTCCGCGGGCTACTTCAACACCTCGTACGTTGAGCCGGCGTGGGCCAAGTTCCTGGATGTCGTGGTGTCAGGGGATGCCGGCCCCGTGGACATTGCCCGGGGCTTCCCGTTCCACGTCTACTTCTCCAACGCGCCGCAGCCACTCTTCCCTCCCGAATCGACCCGGGCCCAGGTCGTGGACGTCGCGCTGGGCTGCTGGCGACACATCTCCAAGATCTTCTCGGAGCTGGCAGACATCCGGCCCTTTGAGATCCTGCGCCGCGAGAGGGACCGGGCGAACTACCTGCTGACGAACGAGGCGCGCATCATCGCCATGACGACGACCCACGCGGCCATCAAGCGAGGCGAGATCGCGGCGCTCGGCTTCCACTACGACAACGTCGTGATGGAGGAGGCGGCGCAGATCACCGAGATCGAGACGTTCATCCCGCTCGCGCTCCAGAAGCCGACGCAGGGCCGCATGCCGCTGCAGCGCGTCGTCGTGTGCGGCGACCACCTGCAGAACTCGCCCGTGATACAGAGCCTCGCATTCCGGCACTACGCCAACCTCGAGCAGTCGCTCTTCTCGCGCCTCGTCCGGCTCGGCGTGCCGACCATCACACTGGACCAGCAGGGCCGCGCGCGGCCGTCGCTCGCGAGGCTCTACGCCTGGCGGTACGCCAAGCTCGACAACCTGCCCGACGTCCTGACGGCGCCCGAGTTCCTGCGGGCCAACGCGGGGTTCAAGTACGACTACCAGTTCGTCAACGTGCCCAACTACAGGGGCCGCGGTGAGGCCGAGCCGACGCCGCACTTCATCCAGAACCTGGGCGAGGCCGAGTACGCGGTCGCCCTGTTCCAGTACATGCGGCTGCTGGGGTACCCGGCGGAGAAGATCAGCATACTCACCACGTACGCGGGCCAGAGGGCGCTGATTCGAGATGTGCTGGCGCACAGGTGCGCGAAGAGCCCTATCTTCGGGTTGCCCAAGGCCGTGGCGACGGTCGACAAGTATCAGGGCGAGCAGAATGACTGTACGTTTCTCCCCTTTTTTGTTTTCCTTCCTCCTTTCGTTTTGGTCTCCTCTCCTGTCTCCGTATCCTTTTCCCTCCGTCCTTCTTTCTTTACTCCCCCCCCCCCCCCCCCCTTCCCCCCTTCTTCATTGGCTGACACCGCCGCAGATATCATTCTCTCCCTGGTTCGAACGTCGAGGGTCGGGTACCTCCGCGACGTCCGGCGCATGACCGTGGCCCTGTCCCGAGCCAGGCTCGGCCTCTACGTCCTCGGCCGCCGCGACGTCTTCGAGGCCTGCCCCGAGCTCCGCCCGGCGTTCGACCTGCTCCTCGCGCGGCCCGACAAGCTGTCCCTGGTGACCGGGGAGCTGTGGCCCACGCCGAGGCCCAACCCCGAGGATGAGGAGAACACAAACACGAATCAGGAGGCGCCTGCCGTCGAGGGCGAGGCGGTCATGGAGGGCGTCGAGCACCTGGGCCAGTACGTGTTCGAGATGACGAACACGAAGCTGAAGCAGCTCCAGGGGGACCATGAGATGACGACGGCCGAGGGGCCCGAGATGGTGGCGAATGGGGATGCTGAGGGTGAGGTTGAGGGTGAGGGTGAGGGTGAGGGTGAGGGTGAGGGTGAGCAAGAGGGCGAGGGCGAGGGGCAGGAGCACGAGGGGTATTATGAGGATGAGAAGGTGGAGCCTGATATTCTCGAGGTCCGTGAGGGAGAGGGCAATTGAGCTCTATTGCAAGAGATGACGAATGTTTCAAGAGATGCCGGATGGCTGAACATTTCCACTTTGTCTTGAGTCTGCAAAGGGTCAGGGATATTCCATAAAGGTGAAGCACTGCAGGATGCAGTGGTATGATGATTATATGGCATAAGTTTCCAAAAAAAAAGTTGGTGATGATTACAAGATGCCAGAGAATTTTGTTCTTTTTTTTCCCCATGCTCTATTTACAATCCTCTAGGACCAGCAAGCCTTTCTCTTCAAATATCAAATCATCTCGCCACGACTCCTAGCATGGTTGAGTTTTCTTTTTGTTCTTTCTTTTTCCATTCTTCTTCGTCCTTCTCTTAGTTTCCAAGGGACATCTGCTTCTTGATCTCGGCAATGGCCTTGCCCGGGTTGAGGCCCTTGGGGCAGGCCCGCGTGCAGTTGAGGATGGTGTGGCATCGGTAGAGGCTCATGGAGTTCTCGAGGTTGACCTTGCGCTCGGCGGTGCGCTCGTCGCGGGAGTCTGCGAGCCAGCGGTAGGACTGGAGGAGGATGGCGGGGCCGAGGTACTCCTCGGAGTTCCACCAGTAGGAGGGGCAGGACGTGGAGCAGCAGGCGCAGAGGATGCACTCGTAGAGGCCGTCGAGCTTCTTGCGGTCTTCCTTGCTTTGGCGGTATTCCTTGCCCTGGACTGGAGTCAGCTTGTCGCCTGGGAAACAGTAGAAAGGGAAGAGGAAAGGGGAGGGATCAGTTCAACCAGGACTCACATCTTCGGCAGGGGTGTCGCGCTGGAGGTAGGGCTTGATGGACTTGTATTGCTTGTAGAAGTGCGTCAGGTCAGGGACGAGATCCTTGACGACGTAGGTGTGGGGCAGCGGGTAGATCTTGACGTCGGCGGAGGACTCTTTGGGGATGCGGCCTGGCCAAGATGTCAGTACTGGGAGCAAGAAGATGGCCGAAGACGGATAGGACAAGAAAAGGGGGGGGTCACGTACACAAGCAAGCCAGGGTGTTCTGGCCGTTGATGTTCATGGCGCAGCTGCCGCAGATGCCCTCGCGACAACTCCTCCGGAAAGTCAGGGTGGGATCGAGCTCGTTCTTGATGCGGATGAGGGCATCGAGGATCATGGGCCCGGTCTTGTTGAGGTCAATTGTGTAGGACTGCATGCGGGGCTTCTCGGTCGGGGCGTCGGGATTCCACCGGTAGATCTGGAAGGACTTGAGCTGCTGCTGCTGGGGCTGCGGCGTGTCGCTGACGGAGGCCATGGATCGTGTGAAGACGGCGGGGCCGGGTCGCATGGCGGTCTTGAGGGCCGCGGAGCAGGAGCCGAGGGCCCTGAGGGGTGATGATCGTAGAGCGGCCATGATTTCTGTCAACTCTTCCTGGAATCAGGATCTTGGATCTTTCTCTTTTCGCGAAAGTTGTTTTCGGGGGGAGGGAAACAAGCGCCTGTAGCGATGAAGGTGAGCTTATAGAACGGGACGAGCGGGACAAGAGAATTGATGGATCGGCATGGAAATCTATCGGAGTACCTGCTTCTACCGCGCTGGTTGTGGCGAAAGAGACGATATCTCCTGGACCTGGCGAGCGCTTCCCAATTGCTGTCTGCAAGGGTGGTGGCGTGGGCGTGGTGGGCGATCCGAGGTTAGAGCAGCGCTGCGAGATGAAGTCGGTGGTGGTTTGGCCCGTGGAGGATGAATGTGATATGGGCTCGATGCGGGATGGCTGTCGAGGCCACTACCGCTAGCATGGGAAAGGTATCTTTCTTGGCGATGGCAGTGGCGGGATACGAGGAATCATGTGCGTCGAGAGGGCAAAAGTGAAAGTCCACGGCTAAACGTCGCGACGTGGCGATACTCGGCTCCGGATAGAAACCTTTGCGCCTGCGTCCGTTCTTTGCAGGCCGAATTCCTCCGGCGAGCCTTCTCTAGAACTCTAGCCAATCACAGCGCAGCAATTACTACGAGGTCTCTTACTGCCTGAAGAGGACTAGCGCACCACATATTACATAATGATCGCAGGAAAGAAATACTCCGTACCCGCATATACTCGTATGTACCGGTACTCGTAGACCGAGGGCAAGAGTGGAGACCGGAGGCGTTTGCTTCCGCGAAACCGATGCTTAGTCATGCTGGCGTTGCAGACAGTGTGATTGTCTTGCATATTCGCACATGGCAGGACGTCGATCTGCGTCTTTTCGAGGCCACAGAAACGGCGACGAAGGGCATGGCGAGATGGCATCAACAATCAAAGCTGTCAGCTGCGCTGCGCCGGGGTTGCAATGGGGACGGCGCATGATCGATGCGGGAAGGTCGATCGTCGCACGGTGCTACATGGGGATGAGAGTGCAGCCAAAAGCAGGACGCGGCACAGTATCACTCGTACATGTACTGGGCAATTTAGTACGAGTAGGTGGTACATACGCACACACAGACAGCGCAACGAAGGGGTGAGAATTTCGAGTCGGACAACTTTTGTCGGACAAACGCTGTAGCAATGCCTGGCCTCCAGCGAGGCATCTCTCGGCTGTGTGTCTGATTTTTGAAGGCAATGGATGAGGCCAGGAGAAACCATCAAACCGCTACCGGCCGGGCCCTGCGCGCAATTGGACGGATGGCCGGCCTCGAGACGCACTAGAAGGACGCAGAAGGCGAGTCGTCGGCGTTTCCAAGCATCAGGAGATGCCGCCCAAGCCGCCGCGGTGCCTGAAAAATGGCTGAGGGGGGGGGATGAAGAATTAGTTACAGGTAGTAGTATCAATCAATGTATATGTAAGAGAAAAGAGAAGAGAAACTGAAGAGAAGAGAACTTGACTCTCCATAAATTGATGCCATGGCGGGTGTGAATTGAGGCTGAGAATGTCAATGGCTCGACTCAATCTCAAATTGATCACATACTACTCGGACTACCTAACCTAGACTCACCTGTACTCGTATCTGAGTATACATACCGGTATCAGGAGATTCCAGGATTCAAATCCCCGCCTCAACCTCAGGCTCCGCTGTTTTTTCTCTTCTCCCCCCCCCCCCCCCCCTTCTCTCTCTTCTTCTTCCCCCCACAATTGCAATTGATCTCGACTCTGGGAGCTCCTTTTTCAGGCAGAGCAGCAGCAGCCTCTGCTTTCGACCGATCCATTCGTCCGGTGCTCCGAGGATTTGAGCATCCTCTTCTGGATCCTACTGTCCTCACTCGTTTCCCCCCCTCCTCTCTTCTCCCTCCTCTTTCCCTCCCAATCCTCCTCCACAGAACAGCTCCCACCATGTTGAGGAATTCCCTGTCGAGGGCCAGCTCCCAGCTGCTTCGCGGCTCGAGGAGTGGCTCCCTCGCCGCTCTCCCGGCCTCATCTTCGTCGTCATTGACGTCGTCGTCGGCTCGGCCCGCGTCGTGGCAGCTCTCGTCCGCCCGTCGAGGCCTCCTTGCCCTCAGCGCGCGCCGATCGTACGCGGCCACCACCAACTCCTCGTCGTCGTCGTCCTCGCCGTCCGATGCGACCCAGTCCGCCCCCGACCCGAGCGACAACTTCCTCTCGGGCAACACGGCCAACTACATCGACGAGATGTACATGCAGTGGAAGCAGGACCCCAAGAGCGTCCACGTTTCCTGGCAGGTCTACTTCAAGAACATGGAGAACGGCGACATGCCCATCTCCCAGGCCTTCCAGCCGCCCCCGAACCTCGTCCCCAATATGACCGGCGGCGTCCCCCGCCTCAGCGGCAGCCTCGCCCTCGAGTCCGGCTCCGACGTGACCAACCACCTCAAGGTCCAGCTGCTCGTCCGCGCCTACCAGGCCCGCGGCCACCACAAGGCCAACATCGACCCCCTCGGCATCCGCAACACCGCCGAGGGCTTCGGCAACGTCCGCCCCAAGGAGCTGAGCCTCGACTACTACGGCTTCAGCGAGAAGGACATGGAGACCGAGTACACCCTCGGCCCCGGGATCCTGCCCCAGTTCATGCGTGACGGCCGCGAGAAGATGACCCTCCGCGAGATCGTCGCCGCCTGCGAGAAGATCTACTCGGGCTCCTACGGCGTCGAGTTCATCCACATCCCCGACCGCGAGAAGTGCGACTGGCTGCGCGAGCGCCTCGAGGTGCCCCAGCCCTTCAAGTACTCCATCGACGAGAAGCGCCGCATCCTGGACCGCCTCATCTGGAGCTCCAGCTTCGAGGCCTTCCTCGCGACCAAATACCCCAACGACAAGCGCTTCGGCCTCGAGGGCTGCGAGACCCTCGTCCCCGGTATGAAGGCCCTCATCGACCGCAGCGTCGACTACGGCGTCAAGGACATCGTCATCGGCATGCCCCACCGCGGCAGGCTCAACGTCCTCAGCAACGTCGTCCGCAAGCCCAACGAGTCCATCTTCAGCGAGTTCGCCGGCACGCTCGGCGCCGGCGACGAGGGTTCCGGCGACGTCAAGTACCACCTCGGCATGAACTTCGAGCGTCCCACCCCGTCGGGTAAGCGCGTCCAGCTCTCCCTCGTCGCCAACCCGTCCCACCTCGAGGCCGAGGACCCCGTCGTTCTCGGCAAGACCCGCGCCATCCAGCACTACAACAACGACGAGAAGACCCACCGGACCGCCATGGGCGTGCTCCTGCACGGCGACGCCGCCTTCGCCGCCCAGGGCATCGTCTACGAGTGCCTCGGCTTCCACTCCCTGCCCGCCTTCTCCACCGGCGGCACCATCCACCTCGTCGTCAACAACCAGATCGGCTTCACCACCGACCCGCGCTTCGCCCGCTCCACCGCCTACTGCACCGACATCGCCAAGGCCATCGACGCCCCCGTCTTCCACGTCAACGCCGACGACGTCGAGGCCGTCAACTTTGTCTGCCAGCTGGCCGCCGACTGGCGCGCCGAGTTCCAGCACGACGTCGTCATCGACCTCATCTGCTACCGCAAGCACGGCCACAACGAGACCGACCAGCCCTCCTTCACCCAGCCCCTCATGTACAAGCGCATCACGGACAAGGTGCCCCAGATCGACATCTACGTCGACAAGCTGCTGCAGGAGGGCACCTTCACCAAGGAGGACATCGAGGAGCACAAGCAGTGGGTCTGGGGCATGCTCGAGGAGAGCTTCTCCAAGTCCAAGGACTACACGCCCACCTCCAAGGAGTGGACCACCTCCGCCTGGAACGGCTTCAAGTCCCCCAAGGAGCTCGCCACCGAGGTCCTCCCCCACAACGACACCAAGCTCGACTTCCAGTCGCTCGAGCACATCGGCCAGGTCATCGGCTCCAGCCCCGAGGACTTCCAGATCCACCGCAACCTGAAGCGCATCCTCAGCAACCGCACCAAGTCGGTGGCCGAGGGCAAGAACATCGACTTCCCCACCGCCGAGGCCCTCGCCTTCGGCTCCCTCGTCAACGAGGGCTACCACGTCCGCGTCTCCGGCCAGGACGTCGAGCGCGGCACCTTCTCCCAGCGCCACGCCGTCTTCCACGACCAGGAGACGGAGCAGACGTACACGCCGCTCCAGCACGTCAGCAAGGACCAGGGCAAGTTCGTCATCTCCAACTCGTCCCTCAGCGAGTTCGGCGCCCTCGGCTTCGAGTACGGCTACTCGCTCTCGTCGCCCAACGCCCTCGTCATGTGGGAGGCCCAGTTCGGCGACTTCGCCAACAACGCGCAGTGCATCATCGACCAGTTCATCGCCTCGGGAGAGGTCAAGTGGATGCAGCGCACCGGCCTCGTCATGTCGCTACCCCACGGCTACGACGGCCAGGGCCCCGAGCACTCGTCCGGCCGCCTGGAGCGCTACCTGCAGCTCTGCAACGAGGACCCCCGCGTCTTCCCGACCGAGGAGAAGCTCCAGCGCCAGCACCAGGACTGCAACATGCAGATCGCCTACATGACCACCCCGGCCAACCTGTTCCACGTCCTCCGCCGACAGATGCACCGACAGTTCCGCAAGCGTGAGTTTTTTTTTTTCTTTTTTTTTTATTTCCCCCCCCCCCCCCCCCCCCCCCGCACACCCCCCCACCACCCCCCCCCCCCGCGCTTTTTTTTTTTTTTTTTTTTTTTTTTCCCCCCCCCCCCCCCCCTTTTTTTTTTTGGAATGAAAAACCCCCCAAACCATTCCCCTCATCCCATCCTCTCAGGTAGAGATCGATGATGACTGACTGACTGACCGACTGACTGACCCTTTCGCCAGCCCTCATCATCTTCTTCTCCAAGTCTCTCCTCCGCCACCCCCTGGCGCGGTCCAACATCGAGGAGTTCACGGGCGCCAACGCCGGCTTCCAGTGGATCATCCCCGACCCCGAGCACCAGACGGGCGCGATCAAGAGCCCCGAGCAGGTCGACCGCGTGATCCTGTGCACAGGCCAGGTGTGGGCCAGCCTGCACAAGTACCGGGCGGAGAACAAGATCGACAACGTGGCGCTGACGCGCATCGAGCAGCTGAACCCTTTCCCGTGGCAGCAGCTCAAGGAGAACCTGGACATGTACCCCAACGCCAAGACGATCGTGTGGGCGCAGGAGGAGCCGCTCAACGCGGGCGCGTGGAGCTTCACGCAGCCGCGCATCGAGACGCTGCTCAACGAGACGCGGCACCACGACCGCAAGCACGTCATGTACGCGGGGCGCAACCCCAGCGCGTCGGTGGCGACGGGCCTCAAGCACATGCACACCAAGGAGGAGCAGGACTTCCTCGAGATGGCCTTTACGGTCAAGCAGGACAAGCTCAAGGGCGAGTAGGGCTTGGGGCTGCTTGGCTGCTGCGCGTTTAGGTGCTGAGGCGGCGGCGGATGCTCTGAAGGATCAATCAATCAATCAATCCATTCAGTATGCTGGGGGGGGGGGGGGGGGGGGGGGG
>NQYQ01000018.1:444848-465705 GCA_003055925.1 Escovopsis sp. Ae720 | reverse complement strand
ATCAATACATCAATAAGCTAGGTTGATTCTGCAGTGAGGTTGTGCAGCTGATTGGCACATGATGCTAGAGTCTGCATTAGTAGTAAGAGTAGAGGTAGCCTTGAGTCGCAGTTATCACGAGTACTCGTACGCCGCCGGGGCGATGAAGGATTCACCCGAGAAAGGGGCCTTCAGGGGCGTAGAAGGAGTCATTTGGTTCCAAGGGACATGGAGTATTCATTGATCAATATTTGGCATGGAGGAAGGAGAAGAGGGATTCATCACCCACTGGCACGGCACTCCAGTGAGTCATGTCGTGCGTCAATATGCCTAGGTATTGATGGATTGGATGTACTAAAAAAAAAAAAGGGGGGGGAGGGGGGAGGAAGGCTCAATTATATGTCTGGAGGGTGACGTTTTGACGCTTTTGTTCTAGAAGACGGTTGCTGTCTGGGCTCTCGTCACAATTGATATGATCCATCGGATTGATGGATCTTGATCAATTCAGTTCAACCTTACCGGTACGATGATCGGAGCACGCGCACTACTACGAGTACTAGTAGTAGTTGCAGTCCTTGGGCGTCATGATCCAGTTCGTGACTCGGAATTGCAAGATGATACATTGGATTGATGGATTGATGGATTGATCAATGGGGACTGCTGCTCCACGACGGCCTGCCTTGGGTTTCTCGAGCTCGAGGAGGCGGAATTCAATGGATGAGGAGAGACAGTACGAGTACAGTGCTGAGCTTTCAGGTGATTGGAGGACTCGAGTCTCGTATTGATGTACAGGTACGGAGTACAGGTAGGTATGGAAGGCAGTGGGTGCGAGGGAGGGACCCTGTGCGTACGGTTCTAGGCGAAAACCTTATCACTCCAGTGCGGCATTACTAAGTCGTACGGTGCTCCGTATAGAAATCAATGCTAACCTGGAACTCGTACGGAGTACAAAAGATACTATGGACTCCAACGCCTGATCCGGGATCGACGAGTGCCCAGAAGACAGCCCTACAAGCCGTCAATACTAGGGCACGATGCCCATCATTTCAACTGCAGTGCTTTTGCAGCATTGTGAATGCAATGTTGATGATGATGGTCGATTTCAAGACAGGCCGGACTGAGCACTGGGAGGCATCTACTACTCTACTACAGGTAAGGTAGTGCTAGGGGAGCATCGACGACTGCTACTCCTGTGCTCTGTAGTACGAGTTGAGTACCACCTACAGGTGGTTACCTGTAGTACGAGTACCTCCAGGTACTGTGGTAGTAGTACGAACCGGTAGAGCATCCTGAGTGCAACCGCGTGCGAATGTCAATGGCCAGGGATCAATCCATTGAGGTGAAGGATTGTGAGGAGGGTTGGTGGCGGGCCAATCCTGTTCGGGACTTAGCGGCCTCTGTCGGTGCTGAATCTCGTCGGTGAAATTTTAGCAGATACAGTGCGTGTGCGACCCAGAGGCACGGAGGTGAAATGCTACTAATAGCACCATGGCCGTGCTCCGGAGTGCTCGGTTCGAATCATTGTGGATCATTGATCTCGTCAAGGTCGGACTTTACAGTGACGGAGGAGCATCGATGTACTGTGCTGCTGCAAGAAAGTGCGATTCGACGAGAAGTTGCCATCTCTGCTCGTGGACACAAGGGAAGGCAGTACGAGTAGTAGCGGCCAGAGCAACTTACGAGTACTACTCCGTACTTGCACTCGTACTCCGTACTCGTACTCATCTTCATCGCTGCTGCAGTGGTTATACTCCCTGTACGGAAAGGTACCTACGGAGTACTACCTACCTACTCATAGATCGGACAAGAGGCAGGTGCTCCGTACTACGTGATTGCAGTGCGGATGACCTGGAAGGCGCGCCGGGGAATTTGCCCTGGAACGTGAATCGCAGAGGCAGGAGGGACCGGGAGATGGCCTCGATCCAGTGACTCGGGCAAGAGCAGCCTGAGCTCAGCTATCCGTACCTGCTCCATGAGCCTGGAAATCACTGCAGCTTGAGGATGCAGTTGAATGGATTGATTGATTGATTAATTCGAGCATCTCCAACTTGCATTCAGATTTGATCAATCAATCAATGCATCAAATCAATCCATCACTCTTCAGCAAAAAAAAAAAAAACTTCGAATCATTAAAATCGAAGCGTCAAAAATCATCCCAGACCGGCCCGGAGCTTGGCGCCGGCAAGCCCTGCCAGATCAAAATCGATCTGCCAAGTGCAAACACGCACACAGCACGCCAGACCCGCCCCGACGCAACAAGCGGGACGCTGTTCGCCCACCTCGTTCGCCCACCTCGTTCGCCCACCCTCGCTCGAGCCCTTGCTGGCACTCGAATCGCTCGAATCGCTGGAATCGCTGGAATCGCTGGAATCCCCAGTCGAATCAATCAGTCAGGCCGCCTCGCCTTTTGCTGCGCCCACGCCAGGTTGAGTTTTTTGAGCCTTGAGGCCCTTTTACAGGTACGTCTTCCAGCAAGTCATAATTCAGCCCGCCTGCTGCCCAAATCCTCCCCCCCCATTATATATATCAAATATATATATAAAAAAAAAAAAAAAAAACCTTCAAGCCTGGATTGATCCATCCATCCATCCATCCACCAACGTTGCTGGTTCTGGTGGGAGTTTTTTTTGTAACCCTTTCCCTGCGCCAGTCCGACTCCTACCACTGGTACTCGTACGAGTAGTACTGCCTCCTACCTACTACTACTACTAGTCACCCACCCTCTTCTTTCTCTTCCTCTTTTTTTTTGTCTCCCTTTCACCAGCATCGGGCTGTCTTCTGGGTCTGCTAGATTCTGATAGCAGTCCAACAGGGGTTGATCAAAGAAGTCATTTCTTTGCTAATTTTTTCCTTTCTTCGACTCTGCCGCGCCGGATCGTAGCCAAAGTCGTTTTGTTTGAGACGGCCTGCCTACCTACCTACTACCGGTACGCCTCCGTCGACGCACCGACCGCCCAGCAAGGGATCAAAGCCGCCCGCGTCTCTCGGTCGGCATCATTCACTCCTTCGTGGTCCATCGTCATCACGGAGAACTCGGAACCGCCCAAGCCGGGAGAAAGAAACTTGCAAGGAAGAAAGAAGGAAACAAGGAAAAATAAAAAGAAGACAGGTCCTGAGGATCAAGCAGAAGACACAGGCGGTTTGAAAGATATACTGCCACTCTCTGCCGCGTGCTCTCGTTACCCCAATACCTACCTACCTACTTCTTTTTTTTTCTTATCGGGAGCCCTATCGAGAGTAGAAATCAGGTCTTCGCCTTGTCCGAATCTGGAAGATACCCCTCCGCAAAGCACCAAAACTTTTGCGGGCTTCATCCTTGTCTTTTCCACGAACCCCACACATTCTCGCTCTCTCGGATCCATCTCTCTCTCTCTCTCTCTCTTCTTCCATTCTTTTTTTCTTCCCTCTTTCCTCTTCCTCCTCGCCTCCGCCGCCGCTGCAGCCAGGTCGAGTCATTTCTCGCCCCCTCCCTCCCCCCCCTCCCCCCCCTTCCTCTCGGTCCTCTTCTCGACAGAAGAGGCCTCCTCATACTCGCTTCGCGGTCGCTCTCCTACTCGACCCCGAACCTTTTTATGACGTCGCCTGCGAACCATCGGATTCCGATTTTGGCGACCTCCACTTCAACCACCTCCTCCTCCTCCGACGCCGCCGCGACTCCGGCTGCTTCTTATGCCTCCGACGCTGGTGCGCCTGACAACAAGTCTGCTCCCGCGCCTCGCCCTCCCGTCGTGGTAGGCTCCTCTTTTGCTGCTGCCGCTCCCGCGCAGAATGCAAAGCCTGCCCCTCCGACTTCTTCTCTGAACGGCAAGACGGTCGTTGTTCCTGCAGTCCCTGCAGTCGCTCGCGGCCCATCCAACATCCACGACTCTCCGGACATCCCTCGTCAGAGCTCCGTCACCATGGCTACCAATGGCCCCAGCGGCTATGTCGCCAACGGCGCCTCCATCGCCGGCGCCAAGTCAGGAATCCGCTTCGGCTACGATTCCCCCGCCATGGCTCACAGCACCCCTCAGACCGGCCACACCGCGCCCATCCCCATCCCCGGGGGAAACCAGCGCGTGCCCTCGCCCGCTCACTCTCCCTCCCCGATCCCCCAGCCTTCGGCAAGCGGCGGTCGACCTCCCGCCGGTCTTCAGCAACCTGGCGGCCAGATGACCTTTGGCAGTCTCACCAGTGAAGGCGATGTATGTTCTTGCTCTTGCCCTTGCTCTTGTTCTTTCCCTTTCCTCTTCTATTTTCTGCTGCAATTGCTACCACAAAACCCATCTGCTCTCCCCATCCCGTCTTGCCTCCCTCTTCTTCAAGAAGATGGTCTCCTCCCCTTCTTCAAGAAGATGGTCTCCTCCCCTTCTTCTTTTTCCTACTAGTATTCCCCCCCCCCACCCCCCACCCCCCTTCACAATGTTTCCACCCTCTATTCTTCGATCTTCCACTTTGAAATTGCATTTGCTTTCTCTGTGTCTTTCTTCGTCTTCTTTTTCTTCTGGTGAAACATTTGGCTGACCAAGACATTTTTTCCCCCCTTTCTCGAAACAGCGCCACATGGCTCAGGGTTCTCTATCCTCTAATCCGAACATTCTAGGCTCGCAGCCTAACACCCACTTCCGCCGGGAGTCGAACCACTCTATTCACAACGAGAACCAGGGCGGACCCAACCGCGGCAACTTCGGTGCTCAGAGACAGCAGGGCCGCAACGGCTTCAACCCCCATGCGAACCAGTTCAGCAATACAATGGGATACCCTCCCAACAACTCGTATCGCCCCGCCGGTGCAGGCCAGGCAAGAACTATCCCGCCCCCCTTCCAGCCTCAGCCTCGGAACATCCAGTATCCGAACTCGCCGCAGCCAAACCGGAGCCCGGCCCTGGTCTCGTCCATGCCTGGCACTCCGAACATGGCCCCGGCCTCCATGCAGCCCGCCATGAGCATGCAGAATCCGAACTTCCACTATCCGCCCCCGATGGCCCCTCAACATCAACAAGTACAGTTCCCCTTTCCTGCCGTGACCTCTACTGCTGCTGCCACTACTGTTACTGCTTCCAACAACCACCACCACAACAACCACCACCATCTCCACAACAGCAACAGTAATTTCAAGCCCTACACAAAACAACAGTTCAAAAACGCCAAGGGCCGTCGTGAGCACGACAGGCCTTTGATCGTCGGAGGCTCCCTGGAACATGCGCCCGATCCCTACCAGGGGCCCGCACCGCACTCCCAGCGTCGTTTAAGTCAACGCGCAGACGGGATGTGGCGCCATCAGATCCTCAACAACATTCGCGTGGTCTCTCAAGAAGCCTTGGAACCGAGCACGATCCTCATCCCTCAGCCCCCTTCCTCTGCCCACGTCCCCCACTCCTCTAGTGCTTTCAGCAATATCAGCAACAACTTGAGCAACAGCACCAACCATCATTCCCCTCAAGCACCCCCCATTGATTTGTCTCCAGAGAATGGCGGATTCGAGTACTGGCTAACGTTGAAAAATCAGAATTTCGGCTTTCCCCCTCCCCAGGTGGATGCCTACGGCCGCCCTATGAGCTTCGGCGCTTACGGCAACGTGCCGTACATGCCTCCCCCGCAGACTAACACCCCAGCCTACGGACAGCAATTCGTTCCCCCTTCGTTCCACCAGGGGGCTCTTCCCATGACCCGGACTCCCTCCCAGCCCGAGCGACCTTCGAGTGCCTCCCAGCCTAACCAGCCTGTGATTTGCCAGTCGAACCCCCAGGCCCAGACTGCCCAGCCGAAACCGTCGAACAGCTTCGTCAAACCTAGGAAGAGCGCGGCGATTCAAATCAAGAATGCCGCCGGCGAAGTCGTTGATACCTCGAGCTTCAAGCAGCCCGTCTCCCCGGCGCCGGCCAGCCATCAGGTCCGGTCCCCACCCGTCGCCTCCACTCCCACCCCTCCGCACAAGCCTTCCACCCCGGCTCACGCTCGCTCCGAGAGCCAAGCCACTCCTAAGACTCGCAAGGAGATCCAGGACGAGCTGAAGGCCAAGATCATGCAGGCCACCCAGGCCGCCAACAAGGAGGAGGAGAAGAAGGAGGAGGAGGCCGCCCCCGAGCCGGAGGCCCCCAAGCCTGTGGCGCAGCCCGAGGCCCAGGTCGAGGAGCAGAAGGAGCCCGAGACCAAGCCGGAGCCGCCCGTCGTCGAAGAAAACAGCAAGGCGGCCGCGATCGAGGAGCCCACCGCTGTCCCCGCCGCTCCCGCCGTCGAGGAGAAGGCCGCTGCGCCCGTCGACGTTGCCGAGGAGAAGGAGCCTGCCCAGGTCGTAGAGCTGGCGAAGGTGACCGAGCACGAGAAGCCCGCCGAGCAAGAGAAGCCTGCCGAGCAGCCCGCGGCCAACGCTGAGCCCGAGGAGGACGAGATCGAGCGCATGATCCGCGAGATGGAGGAAGCCGATGCCCGACGCGAGAAGGAAGAAGAGGAGCATCGCAAGAAGAAGGAGGTCGAGAAGGCCGCGGCCAAGAAGCTTGAGGACGAGAACCGCAAGAAGAATGCCGAAGAGGAAGACCGCAAGCTCCGCGAACAGGAGCGCGAGATGGAGAGACTTGAAGAGGAGAAGGAGCGCAGGCAGCAGGAGGCCGAGGCCTCCGGCAAGACCTTGTCTGTCGCCGAGGCGCTCGCCAAGGCTCGCGGAGGCGACACCGGCGCCAAGGATGATTCCTCCAACGTCGACTCCGTCGCGGACCAGCTCGCGGACATGAGCGTCGGCGACAAGGACGCCGCTTCCAAGGAGAAGCGAACCCCCAAGCCCGCGGCGCTGAACCTCGCGCCCATCAACACCAAGCCCGTCGAGCCGCCCCAGCCCAGCGCCGCGCTGCAGTCCCTGCAGTCCGCCCGCTTCCTCACTGTCATGGATCAGGAAGTCTACCCCGCCGGCATCAAGTCCCCCAACCCGGCCCTGAACGCCGCCGTCACCAGCAAGGGACGACACTACAAGTACGACGCCGCCTTCTTGCTCCAGTTCAAGGGCGTCTTCACCGAGCAGCCCAGCCTCCAGTTCTCGCACACAATCAAGAACCTTCTCGGCGACGGCGACGGCGGCCGATCCGCCTCCAGGGGCCAGACACCCACCGCCAGGCAAGGCTCCCGCGGTGGTGGCTTCCCCGGCGGTCCCTTTGGCGGTCCCCCGGGAGGCCGCACCCTCCCTCCCGGTACCACGTCGATGGAGCGCATGGCCATCTCCAGCGGGGCTTTGCCCAGACCCCCCGTCAACCCCATGGCCTCGTTCCAGCGCCCCGGGGGTGCCTTCCCCACGGCCACGCCTATGTCCAGGACGTCCTCTCAGAACTTGCGCAGCATGCCCCACTCTCCTCGCGCGAACAGCCGCTCGACTCGCGGAAGCCGTCGCAATGACATCAACGCCAAGGAGATCCAGGCTGCTAAGACCATGCCTCTGACCGCTGGCCAGGAAGTCAAGCCCATCGCCATGACCGCCAACGGATGGAAGGCTTCCAGTCTCACCGCCAAGGCCGGCGCCCAGCCGGGACAGAACGCCTCGGGCTACCTCGACCCCGAGATGGTCCAGAGGAAGGTCAAGGCCGCGTTGAACAAGATGACGCCCGAGAACTTCGACAGGATCGCCGACCAGATCCTCCTCATCGCTTCCCAGTCCAAGGACGAGTCCGACGGACGGACCCTCCGACAGGTCATCCAGCTCACCTTCGAGAAGGCGACCGACGAGGCCCACTGGGCATCCATGTACGCCAAATTCTGCAAGCGTATGCTTGAGACTATGAGTCCGGACATCCGCGACGAGCGAATCAAAGACAAGAACGGCAACACCGTCTGCGGCGGCAACCTGTTCCGCAAATACCTCCTTAATAGATGTCAGGAGGAATTCGAGCGGGGCTGGACGACCAACCTCCCCGACCCTAAGGAGGCCGAGGGGGGCGAGGGCAAGAGCTCGGGCGAGGCAGTCATGCTCACGGACGAGTACTATGCCGCCGCCGCCGCCAAACGACGGGGTCTTGGTCTTGTTCAGTTCATCGGTGAGCTGTTCAAGCTCGGCATGCTCACGGAGCGCATCATGCACGAGTGTGTCCACAAGCTCGTCGACTATAAGGGCGTTCCCGACGAGGCTGAGATCGAGTCACTCTGCAAGCTGCTGCGGACGATTGGTGCCAACCTGGATGAGACCGACAAGGGCCGTCCCATGATGGACGCCTACTTCTCGCGCATCCAGACCATGGCTGAGCTCCCCGAGCTCCAGAGCAGAATGAAGTTCATGCTCATGGACGTCATCGACCTTCGCCGAGCCCGTTGGGTCTCTAAGGAAGCCAACAAGGGCCCCAAGACCCTCGACGAAGTTCGAGCAGAGGTAAGAGTCATCCGGAAAAAAATACTTCCAAAGATGAGAGAGTAGAAGAAAGGCAAAGGCATGCTGACTTTTCTTTTTCCAATGCAGGCTGAGGCCCAACAGGCCGCCAAGGCTCAGGAGGCCGCCAAGAGCAACCAGAGGGGAGGCAGCGGCCGGCCTCCCGCTGGCCGAGGCGATGTTCGCAACTTCTCCGCTGGCTACGGCCAGCAGACCAGCAACCAGGTTGGCATGGACGACTTGAGGCGTCTCAAGGGATCTGTCGCTCGCACGTCGAGCCAGAACATCACGCTCGGCCCCGGACCGACGTCCATGTTCGCCTCTCGTAGTAACAGCGGCCGGCGTCTTGGTCCCGGTGGTGCCCTAGGACGTCCTGGTGACGACTCCAACCCGACGTCTCGATCTGGAACTCCTGGTCCTTCCCACTTCAACACATTCAGGTATGAGATGAGAAATTCCCCCCCGACTTTGAACACGCCCGTGGATACGTTGGCATGCTAACGTCGTTCCCTTTCAGCTTGTTGGCATCGACGGACGACCACCACCCCGGCTCCCCCCCCTCCGCTGGCCCGTCACCAATGCTAGCCAAGGCAGTACCGGCCAGCGACAAGGATAACGAGTGACGCATTTCTTTAGCAAACCAAAATTGTTCGGTGTCTTGTATTTCGGGAGGGGGGAAATAGACTTGGCGGGGCTACATTTCGTCGTGCATTTACAGGCTTTGATGCGAGCCTTTTTTCCTTTTTCCAAAAAGGGGCCCGCACGCATTTCACACTCGATACCTTTTTCCTTTTATTTCTTTTTCTCTTTCTCTCTTATTTTTTTTTCCACAACCCATAGACCGTTTCACCAGGCGGATGGAACAAAACAAAATGAGGTCCCCGACGAGAAGTAAAAAGGAGAGGGAGTGTTTTTTTCGCGTCTGCTTCATGTTTTCTATGGTCTTTTTTTCTTGTTCCTCTTTTCCACGCCTATTATCTCTCGCAACAGGGCTAGGGATCTTCTGTTTGTTTGTTTTATCAACGCGTCGTTCTATTCTGACCCTGGGTTCCTTCAAAGGTCCTCGGATAATGCGGCTTGAGGAGGGAAAAAAAGGGCAGGAATCGCCATCACGAAGGCTTCGAGGCCTTGGGAGGGTTCGGACTGCTAGAGGAGCGGGACGACCCCACGTGTCGAGATCTGGTTTCTGACGATTGATGAATGACTACTCCGCCGCCTCGTGTCTGCATTTGATTGTATTGTCTGAAGGCGTTTTGATATTTCAATTTTGTTTTTCTCTTTACGGTTGTGTCTTTTCGTCGCTTTTCGTCCCACCGGATGCTCTTTCCGGGTTGAGATCAATGCTTTCTCACAGGTAGGTAGTACCTACTATTGACTCCTTCCCTCTCTGTTTCGACGCATGTCCTGGGAAGGAACATCCCCGGGAAGCGAAGGGCAAGGGAAGGAAGGAAAGCACTCGAGCCGGATAGGAAGGAGCCTCGCTTGGGCTTGAGCGTGGCTTCCCGTCTGCATCAACGCCGATTCCGTGGCGGTGGACTCTTTGCCCCTTTCTTGTTCTTCTCTTTCTCGTTCGTGCCCCTTGCCATGATTCCCCTGAGATCGCGATCTTGCAACGCTTCGACCCGGAAGCTTAGGGTAGGGAGGTAGTACTTCCAGAGGACGGGGAAGGAGAAGGGAAACGGGAAACGGGAAACGGGAAAGAAGGCGCGATGTTAGGGCAGGAGGGGAGGGCGGGAATGGGTTATGGACTTGCACAAGGGATCAATTGGATACTAGTGTAGGACAGGACAGGACAGGACAGGACAGGACAGGACAGGACAGGACAGGACAGGATAAGAAAAAGAATGTGTTCAGTACATATTTCCAGGGTGCTGTCCTGCTTGGATTGGGTAGGCGTTATGCATGATGGATTGATGGATTGATGGCTTTGCTGAAGTCGTGCTGTTGTGGGATATTTATCACAATTGGTGTTGCTTTGGGGTTCTGGTTTGGGATGCTCTTGTACACGGTGAAGACACTGTTCTTGCTATAGGGTATGTTGTGATCAATGGATCGTGCAATATGAACAGATATGTATTGATGTCCATGTCAGATACTTGGAACTTGCTTGGATGTGCTGGACTCTCGGTAGGCTGCTTGCTTCGTTGCTTGAGGTGTGCTTGGCTCATGATGAGTGGATCAAGCGTGACTGTGGGATACATTGGTCAGGGGCTAAGCTTGCACCCGGTGGCTGGCTGCTACGGGATGGGTGTTTGTGCGGGATGAGCTGGTGGTGAAGTCATGAGATCGCTGGCTGTGATGAGCCGTAAGGGGTAGGAGTCAGGAATCAGGGGTCACGATTCAACACATGTACATCTCCCGCACGAACGGCACACTTGTGGGACAACAAACCGGCGCTGCGCGGCCCTGGAAGTCACGAATTCTTGCGGCTTCTATAGAGTTCCAAAAGAAAAAAAAAATGCCGTGCTCGTCGAGTGCTTGCTTGCCTCACAGCGGCCCACGCTCATTTCTCCGCGGGCACAACGGCCCTGCTGAACCCCAGCTTCCCAAACAGCGTGTCCATGGCGACCCATTGCCGCCCGCACTTCTCGAGGTACTGGTCCACCACGCCCTTGACCGTCCCGAAGCGCGTCCGGTTGTGCTCCGCCAGCGCGAGGATCTTCTCCCGGTCCCTGTCCGCGAGCAAGCCCGCCGCCGCTGCCGCCGCCGCCGTGTCGCTGGCCCGCGCCCGCGCCTTGTCCACGTCCCAGAGGCTCGCAAAGTACACGAGCTGGTTGTACATGGCCTTCTCCGTGTACTCGAAGCGCATGGTGCCGTTGCAGCCGCGCGCGAGGCCCTTGGGCCCCAGGCAGCACGTGCCGTAGACGCTCATCTGCCGCGTGCGGTTGCCGCACTGCGAGTCGTCACAGACGAGCCAGCCCTCGTAGTAGCGCGTCGTCTGCGCGCGCACCGCGCGCTCGACCTGCGCGACGATGGTGAGCGTGGGGACGACGGCGTCGCACGTCGGGCACGTCACGCCGGCGGCGGTGACGTGGCCGTGGGACGCGAGGAGGCCCTCGAACGCCGTGGGCGTCTTGCACCGGCGGCAGCGGATCGAGAGGCGCTCGCAGTCGGCGAAGCGCACCTCGTCGGGGATCTGGGACTCGAGCGGGTGCAGCTCGAGGTCCTCGCCCGACGCGCCCTGCTGCGACGGGTTCGCGCTGTACCGGCGGACGTCGAGCCCGAGGCGCTCGGCGAGCTGCGACGTCGAGGTCCCCGCGATGTTGGCGCACAGGCGCTCCACGGGGGGGAAGATCTGCTTGCCGATGTACCACTCCACGTCGGGGACGAGCTCGGGGTCCGCCTTGAGGTCGCCGGGGGCGTGCGCGCGTTTGGCGGCCGGCTCGGAGCTCTTGCTGCTCCCCGTGATGATGTAGGAGACGACGTCGCCCTTGCGGACGGTCTTGCCCCGGGCGATGTCGCGGAGGGCCACCTGCACTTGGGGCATCGAGTCCGCGTTCGGGTACTCCTTGGGCGCCTTTCCGAGCTGCGTGAAGATGATGTACTTCGGCACAGGGACGGCGAGCTCTCGCATCTTGGTGGCAATGTCGCTCAGGTACTCGTGGATCCGCGCCACAGAGACCTCGGTGTCGTCTCCGCACAGGATCTCGTCGAGCAGGTGCTTGGAGACCTCCTTGGAGAGGGCGCAGTACTCGCGGCGCTTCATGTCCAGACCCTTGACCTCCATCTTCTCGATGTACTTGCCGTCCTTCTCGACCAGGTTGATGGCCGCGTACTTCTTCTTGGCCTGCAGCAGGATGCGCCGGAAGATGTTGTCGATGTCGATCTCGAGCAGCTTGTACTGCTCGTTGACGGCCTTCTTGAACTCGTTGCCCACCTTGAGCGCGTCGGCTATGTTGTCGACGTTGGCGTTGATCATGACGGAGTCCGTGTCACCGTAGATGACCTGCAGAGACTTGCTCTCGGCGAGGTCTTTGGTGCTCCGTAGAATCTCACGGCCTTTGGACGTGGTCAGGATGGCCAACGGCCGGGCGTAGAACCGCGACTTGGTATAACCCAGACAGCCGTACATGGAGTTAGCCGTCAATTTCAGGGCCAGCTGTTTGATGTCCCATGTCGCAAGCTGCTCGGGGGTTGCCCGCTTGTCCTTCATCAGAGACTTGACCTGTCGACGGCGGCTGACGAGCGTGGAGATCAGCCTGGGCAGGATGCCGAGGTCTTTGCCAACGGGAACTTCAGGGACGGCATCCTGGTCCTCCAACTGTAGGTCATCATGAGTTAGCCTCCCTCAGTTTCCCGCGTTGCGGCATGGGTGGACCTTACCGATGCTGTTCGATCAACCGTGGTGAAGCAAATGTTGTACTCCTGGATGATCGACGGATACAGCGAGTTGAAGTCCATGACGAGCACAAACTTGTCGTAGAGGCCCTTCTCGGGCTCGAACACCAGGCCTCCCTTGTACTTGTCCTTCTTCTTGCCATCTCCCGCATCGTCGTCATTGTTCTCCTCCTCGGCCTTTTGTCGTCCGCGGAACGTCTGCTTGTCCGGGCAAATGTACTTGCTGCGGTGGAACTCATGCAGCAAGATGAACTCGTTCCGCTCCGCACGCGTGCCCGTCAGGGTACGCGCCCACGAGTTGCCGGCGAGATTGGTCAGCACCTTGGTCAGGGGCAGGAGCTGCACGCTGACAGCCAGGGCGGCGATGTAGTGCGTGTCGGCCTCCATGTGAGTCACGTAGTCCATCAACCCCTTGCTCTCCTTCGCCCAGGTGCCGAGCGCGACCTCGTTGTCGACGTCACGGCGGATGTTGTCTCCCGTCAGGTAGAGACTGCACATTTCGGTCAGGCTCCAGGTCTGGCACTTGAACATGGCCGACTTGCCGGCGTCGTTGGCAAGATCGCAGAGCAGTCGACCGGCGATGACCTGACGCTCCGCGAAGATGTTGCTGCCGACTTTGCCCATGGAGGAGGGCCACTGCGACCGTCGGAGCCGCCCGAGCCTCGACCATTGATGGACCTTCTTCTCGTGGAGGCGGTTCAGGAGCACGCTGTAGTCGACACCTTCCAGCTGGTGCCCGATCACCACGTCGGGATCTGCCAAGTCGACTTGGGCGAGGAAGTAGCTCAAGATTTCGTGTTCCTGCTTCTTCAGAACGATGGTGCCTCGGTTCCTCGACTTCGCCATAGAGTCGAATCCCATGGGGAATGACTGTCCGTGAGGGCGGATCACGGTGAATGTCCTGCAGGGAAGCTTATCTGCGGGGGTTGTGTCGCTCAGGGAAACCTTTTCGTAGATTCTCGCGCTCATGGCAAGGATCTCCTGCTTGTTCTCCTTGGCGTTAAACGCAGTCCTCATTGCAAGGCTCATGAGCGTCAGGGGTGGCGCATCCACGTTTTCAGAATCGCTCATGACTGAGATCATGTCCGGATGCTCAGCCAGGACCTCGAGTTTGCAATGCGATCCATTTTTGATGGCTTGGTAGTCGGCATCTTGAACCTTGAGCCAGCAAGGACCCATGATGTTCTTCCACAGCACGAACTGCTCGAAGAGAGCGGTGTTGGTACCGAAAATGTGGGAGAATGTCTCGCCCTGGGCATCCGCGTTGATCGGATTTTCTGGGCACTTGTCAGCAGCTTGGACGTATTTCGCGATTCTCAATGACTTACTTGTGTATGGATACAGAAGCTTCATGTACTGCGCTGCTTTTGGAATCTCTGAAAGCTCAAACGCATACTTGCGAGTGCATGCTTTGATCTTGTACATGCCGACGTTCATCTTGGTCATGATCTCATCGACTTCGCCGTAGACGTCCATCATCTCGACCTGTTCGTCCGTCTCTTCTCCGTGCCGAAGTCGATGTTCTCGCGGAAGAAAATACAGCTTTCGCAGGATATTGTCCACCTTGACGAAGCAGCTGACGTAGGTCCTGGTTTTCTTGTTCAAGACCTTGCCGAAAAGGCACAGACTGCCATTGACCTCGGTGTAATCCATCCAGAAGAAATTCAGGGAGCCGTCAGCTTCGAGGGCATCATTGTGATCGATCTTGCCGATGACGTGAGTCTCTGGCTGTGAGCTACTGATGACATTGAGCCTCTCCGTCAGCTCGTTCCACGACGACGAATCCACCGAGGTATCGGGCGCTTTTTGTGATGACGGTACGGGCTGAGAGGAGCCCAGGTCTTGTTGGAGCGGTTTTCTGACTGGCCGGGACGAGGTGAGGTTGACGCTTTCCGTCTTCACGGTGCTGGCGTGGGCGACCTCCATCATGTCGTCGTCCTCGTCGGACTCGGGCTCTTTCTTCACCAGACCCTTGCGCTGCGCAACTTTGGCGGCTGGTGACGAAGGGGCCGGATCGCTCATCGGAACGTCGTCCGTGGTCGCAGGGTCGGGGTCGTCGCCGAGCGGAGGCAGGGTGCCCTCGTCATTGTCGACATCGTCATCGTGATCGTCGGCCGCCGCGAAGGAGAAGGGCTCTGGGGACGGGAGGCGGATGTTGACGCGCTTCTGCTTCTTGTTGCTGGGTTCCGGGGCGGGTGAGAGCGCTCTGGCCTTGCGTCGACTGCTGTTTGCCCTGGTGGGCTTGAGGATGGATGCTGCAGGACGGGGGGCGTTGGCATCGACTTCTCCGAGGAGGTCCGCGAGAAAGTCGCTGTCTTCTTGCGTTTTAACAACCTGTCAGGGAAATCCCATCAGCGCCTGTTTATTCTCTTTGCGCTCCGTGAATTCTCGATTGCCTGTCTGAACTTTGCCGATTTGCATTCTCACGCGGATCGGAAACATTGCGCACCTTTGTCTTCGTCGGGGCCCTGCTGGCGCCTTTTGTGAAGAATTCGCTGATGCTACGGTCGTTGGCATCCCGTTTCGCCTGCTCCTCCTGCAGCTTCTTCTTTTCTACCGCAAATCTCAGCACATCAAATTGTGGGGGCCTCAGGCGGAACAACGCAAGGTGACTGACCCTTTTTGCTCGGCCTCCCCCGGGCGGGCATCTCTTCTTCGCTGTCCGTGTCGTGGCGCCGCACCCGATCCCAGTCCTCCCGCCCATCGTCTGCGTAGCCCTCGCCATTGTCGTCCACCACGAAGTCATCCTGGTTCAGGCGATCCCGGACGATCTTCTTGTATCCATCGTCGTCGACCTCGTCGTATAGGGCGCCTGCGTCCTCAACCTCGTATGTGTCGAAGGCCTTCTTGCCGGCCTGGCGAAGGGCCTTGAGCTCCGCGAGCTTCGCCCTGGTGTTGGCCCTGGACATGGCTGGCCAAGAAGCGAGGTTCCGTCACCGGAGGCGTTTACTTTGTCGGATCGCTTCTCTGAACGACTGCTGCCGCAGTGTCCGGAATCGCGCCCTCGGTGCTCCAGAGACCGTTGAGAAGAAGTGGGCGCTCCTCTGATGAGGCTTCTGCTGATTGTCACCCGAGGGGTTGAAGCTATAGTACGAGTACGTGACGGAGTAGAAGCATTACGAGTAGAAGATCGGGTCATTGGCAAAGTGTCTTCCGCACAGTGGAAAAGCGCGTCTGATCGCGTCTGACGCGTCTATTGAGACGCGCTAAGTGGTTTCCTTGGCGGCTCTTGAAAGTGCTCCTTCCGCGAAGACGTACCGTTTCAAGGACAGGTTTTCGCACTGTCCCCGCCTCACCAACATCGATCAGCGGCTGGCTGTTCGAGGATCGCGAGATCTCCGATCTTAGCAAAATCAACATTGGAATGTGATGGATTCATCGGGCTTGCCTCTTCACTCCTGAACTCTTATCTTTAGGAAACATTTATGTGTCTTCCTACAGAGCTTAGTCTTCAAGAACTGATCAAGTCTGCCCACATCGCGCATCAAACACCAAAGAACCAGCAACATGATGTCATAGGCAGCTCCCCTTGAGCCACGCCTTAGATATGGCGATGGCCACTCCATTATGCCCTCACCGGCACCAGCTTGGCTTTCGATCTCTTCGATCACTCATCTCCTCATAGAGTCTTATTACAAAATGTGCATCGACGTTTCACCATGAAAGAGACATATCTGGCAAGTCTCCCATCTAGCTCCTGGAGACCCGAGCACCACACCGTGCTAACGCCCTTCGCAGGCCGGCGCAGCAGCAGCTCTCACAGTCGACATCCTCGTCTATCCCCTAGACACCCTCAAAACGCGCTATCAAAGCCAAGACTTCGTCACCAAAAATGCCTTCCCTCCCGGCCAGAAGACGCTGGCCCTCCGGGGCCTATACCAAGGCATCGGAAGCGTGGTACTAGCCACCCTCCCAGCCGGTGAGCGCCCCCATAAACGAGCCTTCTCGAGAGAGTAGCACAGAGCACAGGCTCACGCAAGTCACGGCAGCCGGGATCTTCTTCTCCACGTACGAGAGCGCCAAGGTCTTCCTCTCCCCCGGCGCCATCCCCGTTCCCGAGCCCGTCACCCACTCCCTCGCATCCGCCATCGCCGAGATGGCGTCCTGCCTGGTCCTCGCCCCCGCCGAGGTCATCAAGCAGAACGCCCAGATGGTCCGCGGCGATGCGGCCCACCCCGGCGGCAGCGCATCGGCATCGCTCGCCGCGTTCCGCCGCCTCACGCAGACCGGCACCGCTGGCCGCCTGTTCTCAGGGTACACCGCGCTCGTGGCCCGGAACCTTCCCTTCACGGCCCTCCAGTTCCCGATCTTCGAGTACACACGGGCGCGGCTATGGAGGGCGCGAGCGAGGCGGGGGAAGGGCGAGGGAGGGTCGGACGAGCGGACGCTGCCGGAGACGGGGCTGGTGGCAGGCGTCAGCGCGGCGTTTGCGGGCGCGGTGGCGGCTCTGCTGACGACTCCGAGCGACGTTGTCAAGACAAGGATGATGGTGCAGATGGACACGGAAGAGACTCCTGAAAGGGGTGAGAAGCCGCCGGCGAGTCGCAAAGGGACGGGGATAGAGAGAAAGAGGGGGACGTGGGAGGTCGTGAGGGAGATCTTCGAGCAAAAAGGGGTCAGGGGCTTTTTCCGAGGAGGCCTGTTTCGATCAGGCGCGACAGCTCTGGGGAGTGGGCTGTATTTGGGGACGTATGATATCGCGAAGCTCTTCCTTGAGAGGAGCTATCAGTCAGAGCGGTCGCTCTCCTAGACCGGCGTTGATGGGCATTTGCCAGGTGCGATGCCGATTCTCAGAATCTCCTGCTTTGTCGAAGATGACACCATGATATTGCAATATTGAAAGAAAAGATGCTTCTGTATGTATAACATGATTAGATAAAGGGATCATAGAGATCGTAGAAATATCCTTTGAGAGTAGACGTCCCGGCTCGTCCTCTTCCAGAACCCGCTCCAAGCCCGACACCCGGCCTTTCAGCATTCTTTATGACATTGATCAATGTATCCAACTATCGTGTTCTCATCATCCGCGATTCCGCTTGGACAAAACCGCAACGGACCCCGCATCGCGCGGCTCTATGTTCTAGGTATTCAAATGGGCCGCTCGTGGTCTCTCTTGTGATAATTCTCATTTGGCGGTTGTAGAGTCTTTGGACACCACGACGACGACGACACAGATGTCGTCGATCTTGCCACCCTGCCAATTCTCTTGCGGATAGTACTTCTTCACCTCCTTGGCAAACGGGCCGTTACGTATCTTATTGATGCTGGCCAGCTTCGCAGCCGTCACGAGCTCCGTCGCGAGCAGGCTCTGCAGCGTCGCGGGCTTGTCCGATCTGCCCGTGCCGGGGACGCTGACCCCGGACGCCTTCGTGAGCGCGTCCAGGGCGTCGGCGACGCGCGGGCCCGTGGTGGACGCCATGGTCCACGCGCCGGCCGCGACCATGACCCTGCTCGCGACGCGCAGGATGTCCTGGTTGAAGAGGTTGTCGAGCACGCCGTCGGTGGCGAACACGAGGACGTCGCCGTGGAGGAGCTTGTGGTGCGAGACGTCGGCATCGCGCGGGAGGTCGCAGAGCTGTGCGCCGCCAAACGCGGCCATCCGGGCGGCGACGCTGGGCGGGATGATGGAGAGCTGGAAGGGGGTGTTGAACGCGTGGGTCTGGGGCTCCGAGTACGCGTGCACTGCGCTGAGCCGCAGCTGCAGGAAGCCCGAGTCCCCGAGGTTGGCGACGTCGAGGATCCCGTCGGGCCGCGCGATGGCGACGCACGCCGTGCTGCTGCCGGCGCGCACGTTGCGGTCGCTGCAGATGGCGTCGTATCCCTGCTGCATGAGCCTCCTCGCCGTGAGGGGCGAGCTCGGGCTGGCCCCTGAGTCGTACTCGTACGCGGCGGCGGCCATGTAGTCGCAGAAGCCGTGGGAGAAGTCGCCCGGGTCGACACCCGAGTCGACCCATCCCCCCACGCCGTCTGCGACGCCGAACGCCACCGCCCCGGTATCGTTCACCCGGCTGACGAAGAAGGCATCGTGGCCTGACTCCGGACGGCTCGATCGTCGACGATGGCGTGGGGGCTGGATGCGGTTGTAGGGGTTGAAGTGGAAGACATGGGTGGAGGGATCGTAGGAGCGATCCTTTGCAATGAACGAGGCGGCGACATCAAACGAGTACTTGGGAGATGCCGCTGACGCAGTCGAGTACCTGTATAAGCATGCGGCGGGGGCGGCGGGGGAGACGGAGGAGACGGAGGACGGGAGTCTTGGTGCTATGGAAACAGGTTTGCTTTGGGTCAAATCTGCACGACCGGAGGTCAGTCAACGAATGGAAGAGAGCGATCAATCATAAAAGGGTTCGACCCCTTGAGCAGGGCGCCGTACAGGGAGATCGCAGGCCACTCCGAAGCCATCGCAACGGTGTTGCGGCAGCCAGTCTGCCATGGCAGAAAGTCGCCATCTATACTGTGTTCCTCCGCGCGCGGTGCTCCGAAGAACTCGAGAAGACTTGATCGAAGATATCGGGAGACTTCGTTCTCCAACCTCGCAAGCCAGCGCAGGGAGCTCGGGATGGATGGGCGAGCCCGCCCTCAACAAGCAGCGCGATCACCCGCCGATTCAAAGGTCGAGGAGCAAACCGCCTGCCATGCTTGAGCAGAACGAATGGAGGCACGAGAAGTCGAATTAGAGCACAGGGATCGATGTTCAGCAACCCGCCCGTTCCGAAAGAGAAGTGGATCAGTAGGTCGTATGTAGGCGATGGAGGAGGATCGGCGTTGCGCTGCATGAGACAAAGAAAAACGGCCAATGTCGATCGTCTCCTTTCTCCGACTTCTCGGGATGCCCCCACGAGGCCGCCTCGATACAAGAATCAATTCCTGGTAGTTGCATATGCATCTATCCACAATCCAATATTCAATTATCCAGATCAGCCGAGCACCTCCGCCGCATCGCCTACCTCGTACTACCTACAGGTAGTACCTGTAGTAGCATCCATTGGATGGATCGATTGAGGCAGAATCACCACCAAAGCACAGCTCATCACTTTGAGCTCCCTCTACCATCGCCACCGACGACGAGCCGCTGGCCCTGCACCATCTCTCAGTCGCCCTCTCGAGACCCGACCCATCGCGCGCATCGGGAGAAGCTCGTTCACCATGGCGCAGCTCCCGGTGCAGACCCTTCATCGGGACCCCCAGTTGTTGTATGTCATGGCTTCCTTACGCATCCAGATCATGCTGCAACCGCCCGGCTATGTGCTGACCTCGTCCTCAACCCGATAGCTACTGGATCCTGATCCCCATCACCGTCGTCATGGTCCTGACCGGCGTCCTCCGCCACTACGCGTCCGTCCTCATGGCCACGACCCCGAAGAAGCTCGATGCCAAGTCCATGCGAGAGCAACGAGCCCTGGCCCACGGCGTCAACCTGCGATCCAACTACCACGTCCTCTCGCAGAAGTCGTTTGAGAATCGGCGCGAGGTCCTCGTCGCGGGATTCGAGTCCGGGGCGTACCTCAAGGAGCCGGACAGGAAGGGACAGGCCCCGCCGAACCCGATGACCGACCCCAACGCCATGGAGGGCATGATGGGCATGATGAAGAGCAACATGGCCATGATCATCCCCAACACCTTGATCATGAGTTGGATCAATGCCTTCTTCAGCGGCTACGTCATCAGTAGGTCTTGAGCACATTTCCCCCGCGGCCGGCTGCATGGCGAATTGGGTTTGGCATCCCGGCTGATCAACGCGCGCGCAGTGAAACTCCCCTTTCCCATCACGATCAAGTTCAAGAGCATGCTGCAGGCCGGCGTCCAGACCAAGGAGATGGACCCACGATGGATGTCCAGCATCAGCTGGTACTTCCTGTGCATCTTTGGTCTCCAATTCGTCTATGTTTTCTTGCTTGGAAGCGACAATGGTGAGTTGAAGACCCCCCCTTCCACCCCCCCCACCCCAACCCCGGTAGTGCAGACAGACCTTTTCCTCCTTTAAACCAGCAAGACTGACCATTGTCTTTCTTTCCCCTCCCAGCCGCCAGCCAGATGGCCCAGCAGATGCAGGCTCAGCAAATGCCCATGGGGCCTATGGGAACCCCTGGACAGGACCCGGACAAGATGTTCAAGGCCGAGGCCGAGAACCTCGCTGTCGTTGAGCATTACTCGGTTCTTGATGGCGTCGAAGAGAGACTGCTGGCGGGTATCAAGTCATAGATTTTCCCTTCCCCAC
>NQYQ01000018.1:423233-444823 GCA_003055925.1 Escovopsis sp. Ae720 | reverse complement strand
CCCCTGCCCCCCCCCCCCCCCCCCCCTAACACCCCCTCCTTGCTGCTACTTAAAACAAGAGAGTATCAATATCGAAGAGCTGCCTGCGCCCCCGCTCAGATGATGCAATTCCGTCAAGCTCCGTCCCACCACAAGCAGACGCCAAGTCCCTCGACAGCCATGCTCCCCTTGATCTTGTACGGTGCCTTTGCCGGGGCGTCCTCTGCCTGCGTCGGCCCGGCTGGGGTCTGATCGTGCCACTCTTCGTCGATGACCTGGAAGCGAACCATCTCGTGATTATCGTAAAAGAGCCTCTCCTCGTCGAAGTTCCAGATCCAAAGCTGCTCGCTGTGATTGTACTCTGCTCCCTGGGGAAGCTCTTCGAAGGGCACGAAGATGTCGTCGAAGAAGTCGGTTCGCAGGTTGATCCCCGAGGGCGTGGAGCTGCGTATTCGGCCGAGCATCACCTCTCCCTTGAAAGGACGGAAGACGACCATCCGGAATTCGACTACACTCAGGTTGAGAATGGCGAGGAAGGAAAGGAAAAAAGTCAGCCTCAATGTCTCGCTTCTGAGACGAAAATTGCGACAGATGCATGGCTCTCGGGGAAGGGCTCTCACCATTGACGTTGACGAGACCGGTGCCGTAGCCGATCAGACCCTCGGAAGCCCAGAGGACATCGTACAGGCAGATGCAGAGGCCGATCTTCTGGATCACCTAAACGTCGAGAGGCCTCAAGTCAGTCCGACCTGGACTCGGCAAATTCGAGCGAGGGCCAGGCTGGATGTCACCGACCTTGTTCGCATACTTCGCGTTGATGTTGTCCTCAATGGCGACGATGCTGTGCTTGGAGAAGTCCTCTGGCGCGATCTGGACCAGGTCCGATATTTTCGTCTACGAGTTGTCAAGTCAGCCAAAGGACAGGAAGAACCACTTGCGAGCCCTCATCCCCAGAAGACCCTCTTCTTCTTCTTCCATAGAACGAACCATACCAGGATGAACATTGTGAAGGCGTGCCGATGTCCACAGCGTCACACGCCGCGCATTGTGCGTCTCACAGGAGACGGGAGGGACGATCTGGTCTGCAGCGCTTCCGCGAGCGATCAATCTATCAAGTCTCCCACAAAATCAGTGATGATGCGACTCATTACGATACAAGTATCGTGAAGTCTCGATTATCGCATCTCGAGACAAGAAGCTGGGTCGCGACTGCAAAAAAAAAAAGAGAGCTACCCTTGACCATTCGGAAGCTAATCCTTATGCAGCTAGGCCGTGTCAATCTGATCCCACCGCCTTCTCAAACAGGACTAGCCTCGCTTGACGGCCCCCCGCCTTTCCTCTTTCGGCCTCAGGCCCCAATTCCGCGAGCCGGCACCTCCCATTTTCCATTTTCCCGGCCTTTTCCCTCAGGTCATCTCGTAATCGGTACTTTGTACTTTGTACTTCGTATTTCCCTGGAGGCTCCGACCAGCATCACGGCGACGACGCAAAACCTGGTTGTTGACGACCTTGGACCTCACGCTGCAGCCGAAAGGGACGCGAATCGTGGCGTTCTCTCATCCCAACCGACGCGGGGACTACAAGTGGAACCTGCATGTTGGTCCGTTGTCTTCGCCATCTTTCTTGGTCTGATATATATCTTGGTTGTCCCGCTCTCTCGTCCGAGCAAGGCCTCCTCTTTCCCCCCTCGTCCTCTTCGAGTCTTGCAGCAGACCCTCTTCCTCGACTTCCATCACGATCTCTCACCGTCTTCCGGCCTTCGGTCTCGATCTTGCTCAGTTGCTTGGTGCTTTTGTTCTTTTTCTCTTACCTTTTTTCTTGAATATTCCTTGATTTGTCTTTCTCCATATACTAAACACAATGTCAGCCTACGGATACGGTCCTCCCCCCCCTCCCCCCCCTCCGGCGGCAGCCTCAGGGGGCCCGTCATACGGGCATCCAAGCGGTCCCTATACACATCACGGCCAGAGCCGTAGCGGCGGGGGTGGGGGCGGTGGAGGAGGAGGAGGAGGTGGTGGTGGTGGTGGTGGTTCGAATTCTCGTGGTCGAAGTGGCCACTATCACGGCGGACGCGGCGACTTCCAGAACCCCCAACCACCACGTTACGAGTATACGGCCGGCCAGCCGTACTCGGCTCACAACCCAGTCCCATACGGCGGCTCCCATCCTCCGGCAAGCAGCTACCCTCCTCACCAACCGGCGTGGTCTCCCGAGCACCCACACGCCTCGCCGCACCATGCACATCCTCACGCTCCCGCCCCGATCTCTGCCTCAAACTACCACCCGAACTATGCCCCTCAGCCCTACCCTGCTTCTCAGTATCCCCAGCCAGCCCCTTACGCTCCTCAGCCGGTTTACGGGAGCCCCTATCCGGGTCCGCCGCAGCCCCCGCCGCCGCCGCCGCCATCCTCTCAAGCACCGTGGAATGGCCAGGCAGCCCCTCACCAGACGTCATACGGGGGGGGCGGCAGATCCCGAGGAGGCTATGGTGATCGTGGGGGCCACAGCAAATCTGCTGCGTCTTCCCGCCTCAAGTATGAGCATGATGCAGCACCAGCTCCGCCGCCTGTGCCCATGAACGGCAGCTACGGACAGCCTTACCCCCACGATCCCCGTGCCGCCGCTTCATACCCCCCGGCCCCGTATCCTTACGCGGGCGCTCCCCCGCCTCCTGGACCATCGCACTCCAACTCCTATCACGGGCAGTACCCGCGTCGGGGCCGAGGCGGCGGTGGCGGAGGCGGTATGCAAAGAGACGGCAGCGCCCGTGGGCGCGGAGGCCATCACAACAATCATCATCATGCGGGAGATAAGCAGCGGCATCAGAGGCAGCAGCAGCAGCAGCAGCAATCTCAGTTACAGCAGTCGCAGTCGCAGTCGCAGCAAAGCAATAGCCAAACCCCTACTGTCAAGCAAGAGTCGCCTTCTGTTGGGAAGAAGAAGAAGCGGAAGACAAACACGCTTGGACTGACCCCCGGCGCAGACTCGGAGCCGGAGGACGATGAGCAAGAGGGACTCGAGGACGAGAAAGTTCTCGCTGAGCTTCTCGGAAAGGAGACTCCAGCGTAAGTTCACCACCTGTGGGAGGGCTCATTGTCTCGCGAGCGTTCGCTAACGGTCCATTGTGTGGCACAGCATCGACGACGTGGCCAAGTACCTCGAGCAGAGAAGGAAGAATTTCCCGACAAGGGCGCGGATCGAGGCCAAGAAAGCCGCCGAGCTGGCGCAGGACAAAGAGGACAAGGCTGCCTCCCTTGAGAAAGAAGCCGACCGGCTGAGGAAGCAGCTGCGCAAGGTTGAATTCTCCATCAAGCGAAAACGGGAGCAGGGCGACGAGGGCGACGAGATGAGAGATCCCTCCGAAGAGCCCTCGGATGACGAGAAGCCAGAAGTCTTGACTTCCCGTTCGCAGGCTCAGTCCACCGCAGCCTCGCTCTCCGGCAAGAAGGCCGACATTTCGAGGCACTGCAAATACTACTCGACCGGTGGCACGTGTGGGAAGAAGGGCAAGTGCCGCTTCGTCCACGACCCCGCGGTCCGTGAGGCAGCTCTCAAGGAGCGTGAGGCCAACAACGGCCGCCTGACAATCCAGCAACGTCTGATTCTGAACGATAAGGAGCAGGAGGACCTTGCTGTCCTGCAATCCATCCAATACCTCCGCGACAAGGGCCTCATGACCTCGGTCGCCCCCGCAGAGACGAATGCCGAGGAGAAGACAGCGGAAGAGGAGAAGAAGAAGAACAACAAGAAGCAGACCACATCCACGCTGGCTTCGCTCCCGGTCCCAAGGCCGACCCTCCCCCCTCCCCCGCGCGCCTCTACGAGCACTCTCCCTGCGGCCTCGCCGTCTCTTCCACCACCTCCCATCCGACGAGAGCCGGGAATTCCTCCTCCGCGGCGCACGAACCCGCCGCCATCCATCATTCCCAACGCAAACAGTGTTAGCGCCCAAGGCTTGAAGCATTACGAGAGCTGGCTGCTGCAACCCTACGGCAGCACGAGCGGCAAGCAGGCTCACAGCGATAATCTGCCCTGATCTCTGGGTCTCAAGGCCCATTTGGCATTAGTCAGCACGGCGAATAGGAGGAAATATTGAATGGCTCTTGTTTTTTGGTCCAACCGGAAAGCCGAAGCAGTCTGATGCAGGCAATGCTTCATGTTCGCGTTCGATTCAGGGCACCTTTGGCTACGAGTGTACCCTGGGTTGCTCATAACGTTTTGAAGAGCATCACGCATTTTTCTTGGTACTTGCTCTATCTCTCAGTGGCGGATTCTGTACACACTCTCTGCTTGTATGGTTGGCAAGGCGCTTCCTGTCTGTTCACGAGCACCCCCTTTTTTTCGATATATTATCCGTCAGCAGGGGCCAGATGAAGCCGAGCTGTCACTCGAACGCTATATCTCTTGTATGCGCAGATCTTTAGGGAAAGGGAGCTAATCTCAATTCATGATTACTGACAATTCTGTGCAGCGTTCTTGAAGTGAGGGGGACTCCTTGGACTGGGGATGTCAAGACTGAGGCGTTGAATTTTCTAGTCGTAAATAGTTGGCAAACCATATTCCTATATAACGCACAAAGACCCATCGCTGTTGAAACCACTGGTGATATGGGTAGCCAGGTTGCATGCTCCCGTCGTGGCGTCATCAATCGTCGATGCTGAGGAGACCCTGGAGGAGGCGAGGAGCCTTCTGCAAGGCAAACCCACTGATCCAATGCTTCTCTCTTGCATTTGCCCGCTATACGGGTAGCCCCCTGATGTGCTGCCGCGCAAAAAAAAAAAGAGTAACTCAAAACGTCGACCGCCAACCTGCCATACTCCATGCTCGCCCTGACCGTTAAAAAGGAAGAAAAAAAAAAAGGGGGGGGGCAGAGACCATTGTTCAATATGCTTCATTTCTCCATTGGCTTGCCTGACTAGGTACCTCCAAACCAAAGACCCCATCTCATTCCTTGCCCTCTGCGGCCCCAGCCCCCGAAGCGCTCGCCAGGTAGGCATCCAGCAGCTCCGGGTTCGCGTCCAGCAGCCTCTGCGACTCGGACTTGACGCGCCGCGGGTCGCACGCGCCCACGGCCGGGACGGCCGAGGCGAGGATCTCCTGGAGGGGCGGGGCGACGAGGAACCCGCTCTCGTCGAAGAAGGAGGCGAACGGGCGGGCGATTTCCTGGTGGGCTTTTTTGCCGGCCTTGTCGGTGACGGCGATGGAGAGCCTGTATGTGGGGTCGTACTTTTTGACGGCGGTCGAGATGGAGATCTACAGCGAATCGTCAGCACGGTGAGCGCAGACCTGGGGAAAAACCAGGGAAAAAAAAAAAAAACCTTGAACCCGTCTGGTCAAGGATGAGGATGAGGATGGGGATGGGAATGGGAATGGGTATGGGTATTAGGATTAGGATCAATGTACCGTCTCGCCCGACGGCGCCGTGCCCTCGTACACGACGCCCTTCTCGACAAACGAGATCCACAGCGTCAGCGCGCCGTTGATGACGGTGTACACGCCCACCGCGACGGCCGTGTACAGCTTCGTCGCCTCGAAGCCGAGCTTGTAGTCCCACGCGAAGCACGCGGCGGCGAGGAGGATCGCGGCGCACCCGAGGCCGGAGCGGACGTCGCTGAGGAAGTGGGACTGCTTGAACTTGAGGGAGTTCAGGTAGTTGGCGATGGCGTCGTCCGTCGTGTTTTTGAGGTCTGTGGCGCCAGGGCGCGTTTCGTCAGCGTCAGAGCACCCGAGATGAAATGCGTGATGGGTTTCCAAGGGGAAGTGCCGCGGAGCGCATTTCGCGGGTTTGGCCACGGTGTCTCGACGTGGGGGGTTTGGCAAGCGAGCTTGATGGGGAGGGAAGAGGACACGAGGGATTGACGGACCGGCGACATTGTAGATGGCGATTTTCTCTGAGGACGCCATGCTGGGTGTTGGGAGGCGATGGCGGTCACCGAGAGTCAGATCGATGTCTCCTGTGGAATTGGGTGTAGCAGTGTGTCGACCTTGTGATATACGAGGATGCAATTGCACGATCCATTCCATCCGTGGCTTCATTCACGATCTCCAGGTGTTCCTTTTGGTGGAGACCCCGCCAGCCTATGCGCACTGTGCTCTTGATGTGGTAAGGCCCTCGTCATACACGCAAAGATCTGGGAGTCACAGTGCGAATTGATGGTATGAGACTGTCCTTGGTGTGTTGTTTACGATTAGGTAATCACGAGAGATCGTCGTCCTCGAAGCATCGTGAAGCTTCAGGTCTCGCACATGTGATTGGCAGAACATTCGATGGTCTGGGAGGCAAGTCTTCATCCAAAAATGTCTGAAACCCTCCCTGACCGTGATCTCGTTTGATATGTCAAGGATGGAGTCGCAAAGCGCGAGCACGAGTACAGTCGAGTCTATCATGCATGAGCGAGCTGGGATGGAAAGATTGACATTGTCTACTCCGTCTTCCATCACGAAAAGGCAAAATCAAGAGAGCGTGCAGCAGCGCCGGCCAAAAGTACGGAGTGATCATAAGATACTTGGTAGGGGATCAATATTCTTCCTGTCCACAGCTTCAATCGTTGGGGTCGCCCCCTCTGTGATCAAAGACGCACATTGATCGCAATCACTCCAGCATCACCCGCCCAATTAACGCCCAGTCTGGTGCACAAGGCACAGAAATCAGAGGGAAACAAGTGTGAGGAGATGGAAAAAAAAAGGGGGGGAAATCAAAAGCAGCTGAAACTCCGTCGCTAAATGATGCTGAAAGGCGCGCACTACATCCTTTTATGAACGCCGTCTTCCACGAGTCCTCTCCCTTTGTTTTGACTCCCTTTCCCACACGATCCCTTATCCCCCTTTTTCGGAGCCTTCCCCTGCCAACTATTCCACAATCCGGCCCCTCCTATTCCGCGATCCCCGCATGACGAGGAGTGGGGCCGATATCCGTTGGTGTTTGTACCGAAGTTCGCCGTGAGTCGTCTCCGGAAGCTCGCTGCTGATCAACGCCGATTTGCGCGGAGTGCCTCGAGGGCCCTGCGTTTCTTCTCCTCCTTGGCATTCTTGAGCGTTTTCTCCAGCCGCTCTTGCTCCAGGTCCTCTCGACGGGCAATGTGCTCGGCGCGCCGCTCCTCATCGTCGATGTCGTCCATGCCGGCCTCCATGTCCGATGAGGCATCCGAGGCGTAGTCGTATCGCGGGGGCCTATCTTCTTCCTCCTCGTCGTAATCAATAAAGTCGTCGAGCTCTTCGTCGTAGTCGTCCTCGTAGCGCGACCGCTGGGAAGGCCGGGCTCGAGGAGCGACCGGGTTGAGGAGGGCCCCGCCGCGCTGGGCATTGGGTTTCTTGGTCGGGGCTTCTGGTCTCGGCCGGGCCGTCCCGGTGTAACCCGTCGTCGCGATGGCGGCCTTCTTGACCTTCTTCTCGATCTCCGCCGCCGCCGCCGCCGCCGTCGCCGTCGCCTTCTTCCCAGCTGCCCCGTGCTTGGGAATGGGAGCCCCGACCCGGTTCCGAGACGCCGCAGCTCCCTCCGTCGCGCCATTCCGCTGCAGCGCCGGCTTCGCGGTCCCCGAGTACCCGCTCACGGGGCGCCTGGCTTGAGCACCGGCCGCCGAGGGCTTCTTCGCAACCTCCTCCCTCGGGGCAGGGGCATCCTTCTTGATGGCCCCCTTTTCCACCTTCTTGTGCTGAATCTTGCCGACCTGTCCCATCACGGCCTGCGCTCTCTGGCCTCGTGCCAGGATTTCGGCGAACGATCCCTTCTTGGGCGGCCCCTTGGGCTTGAGAGACTCGCTTGGCGGCGGCAGCGGCGGCCTTTTCGCGATCGCGACCGGTTTCGAGCTGCGGTGCACATCGCTCAGGGGCCTGGCAGGGATACTCGTTGTCGGTCTGGGGAGGATGCCGTTATTCGTCGGGGGCCGGGCGGGTTTCGCTGTCGGCGTCGGCGTGAAGCGCGGTGTCTTGGAGGCGCTTCTGTGCAAATCTTCGTCGGCCTTTCGCTTGCTGGTGACGAGGTCAGGTCTGCGGGCGGGCGGCGCAGGGGAGCCCGACGCCTTGTCGCCGCTGATCTGGGCGAGAAGATCTCCGATCTGCATTGTGTTGAGGGTTACTCGGTCAGCAAAACTGTCCTCACCGGCTTCTCTCCCGGTTGAGAGGAAGAAGGAAGGAAGGGAGAGGAAAGAAAAAAAAAAGGGGGGGGGGGCACCCCCAAAAGGGGGGAACAGTGGTAAGTACCGGCATGATGAAAGCTGGCCGAGTGGATGCGAATCCAGGGCCACGTCTGAGAAGCGGGTTCGAGAGTCTACCTGTGGGACGTCTCTTGAAGCAGCGGTCGGATGATGGCGATAGTCATGTAATCTCGCGTCGTCGCGCCGCGCTATCTCGGAAGCGGGAAAGATGAAGATTCTCGTCTCTTGACGAATTCAGATGATGAAGAATAAGAGAAGTAAAAATCCGGCGTCGCGGCTTCGGCGTAAGGATGAAATCGCTGGCTCTTGTGTCGGAAAAGGCAGCCGTGGACTCGGACGGAAATATCGATACCCAGAGATCAAGCCCAGGAGGAGCAACTGCACGACATAGGCACGGAGCGTACCAGGACAAGCAAGGCGTTCATGAGATGGAGAAGAAGAGAGAGAGAGAAAGAGAGAGGGAGAGAAAAACTAAGAGAGAGGGAGAGAGAGGGAGAGAGAGAAGGCGTCAGTGAGCAATAAAGACTTGGCCAACGCCCAGGCCGGCCAGTGGAAGTTAGCACGGGTCAGTAGGTATCAATGTAAATGGGGGGGGGGAGTTTTAAAGATGGCGAGAGAAGAGGCCGGAGAAGTCCGTGGCATTGACTGATCTACTACCGTACTCCGTATGCGCCACAGTGTCGATTCGAGGAGGTGTACCGGTAGCGCACGTGACGCTAAGGGGACATGGATGATGGATTCGCGGCTACCCTGTAAAATCGTCGGCTCGTCCCGTGGCTCCTCGTGGCTGTGCAATAGCACGGTATTTAGGTACTCCGTACAGGTTGTACTCCGTACGGTGTGTGTGGCTCAGCTCAGGTCAGGTTGTGGCTTAGGTTGCCTCCAAGTCTACCGGTACCGGTGCAGGTACCTGCGCAAAGGTGGACCCACTGAGGGTGCGGACTCGGACCTCTCAAGAGCCTGAGGTAGCTTTTGTGCGTGGCGCGCCGCAAAGATGTACCTCGTCCTTGCCCACGGCCCTAACGGCGGGGAGCTGTTTTTCGCCTAGCCGCTGTGGATGCGATTCCTGGATTTTAGCGCCCACAAGATCTCGAATTTACCAAGCGGGCTTGCAACGCAACTTTTTTTTTTTCCTCCTCCTCCCCTTTGTCAACTTCGTCACTCAACCAGAACTCGAAGGCTTCAGTCTCCGCCCAACTCAGCGGTTAAAGTGATTGATTTCTCGTGTTCCTCAAGAACCTCCAAACAGTACGTGGCTCGTCAAGAGACATTCCAATCCCCCCTCTATCCCACCCCCCCCCTTCTCTCTCTCCGGTGATCCCAAAAGGCAAGGACAGCGTTGCGCCTCGAAATCGCGACATCGTCGCCATCGTGTCCTCCTCGTTCGAGAATCGCAAATCGAGGGAAAGAAGGAGTCAATCGTGCCTTTGTGCTAACAGATATTTTTTTTCTCTCCCACAGCCGTCAAAATGAAGTACCTCGCTGCCTTCCTCCTCCTCACCCTCACCGGTGAGGCTCCCTCCGCCGACAAGATCAAGGCCATCCTCAGCGCCGTCGGCATCGACGCCGATGAGGAGCGCCTCACTACCCTCCTCGCCGAGGTCGAGGGCAAGGACGTCGCTGAGGTCAGCAGCAATCCGACCCCCCCCTTTTCCCCCCTAACTTCCCTGGACCTACACGAGGCCCACGATCTGCCGCTCAATTTCGAGGTCAATATCACTAACGGATGTAATTCTATAGCTGATCGCCGAGGGTTCCGCCAAGCTCGCCTCTGTCCCCTCCGGCGGTGCTGCCGCTGCCGGTGGTGCTGGTGCTGGTGCCGCCGCTGGCGGTGCTGCCGAGGAGGCCAAGGAGGAGGCCAAGGAGGAGGGTACGTTCTGCTCCCGCCAACCACCCATCTCCCCCATCGCCGACGAGAAGAAGAATCGCGCTGACCCCTTGCACAGAGAAGGAGGAGTCCGACGAGGACATGGGCTTCGGTCTGTTCGACTAAGCGATTCATTGTGGATGAATCGCCGAAAAACAAAAACGACGTCTCACGGACTTGGGAAAGGATCATTACGAAAAAGGTCGCGCGGTGGCTCTGCCCGGTCTTCGGCCTGGGATGGTTTCGCCGCTCACTGCTGGTATGATGTTCTGTGTCAGAAGAGTGCATGGAGTATTACTACTCAGTCATTGAAATTGACGACTGCCTTTCTCGAATTTGTCTTCCTTTCCTGATGTGATTGATTCCTGATGGGTGACGTCGTGAAATTACCATTACTTGGGGGCCATTCTTCTCATGATTCAGTAAAGATTGATTGCTGGGGAACAATGTCGCTGTTCGATTCGCTTGATTCGCACGTTCGAGAAACCCTATTTCTACCCAGATGACCGCCATTCTATCCCAATTCTATTGCTTTTTCACCTTGGCCTTGTCCCCGGCCGGTATGAGATTGCTCTCGATCAACAAACGCCATACGCACCAAGCATAGCAGACCATGAACCCGGCCGCCCCGATCCCCACGTTGGCAACCACCCACAGGTCCGGCTTGTCCACGGGGGGCACCCAAAAGGCATCCAAGTAATGCCACGCCCCCATGAGGAGATAGAACCCGCCGTGCAGCAGGAACGTCGCCCACTGCGCGACCCTCGACTGGCCCTCCTGGAAGTACGCCGAGCGGACGGACGTCGGCGGGAGCCCGAGCAGGTAGGCCCACAGGAGGGTCAGGACGGCGTAGGGCACGGCGAGGTCGACGCGCTTCATGAGGGGGAAGAGGGTCCATGCGCCGAGGATGTTGGCGAAGCCGACCCAGGAGCGGACGTCGCCGGCCATGCCCTGCTTGCCGGCGAGCAGGAGGGTCATGGGCATGAGGGGCAGCAGGACGCTCTTCTCGTGGACCTGCCAGCTGAAGAGGAAGAACCCCCAGGCGGTGGCGGCGAAGGCGAGCGGCATGGCGGCCTTGCCGGGGCGCAGGAAGAGGACGAGGTTCGGCGGGAGGATGGCCGCGAGGGTGAGCCCGAGGGAGGCCCTGCGCAGGAGGGCGGCGGGGAAGCGGCGCAGCTTGACGGCGACGTTGAGGGCGCACCAGAAGTTGGCGACCTTGTCCTCGAACAGGCCGCGGTCGAAGGGGAACACGCGGTCGAGCATCTCGGCGAGCTGCTCGACGACGGCGAAGGCGTGCGAAGCCCGGCCGAGGGACGCCTCGAGGAAGCCGAAGTAGGGCGGCGCCGGGGGCGGCCCGGCCCAGGTCGGCCGGGGCGAGATCGCGCGCGACCTGCAGTAGAGGGCGCCGAGGGCGACGGGCAGCAGCAGGGCGGCGAAGGAGGCGAGCGTGGCGAGGGCGATGTTGAAGAGCCTGCGGGGCCGGAGGCCCGTGGAGACGCAGCGGCCGAGCAGGTAGGCGAAGACGGCGAGGGCGTAGTAGAGCGCCATCTGCTTGAAGCCGAGGGCGGCGACGAAGAAGACGGCGGCCCACATGTAGCGCTCGGCCAGCATGCTGGACATGCTCGCGGCGACGAGGCCGAGCATGACGGTGTTGTACTGGAAGTGGACGTGGTCGACGAGGATGGTGGCCGGCTGCATGAGGATGGCGACGAGGGCGAGGTTGCTGGTCCACGTCGCGACGCCGCTGAGCCTGCTGAATCGGCGGACGAAGACGACGACGGCGGGGATGAAGACGAGGTACTCGGAGACGATGACCGTGGCCCTCATGAAGATCTTGAGGTTGGGGTCCTCGAGGCCGCGCGAATCCCACATGGCGAACCACCCCGGGCTGATGAGGGATCCGACCTTGCCGAGGATCCAGCTGTGGTAGGCCGTCAGGGGGGGGTAATCCAGTCCCCAGTACTCGGTCTCATGAAAATACCACTGGCAGATGGGGAGCCCTGCCGTGATCTCCATCCAATGCCTCTGGGCCTCAAAGTCGCCAAACATTGGAGGTTTCTGGAAGCCTGCAGAGATATGTCGCGTCAGCCCAAGAATCTCGCTTCCAGATTCATGATCCATTGAGAAGAGAGGTAGACAGACAAAGGAGAGGAGAGGAGAGGAGAGGGTCTCACCAGAATAGCCCCAGAGTCCGGCAGCCCAGCGAAAGAGTCCAACCACCATCAACACCAGCGGCAGCACCTCCCATTGCGAAGACGAGGCGCGCGCAGGCCACAGGAACGAGGCCAGGGGGAACACCGGGGTGCGCACCAGCGGCTCCGGCTTCACGCGCGAGGCCTTCTCGGCGGCTCCCGCAGTGCCCTGCTTCTTGGACCTGCTCCTCGTCGCAGGAGGGCCGGCGCTCTTGGATGACATTGTGGCCGCCGCATGCGTCATGTGCGCGGGCACATCTGCTTCACCGGGTTCGAAGGAAGACGTGAGGGCCGAGCCGATGGAGGTCCTAGTTGACCGACGAGGCGCGAGGGGTCCGAAGATCTTGAGAAGCCGTGCTCGAATCGCACGTCGCTCGCCTGGATCGACGTCGCTCCCGAGGTCGAAACGTGAGAGCTGGCCAGATGCATTCAATTCTGGAATCGATCCATCAATCTGGGGTCACGGATTATGTGATTCCAGCAATTGATGATATGCGCTACCCTGTACAAAGACAGTGCGTCTTGGCCCGCTGATCACACTGTGTCGCGATGCCGTCATGGCGCAGCTTCGACTCCCAGACTCGGGCAGCCTGAATCACCTTCATCTTCAAATCGTCACCTTGACCTTCATTCTCATCATCATCATCATCATCATCTTCTTCTTCTTCTTCTTCTTCTTCTTCATCATCTTGATCGACTCACTTCGAATCACTTCAGCATGCTTTGGTAATTTAGCCCTTCTTTTCGACTCGAGCCGTACAAGATGCCCTTCCCCTTTGTCCTTCCTACGACCTCCTCCTTTTCCTTCTCATCCTGCTTCGCCTGCGACTCGCACCCGTCGCTGCCCCTGAGCGCGAGCACATACCGCGGCGTCGTCCGCGACGTTCTCAAGAAGCACAAGGCCCTCCCCGCCGCGTCCAAGGCGTCCAGCCTCAACTCGGTCGTCTCCAGCCTCGAGGCCTACATCCCGTACCTCCTCGCCATCGACGCGGGGCTATGTAACCAGCCCGTGCCCGTCGCCGGGCCTCCCGGTGCCGGCTCCGGCGGTGGGAGCGGCGCGGGAGAGCTCGTCGACGTCATCCTCAAGACGACGCCGCGCATGTCGTGGCGCCCGACCGTCTGCGCGGACGCCGTGCCCCGCCGCGTCAGGGCGTCCTCGCTCGAGCACGAGATCGGCTTCGCGCTGTCCGCGCTGGCGGCCGCGCGGGTCCTGACGGCGCGGGCGGCGCTGCAGCCCCTGTACTCGACGACGACCGAGTTCCTGGGCGCGCAGGAGCGCACGGCGGCGGTGACGGCGGCGACGCGGCACCTGCTCGCGGCGGCGTCGGTGTGGGACTACCTCGTCGCGCGCGGGGAGCAGGTCGTGGGCGCGCCGCCCAGCGCGGACGTGGCGCCGGCGACGCTGCGCGCGCTGGCGTGCCTCGCGCTCGCGGAGGCGACCCTGCTGGCCGTGCTCAAGGACGACCCGTACCCGGCGGCCGTGGCGCAGGACCGCAACCGCAACGACAGGGAGTGGATGTTCCGGTCGCCCGAGATCCCCAAGGTGCGCGCGCACCTGTTCGCGCGGCTGTGCCTGGCGGCGTCGGAGCACGCGGCCAAGGCGGCCTCGCTGTGCCAGTCCGCGGGGGCAGGGTCCGGGTCCGGGGCGGGCAGGATCAGCCCGGCCCTGCTGCGGTACGTGGAGGACCTGCGGCGGACGAGCCGCGCCAAGGCGTGCCGGTTCTTCGGCATCGATGCGGAGCTCGGCGGCGACACGGCCGAGGGGATCGCCTGGATGAGGGCCGGCCTGCAGGAGCTGGGCGCGCAGGCCAAGGACGCGAAGAGGGGGGGCGGGCTGAGCCTGAGCCGGCTGAAGAAGGACTTTGACGAGAGGCGGGAGGACCGCCGGGTCGACAAGGAGACGGCGTGGGGGGCGGATGCCGGCCGGCTGGAGGAGATCAGGATCCTCGAGATGCTCGACGCCAAGTGGAACAAGATCAACGACACTGTAAGGGTCATCACCTCATTTTCTTTTTCCTACGCATTCCCCTTATCAATGCTGCCTGCCCTTTTCCACCAGCCAACCAACCAACCAACCCAACCGGTGATTGCTGACCGGGCTCTCTAGATGAACACGAGGCCCATTCCTCCCATCAACTCTCTGCTGGCCAAGATGCCATCCGGCCGCGACATACACACGATCAAGCCTTATCAGCCCCCCTGCCTTGACCGCGACGTGCTGGAGTGCATGCGGGCGCCGCCCGAGGGCGACGACGTCTTCGGGGACGAAGCGAGCTCGGATGACGACGACGGGTCCAGGCCCTCGGCGCCGATTGGTGCGTTCCCGGGGAGCGCGGCAGAGTACGGCAGGAGCTCGACGCCGGGGGGCTCGTATTACTGAGGGATCACAGATGTGCCGGATGGGACGTTGACGGGAGTTTTGGGGTGGGGGACGTTGCTGGAGGAGGCGTCGGCGGCATCCTCTGCGCGGCCGCCATGATCTGATGATTGATCCAATCTCCTTCGAGGGACGGCTCACATGGCCGGGCAGAGTCATCAATCAATTGATCTGCGTAGCCGAAGGTCCCGAGGCCCGAGACGCAGTTCGCGGTTCGCGGTTCGCGGTCGCATCTGCAGTTAGTAGATGCAGATGCAGATGCAGATGCAGGGGCAAGACGAGTCGCCGTCTCGAGCGGGCAGGACGATGCAGGAGTGTCTGCTCCATGGCTTGCAGTCTGCGATGCAGCTACACGAGGCGTTATCCTGGTCGGGCCGTTGGCATGACACAACAATTTCTCAGTGGCATCCTCACGGGGAGTCATGGATCATTATCACCATCATCGTCATCGTTCATCACACACATCTCCCTCGTCATCGTTTATCACATCTCCCCTCGTCATCCTGGTCATCTCGACCGTCTCCAATTTTTTTTTTTTTTGATGTACGTCGCATTCCCACTTCATAATCAAGACACGGATGGGACGTGGGCTTCCCTCCCTGGAAGAGCAGACGCGGAGAGGGGTGGGGGGGGGGGGGCTATCCTCTCTATCGAACCTCGCACGTGTTGAGGGAGTCGATGCACACATGATTCGACCGTGGCAGCCCAGGCTCGGGACGACAAGAGACGGCGGGCCGAGGCAGCATCGAGGGGGTTGGAGCTGGGGCCCGGAAAGGCAAGGCCATGCGGGAGGGAGATTTGAGACGAGGTGAGGGACGCGTCGGCGAGCGCAACGTGAGGAGTGCCGAGGTTGCTCTGGCCATGCTTGGTCTGGATCCTCTGAAGGGTTGGATCAGGTGATTGGGAATTTTTGGGTCGATGGAAGATGGAAGAAGGACGGGCGAGAGTCTCTACCAGTGCGGATGAGTGCCCCATGGGCTACCATCCGAGGGCAGAATTTGCAAGGGGCGCTGTTCTGTTGCGGAGACTAGGCATGGGCCAAAGACTCGGCGAATTGCAATGGAGGAGGAGGAGGAGCCTCAAGGATGGATATACATACAGATGGCATCTCTCCGTACCGGCTAGCAGATCTGACTGATGTGATTTGATGCCGAGATGAGGCGACAAAGGCACCATTGGGGGGGGGGGGGGTTTGTTGTTGACCGCCGGCACGTTACGACGATTCACATGAAGACCGCTTGCTTGTACGAAATTATTCAGGCATCGAGGGACCCAGGACGACTCACTTGAATGTGACAGCACGAGTCAGGCCATGACGCCGAGGACGCGGCTCCGTCTCGGGCTCGCGAGGAAAGGAGGAAAAAAAAAAAAAAAGGGGGGGGGGGCAACGGGGGCCAAGCCTCGCGTGACACTGATGGCCCGGCGGAGCGGTCGGCCAGATGGTCACTGGATCGTGCTGGCGTGCGCTCCTTTGGCTGCTGGACTCGGTCGTCAAGGCCTTGAACTGCTCGAGGTTTTTTGGATTGGATCCATCAATATGTGTCCAGTCCTCGGACATCAATACATATTGAAACCTCCAATATGTTCTTACCCTGTGTCAGCGATTGAGGATACAGCATCATTTGTGAAAGATCTCGGTCAGATGCCAAGACGATGCCACGAGTCCGGGGCGGATGCGCTCTCCCGACCTGCGAGATGAGGGCGAGCCCAAAGCCCCAAGATGAAGTCGCTAAAAGCGCCGGCCTGCAGTGGGTGTTGATGTGGGTGCTGGAGTTGTCCGATGTCGTCGGCGAGGTGGTGAAGCACGGAAGGGAACCTTTCGAGGTCAACGCCGTATGTTGTATGTACGAGTATATGTTTGACTGCAAGGCACTGCGCAGGTACGAGTCCGGGCACGCCACGATCCGGATGCATTGATTCATGTTTGATGGCATTGATCCATGATCCATCCATCCATCCATCCATCCATCCATCCATCCATCCATCAATCAACGAGCGGCAGCGCTGCCTCGGCCTCGGCCTCCCACGCCATGGTGTGTTTTCCCTGCCGGTAGATGAGGTATCAAATTCTCTCTCTCTCTCTCTCTCTCTCTCTCTCTCTCTCTCCGCGAGTACATACATAGGGCGTGACGGACCTTGCATCATGTCAAGTGATTTGGATACGATACGAGGAACGACGGGCATCAGGTGATTGGCGGGCCAGCATTGGATCCATGGAGACGTTTGGACTTTCTTGGAGGCTGCTGCGCCCGAGACAGGGCATGGACAGGGCATGGACAAGGGCGTGGGAGGGGCGTGGGCGAGCGTGCAGCGGGAGAGATGATGAATGACTCGGGGACGTGACGCTGCTGGTGGAGGTGATGATGGCTGTTGCTGTTGCTGGAGGAGTGGAGCTGCGGTCGTATGTATGTATGTATGTACATAGATGGGGATGGAGCACGGTCTGGAGTAGATTGAGGGACTGGAGCTGTTGTGGAGGAGGGGGAGGAGGAGGAGGAGGTGGTGGTGGTTGGTGGTGGCGGCGGGAGGGGACGTCGACGGCAGCGCTCTTTTGAAACCCTGCGCGGCCGGGCGAAGTTAGCAGTTCGTTACCTACTACGAGTACTGTACGGAGTACTCGGTATCGATTGATGGCATTCCGGGGAGGATATTGAGGTCCATGTGCTTCGTATCTCTCTCGCGATTTTGGATGGATGGTTTGAAGCCGAGATGGAGAGTTGGTGATGCCCTCGTCCAACCCTCGTCCAACCCTCGTCCAACCCTCGATTTACCCTCGTTCAACCTCTAACCCTGGTTCAACCCTGGGACTGGAATTCAGATGGATTGATTAATGGATTGGATCTTTCCGCATCCGCTCTACACAGTACGGAGTAGACCTGATACCAGTACTACTAATCCCTCGGCACTGTCACGCCGGCATCTTCAATACTGTACTGTACCTCCTGTAGGTATCTCAGTACCTGTAGAGCAGGTGGTACCTGTACTGGCACCTGTGCAAGACACCGTGCAGCCGCCAGGTCCAGGGATCAGAGTGCAACCGAGCACTGACTGGCACCTGCCGGCCGGGACCTGCTTCGTTGAAGTTGTGCAGTGCAGGTGGTCACGGGAGTCACGATTCACGAGCAGTGCATCATACCGAGTAAGTACTCTCTATGTACTTTCGTGTCGGGCGTCCACTGCCGGAGCGGCAGGTACCGAAACATCCAGGACCTCCAGGACCTCCAGGACCTCCAGGTGCTCCCGTCCGAGCCCATTGCGGCCTTTCGTGCTTATCGCCCGCCACCTGATTGGCCATATCGCCCTCCCTTTCCCGCGCCTGAGGCATCACAAGGCACCAACGATTGCGATCAATGTTCATCGAGGTAGGAGCCTCTCTTTTCGGACAGGGAGGTACGTTCTCCCCTCCCCCTCCCCCTCCCCTCCCTTTGAGAGGTCCTTCCTTCCGAGTCCTTTCCCCCCCACCTCAGTCCTCCCATACCTGGACCTTAGTACATACCAGTACCTAAGTTTATGTGCGAGTACTCCGTACTCCCGTCGTATTTCTACCAGGCAGGCTCGCCCCGTTGCCAGTTCACGTGTTGCCCACTGGTGCTCTCCTTCACTTGTTGCGCCGCGTGACCCGACTCGTTGCTTCCTCAGCAGATTCCAAACAAGGTACGAGTACCTGTACCTGTACGAGTACGAGAACGACCTACTCCGTACAGGTACCGGTACTCACATTGATCCGATGTCACGGTGGGAATCATTCCCAACATCTCGACCCTGATCCACTGGTCTTTTCGCACTGCACAAGCTGCTGGCAGAACAGCGCAGATTTCAGTGAAGAGTTGAAGAGAAAAGGCTATTGAAAAGGGGATAAAAGCAAAGGGAAGAGAGAGAGAGAGAGAGAGAGAGACGGAAAGAGAAATAAGGGAAGAACCTGCTCGACCTGAAGACTGGACGGACGGACATTGATCAATACGTACGAGTACGGAGTACGGAGTACGGCCTCTACTGACCTTGCCGGGCTGCCTGCCGAGTGATCTCTTGATTGATCTCTTGATCTCTTGATTGATCGATCTCTTGATCTCTTGATTGATCTTTTGATCTCTTGATTGATTGATCGATTGATCGATTGATCGTATGGAGTAATAAGAGCGCGCATCAAGGCTCGAATTGCCCTCTTCACTCCCCCGAATCCATCCATCCATGATCAATGAATTCAATCCACTTGTTTGATTGATCTCTCCATCACCGAGCTCATTCTTTCACCCTCTACGAGTACTAATACTACTACTACTATCCCCCCCCTCTCTCATCTACTACTATTACACACACTGGAAATACACCATCTGCAGTCAGTACCTCACATCAACACACATCAATTGGATCAACATATCAATCAATCAATCAATCAATCAATTGATTCACTGATCAATACCTTCTCCTCCTCCTCCTCTTCCTACTACTACTATTACTACTACTACTACTACTACTACTACTACTACTACTACTACATTCTACTTACTACCTCTTACCCGAGTCCGGCCCTTCACCTCGCCCCCCCCCCCCCCCAAATACTCCTCCCGCAGCCTTTTTATCTTCCCTCTTAATTCTCATTTTTTTTTCTTTTCCCTTTTTCTTCCTCTTCTCTGAGCCTCTCTCTCTCTCTCCGCTTGCAAGAAAATCGAGGAAATCGCCCACTTCTCAATTCCCATTTTTTTTTCCCTCTTCTTTTCTCTTCTCTCCCTTTTTTTGGGGGGGTTGGCTCCCGTCTCCTCGTAATATTGATCAATACATCCAATCCATCCATTGATCGATACGACACGGTCGCCCTCGTCCCGCTTGCGCTTGGAGGGTCCCCCCGTTCGTCTCCAAAATCGCGCGATATCACGAGATTTGATCACGCAAAACACGTGAGCCTCAGAGCCCGTGATCTGGCCTGAGGGCGAAAACCGACCCCGACTCGACCGACTCGACCGACCGACTCGACCGACCGACTGACTGAGTGAGTGAGTGAGTGAGTGACTGACGGATTGACGACCGACTCGGAGCAGCCTGGCAGCCCGGGAAGCACATGATCCTCGAGGTATGTACGTCGCCCTCCGAATCTCTCTCATTGATGCACTTTTCCCTCGTCCATCCATCCATCCATCCATCCATCTACCCATCCATCCATCCATTCATTCATTCATTCATGCCTTTTGTTGCCTTGTGTGCGTGTGCGCACGCGCGACCGAATGAATTTGATCCTTCTCATCGGGGAAAAAGAAAAGGAAAAGGAAAAAGAAGAAGAAAACGTCAATGAAAAAAAAAATAAAAGAAAAAAAAAAAACACACACACACATACACACACACACACGCATCGTCCCGTTTTGGGCATCCGGATCGCGATCACGTCGTCGGGCGGGCACATCGACGGGACGACTCGCATCGCTTGATTGATTGATTGCTTGATTGATTGATTCTTGTCGTCGTCATCATCGTCGCTGTCGCCGCTGCTGTCGAAATCGAGGCGCTCCGATGACGGTTGACGGTTGACGGTTGACGCCTGACGCTCGATGCTCGACGCAATCATCGCCATGTCGCTCCGCCTCAGCATCGCCGCCCGGCCTGCTCGACGAGTGTCCCGCAGGCCGTGACCAGGCATCACGGCCTCGGTGGTGATGACACCAGCAAAGACGAGCCTCGTCGCTTGCGCTGCATTCGTCACATCACATCACGGCCCTCTTTCGCTCGCTCCCTCGCTCCCTCACTCACTCACAGACACACACTTACGCACACACACACGCACGCACACACACACACACACACACGCCCTCCACGGGCAGCCTCATGACCTCTCCCGGAGCACGCCCGTCGTGAGCCAGCTCTCCTCCGTCCACAGTGACGGTCGAGTTCGGGTTGAGCAGCAAGCGCTGCTTCATCTCCCAACCTGGTCCCTGGATTCCCCCCCGGGGGGGGGGGGGGGGGGGGCAGCAGTGCTGGAAGCCATCTCGCAAGGCTCCGGCTGAGCGTTTCTGAAGCGACTGAAGCCGTCGCTGCTTCATCCGTCGCTGCTTGATGAGCCAGCCACGGCTGCTGCCCGATCGCGCCAATTGGGAATGGACTCTCTGGATCGCTCCCTGCCACCGCCGTTTGGCCACTTCGCGAAGACTTCCAATCATCCATGGGTCGGCATGACCTCTGACACTCACGATGCAGATCCCAGGACCTCGTCGACCCTCCCTTGCAACTGTCGCCTGCTTCTCCGCCCTCGCTCAAACGGGCCATTAGTCACCTCCGCCCCGTTGCGCCGTTGCGCCGGCCAGTCTCTCCTTGCTGTCCTCGCTGACCGGTTCTCGAGCTCTGCGGCCCCCCCGAACGATTCCATCCAGAGCCTCAATGGCCGATTCGCTCGTCAACGACCAGCCTGACATCCCAGGCTACCCCGGATCCCCTGGTTCCAAGCGAAAGCGCGAGATGGAGGGCAGCCCCACCATGGGCCGCGTCAAGCGTGCCGCCCCGCCCGCCAACATGTCCACCTCCCCGTCCGATACCGCCGCCTTCATCGACAGCGCCCTCGAGGCCTCCCAGGCCAGCGGCGTCAACGTCGCCGACTTCAACGCCCTCCAGCAGGCCGCCGCCGCGGATCACCACGAGCCGGATCCTGTCAGTGCTACTAGCACGGCACAGGCCGCTCTCGGCTTGTATCCCACCATCCACGTGCCGCCCTCGACCGAGGAGCAATTCGCGAGCCATGGCCCCGTAGAGCCTGACCACGGAGGCCACGAGAACGCATTCAACCCAGACGTCGCACAGCAGCCGGATGCCTTGATGGATGCCACCGGCGTACCCCAGAACGCGCCCCCGCCCCAGAACGGTGTCCCGCCCCCGCCGCCTTCCCTCCAGCCTCATCGATTCACCCCGGGTCCCGCGCCCTCCGCCTCGTCGATCCCCAAGCCCAGCGTCGGCTCCGAAGAGTGGCACAAGATGCGCAAGGACAACCACAAAGAAGGTGATGCCTGACAAGTCCCCCCCCCCCCCCACACCCCACCACCCCC
>NQYQ01000018.1:390974-405888 GCA_003055925.1 Escovopsis sp. Ae720 | reverse complement strand
CCCCCCTCCAGCGAAAGACAGAGTGACGTGCTCTGCTGCAGGCTCTATTCATGAGCCTGGACTTGACGTATGTAAAACTCCTTTGCCGACCATCGATCTACACCAACCCCGATGCCAATATCAAGTCAAATGCACGGTTCTCGGGTGGTGGGATAATGGGTTCAGAAAGACACTCATGAGAAAATTTTCCAAATTTTGTTCTAAATATAAATCATCTTGTTTTGCCCATCCGCCACATAATCATTAACATAACCCTCCTCATGTTTCATCTTGAACAATGGAAAAGAGAAAGAGGAAAAGGAGGAAAAAGAAGAACCTGAGGACAGAGACTTTCCGTTCCCAGACTTGTCTTCCACTCCAAGCAGATCAACCCACTCCCCATTATCTACTCCATCTCGAGACCGGCCTGCTTCATCAGGTTATAAAACGCCCCCTGCTGCTTGTACAGCGCCGCCGGCGTATCAAACTCCACGACCTCGCCCTTGTCCAGCACCACGACTCGGTCGCTGTCAAGGATCGTGTTCAGCCTGTGTGCCACCGTGATGATCGTCCGGTTGGCAAACAGCGCGGACCGCAGCGTCGTCTGGAGCATGGCGTCCGTCTCGATGTCCACGGCCGCCGTCGCCTCGTCCAGGACAAGGATGTTGGAGGGCGTCAACATGGCGCGCGCTAACGAGACCAGCTGCCGTTGCCCTTGTGAGAGGTTCGATCCTATCGCACATGCTCGTCAGCTTCTTGATCGACACAACGCCGTCTTCGGAAGGGGTGGGGGAGAAAAAAACAAATAGAATTAAGAAAAAAAAAAGCAACTCGGGAAAAGAAAAAATCTGAGATCCCGAAACGTGACTGAGCACATGCAGATTCGTAGACTCTCGGGTGCCCGCTGCTCAACTTTGAACTGCGCACATAGACATGGGAGGATCCGCTGCGTCTGGTGCACGTCTTGTCTTGGGCGGCCGCGTCCGCGGACACGGGCGTTGGCATGCGCACGAGCACAAAACGAGTCGGGTTGTAGCAGCGGACGGTGCCACAGCCTGCTTGTAGTCCCCGAGGGCTTGCAAACGCCAGCTCCTCTCTGTGAAACGCAATCATCGACCAAACAAGAGGAGAAAGGCAAATACAGGGGGGGGTGAAAAGCAAAAAACAAAAAAAAGGAAAAGAAAAAGAAAAAAAGGGGGGGTTTGTTAAGAGCATCATTCATGCCGGAGCAGATGCGACTTGAGTAGACTCACCTCCTTCATTAATCTTAGCTTCCAGGCCGCCTTCCATATTGGCAACGTGATCCTTCAAACGGGCATGGTCTTGAAACAATGTCAGTGGCACAGTTCACTTGCATCCGGCGGCAAAAGCAAGGGGGGCTCCGGCGGCAGGGGCTGGGCTCTGAATCAGTTGCGACTACTCACCTAGTACGCTCCACAATTCGGTATCGTCGTGGACATGGCCGGGGTCGAGGTTGTCGCGAACCGTGCCTTCGAACAGCGCTGCATCCTGGGGGATGATGGCTAACCTCCTCCGAAGATCCAGCAGGCCCATGGCCGAGGTATCGAGGTTGTCAATGTCGATGTTGCCCGTCGCCGGCTCGATCAGTCTGAAAAGCGCGAGCGTCAAGGACGACTTGCCGGCTCCAGTTCGGCCCACAACGCCAATCTTCTCACGGGATTTGATGTCCAGATTGATGTTCTTCAAAACCAGATCCAGGCCCTCGCGGTAACGCGTGCTGTAGTTCTTGAAGTCGACCTCTCCCTTGGCTGGCCAGCCTCCAGGCGGACGCTTGTTGGGGACGATCTCAGGAGCTTCGCTGGGGAGCCTGGCATATTCCAGGACGCGCTCGACCGAGACGATGTTGGTCTCGACCTCGACAGTCTGACGGACGATCCAGTTGAGCGAGGTGGTAATCTGAAGAGCATAGGACATGGCCAGGCCGACAAGACCGGCGCCGAGGCCGCTGCGGCTGGCGACAGAGATGATGGCAAAGCCCGCAGCGGCAAGAATGACGACCGCGCCGATGAATTCCAAGCGAACAGCCAGCCAGCGGTTGGCGCTGATGGACGGGAAGAAGGCACGAAGGTTGGCGTCGACTCTCCACTCGTTCTCGAGGAGGAACCTGTCTTGCTGTCGGTAGGCGCGAATGGTGGTCATTCCTCCAAGCGACTCCTGGAAATGGGCGTAAATGGGACTGCGGCTGACGCTATCCAGTCGCTTGAGCTCTCGCGATGTGCGGAGGTAGTATCGTTGAATCCAGTAGTAGGTGAGGGCGAGCGGAATGATCAGCGCAATGAATGCCGGCGTGGACACCGAGATGACACCCAGGGTGAAGGCCGACTTGGCTACGTTGGTGAAGAGCATGTTGAAGCTTCGCGCGAGGATCTCATCAATGCGGTAAATGTCACTAGAAAACCGATTGAGGATTCTGCCGGCGGGCGTGGTGTCGAAGAAGGACATGGGGGATCTGAAGATGGCGTTGGCCATGCGCTCGTGGAGCTTGCGAGAGGCCTCGATAGAGCAGAAGATCCACAAGATCAGGGTCTGGATGACGGTGACGGCCGAGCCGCCGAGACCGAAGGCAAAGTAGATTCCGATGTACTTTCCGAGATGATCGTTGGAGCCAGATGCCTGGTTGCTCTCGGCCCACGTCTTCAACCAGACGGAACCACCGATGCCAGCAGTCTGAGCCGCAAGGAGGGACACCATGTAGATTGCCACAGCCCCGAGGTTGTTCTCCTTTGCGTATTCACCGTAGACGGACCACTTGACCTTGCCCTGCTCGACGTGCTCCTTGGCCTGCTTGGTCCTGGCTCCGGAGACCTCTTCGTCAGTGAGCTTGCCGCGCGGTCCTCTAAAACTAGCGGCACTGGCACGACGCAGAGTGGCCATGCTACCAGATCTTGGCTTGTCCATCGCGGAAGGCCCCGTTCGGATGGGGGCGAGTTCGGGGACGTGTTCTTGCGCCTCCTCGATTTCCTTGTCGTCAGTCGCTTCGGGTTCGATGATGGTGGAAGTCTCGCTCGATTCTCCGCTGGAGCCGCTGGAGCTGTTATCCTGACCAGCGGTCCTCAGCAAGTCGGCGACGAGACCCTTGCGTGCGACCAATTCGTTGTAGGTGCCCCTCTCGACGATCTCGCCCTCCTTGAGCAGGGTGATGTAGCTTGCTACGCGCAGGACCGAGACGGCATTGGTAGCGAGAATTCGGGTCTTGGAAGAAAGCAAGCCGCGGGGGCCGAGGACATTCTCGATGATGTGTCGCCCAACGTGGGAGTCAACAGCAGACAAGACATCGTCCAGCAGGTAGATGTCTGCCCTGGCGTAGACCGCGCGGGCAAGGGCGACACGGGCCTTTTGACCGCCACTGAGCGAGATGCCTCTCTCTCCAACGACCGTCTCGTCTCCGTCTGGCAGTTGCACAAAGTCGTCGATGAGGGCGCAAGCCTTGATTGTCTTTTCGTAGAACTCGGGGTCAAAGCGGTGACCGAAGACGATGTTCTCTTTGACGGTGGCGTTGAGGATCCAAGATTGCTGGCTGGCGTAGGCGACGGAGCCCCTGACCTCTGCCGAGCCCTTGACCTTGTACAGATCTCCCAGCATGCTCTGGAGGAACGATGATTTACCCGCGCCGACTCGTCCGACAACGCAAGAAAGCTCTCCCTTGTAGGCCGTGAAGCTGACGTCGGTCAAGACGTTCTTGTCCTCGTGGCGGTTCCAGGAGAAGCTGCCGTCCTTGATGATGACGGTCTCCTCGCCCATCTCCTGAGGACCAGGGCGGAAGGCGACCGCATTTGACTGCAGCTCTTCGGCTGTGAGGAAGGAGGTCAGACGGCCGACGGCCACGGAGGCCTCGACAATCGAGGTGATGACCATGGGAAGGACGGCGAGGGGGAAGTTGAGGAGGTTGAACAAGGCCAGGGCCGGGAACACGATGTCCGTGGTCAGGGGCTTGTCCTGGGTCAGCACGAAGACGGTGAAGGTGGAGCAGGACACGAAGAAGGGGGCCGAGTTCCAAGTGAAGTTGGCAACGGCCTGGGTGGCACCGATCTTGCGCAAGTTCTTGAGCTCCTGCTCGTTTCGGACGTAGTTGAGCTTGTTCATGAAGGCAGAGCCCCAGGCATACAGCTTGATGCTCTTCATGTTGTTGATGATCTCGGTGATGAGCCGGCTTCGGGCGTCCTTGTTCTTCATCTGGTCCTTCTGCAGGTTGCGCATGACGCGGGCAACGAAGCCCTGAACGGGCATCATGATGACCATGACTACGATGCCGGCCATCATGGACCAGCCCACCAAGTTGTACAGGGAGATCATGCAGATGGTGATCTGGAAGGGGGCGGACCAAGCCTGCTGCGCGAACTGGGTGAGATCCTGGAGACGCTGGGCGTCGACGGCCATGTAGTTGACGATGTCACCGGTCGTCTTGCTGGATCTTCCCTCGTTGGACAGCCTCATGGACTTCTTGTAGATGGACGCGGCCAGGCCACTCTTGATGCGCATTCCGGTGACGAAGGCGAGCTGGAAATATTGGTGGACCATGGTAGTCTGGAAGACGGCGCAAGCAAACATGGCCAGAGCAATGGACGCTCCCTTGATGATGGGCTGAGGCGTTTCCGAGGAGCGATCGTACGAGGCCACGAAAGCAATGAGCAGGCGCAGAAGCTGGGGCTGGATATACTGGGCGATGTCGTTGCCGATTTTGAAGATGGCGGCAACAGCATATGGCCCACCGTAGGCGCGGAAGAGGGCGAGCCACAGGGAAGGTGCGTTTCGGCGATGCTTCAGCTCGTATTCCCAGGCGCTTTCGAATGCGGCCCCGGTGTGCTTGGTCTGGTCAGAGGTGGACAAGCCCCAGAGGTCGCCCTCGGTCAGGAACACACTGTAGCCCTTCCTCATGAGCGGCGTCATCCAGGAGAAGGTGAGCCTGGAGAAGACGGTGGCGTATTCCTCGGGAGACTCGTCCTGCTCGTCGTCGATGGCCTGGTAGTCGCCAATGTTTCGCGGCCAGAGCCACTCGATCAAGAACTCGACGATGACGAGACCGAAACCGGTCGAGTAGGCGACGAAGTAATGAAGGCTCTTGGCGTAGACCTGCTGGGAGATGAGGGATCGCTGCTTGACGGCGAGCGAGATGATGAGCAGCAGCCAGTAGAAGAGCACGACGCCGTTGGCGTGCCTCAACCGCGTATGCTCAAGCCATTGGATGGTGAAGATGAAGAAGAGAGATACGATCCACGCGATGGTGGTCAAGATCCGGAAGTCGCGGTACCATGATATCTTGTAGTGGAGCACCTGGAAGCCGAGCTGGACGAAGGCATCGAGGACGATGGCAACGAGGAGAAACTGTGGCACGACAATTGATCAGCGGGGGATTCTCTCTCTCTCTCTCTCTCTCTCTCTCTCTCTCTCTCTCTCTCTCTCTTCCTCTAGGGAAGCAATCATCTCGTCGTCTTCGGGGGAGTACAAGCTTACCTGCTTCAACCAGAACGGGATCGTCTTGGATTTCGGGTAGAGCTCCTTCTTCCTCAGCAGCCACCAGATGGCCAGGGAACCGAGGAAGATGCCGAAGAAGACGGAGACAGTGGCCACCCAGACATCGATGAAGCAAGGCGTAAAGTCGTAGCGGAACGGGCTCAGCGGCCCCCAGCCTTCTTTGTTGCTGCAGAGCGGCTGCTCCCAGCTGGCGGAGGCCGATAGATAGTGGCTTCCGAGCTCCTGCAGGGGCCGGTAGCCAGAGAACGAGCCGGTGTGCAGAAGCACCTGCTCCTCGTCGAACGAATTCATGGTGAAGTCGTCCGTATAGTGCGAAGGGGAGAAAGTGGGAGCTCAGGGTATCATCTCATGGCTCGTAGAGACGAGGCTTCGTCGAGTTTGTCAAGTTCGTCGGAGGTCCTTTTGGAGAAAGTCGGTAACCAAACGCCCGCGTGGGTGGAAGAAGCGGAAGTCGGCGGGCGTGCTGTACGGCGTGCTGTAAGGCGTGCTGTACAGTAAGACGCAGATGGCCGACAAGTCGCTCCTGTGGCCCGTCGTCTGGCCGTTAGATGCTCCTTTTCCCTTGCCGACCAATGCCAATGTGTCCAAGCTCGAAGGAAGGAGAAGGGGGGGGGGAGACGAAGTCGGAGCGTGAATTCGCCCAGCGAGGTCTGGCTCGACGCAAGCAAGCGAATTGGGAGGGATTGAGGTTGAATTGGGCGGCGTCCAAAGGGTGTCGCTGATATTTCAAGGGAAGAAGAAGAGGAAAAAAAGAGACGGAATTTCGATTTATTAATCGCGGCGGCGAGACACAAGGCCCGAGTCGCTCTTGCCCGGCAAAAATTAAGGCAACTTCCCAGTGAATGACGAAAACGCCCAGTTGGAAGCTGACGCGAAGTCCCCAGTACTTGACCCTCTTGTAGCCGAAAGCGGGAAAACACGCCTTGAAACACGGGCAAGAATAAGCGAGGATACTTCGATATGGCGGGTCTGAAAAGTCGTCATAACCTGGCCGTCGGTCATCGCCCGCTTTGTCAGCAGTCAGCTCAGATCCGGTCTCAGAGAAGGTGCGACTCCTGCGCGACTTGAGAAGGCGCCCCATGAAATGCCCCCACAGAGAAAAGCGGAGCTCGATTTTTCGCGGAGACCCGCCGCCCACGCGTCTGTCAGCCAATCAGGAAGATGGAATTATCCTTCCAAATCCGAGGCTAACCGCTTGGAGTAGCAAAATTGAGAGCCGCTCATCGGTCAGCCTTACCCGATCCGGACTGGCGCGATGTCATTGATTCATCCCATTGATCAAAATTCATTTTTCTCGCCGATTTTATTTCTCCGCCGCGTTTCGGGAGCCTCCAAGGCCGAGCTCGGGCTTCAACTCCGCAAGATGCTGATCCCGTGGTCCGTAACTCCATCGCCAAACTCCATCCATCTCCGTGCAAGCTCCGCATAGGACCGTGCACGGCAGTACGAGTACAAGTACGAGTACGAGTATGAGTTTGGAGTACTCCGTAAAAGCGCTGAGCAATCAGGAGCCATCAAGATTCATCATTAGCCGGAGGATGCGGCTTGGGCTTACGGAGTACGGAGTACTCGCACAGGGTGGCGCCGTAATCGCAGCTGCTGCTGCATGATGCGTCCGCCAATTGTTTACAAAAACACTATCCCCTGCATCCTGGTACGAGTACGATGACTACCGAACCTGCCCTGCCGGCCCGCAGCTTTGCCGTACCTGTAGTACTCGTACCGGTTCGTCTCCCAGTCAAAGTCAATGATCACGACGCAGGTGGCTTGTCGACAGCGTCGAATCAAAGGAAGGTCGGCGCATACTCCGGACTTCGTAAAGGTACCGGTACAGACCCTCCATGCCCTCGGCGGCCAGGGCCATCCAGAAAGTCTCCGGACCCTGCATGGCATCTGACCCGATCCCCCACCCCTCACTCCCCCCCCCTCTCCCTCTCCCTCTCCCTCTTCCTCTCCCTCTCTACTCCCAGGCACGGAGAAATTGAACCACCCTCTCGGCCAACCAAGACTGGGCCTCGGCGTCCTTGACCGTGTGGCCTGCCCCGGGGATCAAGCCAGAGAGGGGGCTCACGTACGGACTGGCCTGCTGCCACTTCTTGTTCAGCGCCGCTTGGTCGACGCTGGGAGGGACGAACTCGTCCTTTTCCGAGTGGAGCACCAATACCGGTCTCCTGAAGTGTGACCAGAACTCTTGGACGGTCGCGTCGTCCAGGTCCGAGGAGAAGTAGTCATCGTCGCCCCTGTTGCCGTCCAACTATGTTAGACTCGAAAGCTTCTTTGACACAGGAAAGACGAAACAACGTTTCGGGGCCAGCTCAGGGCCTGCACTGGACCCCATTTCTCACCCCTTGGCAAACAGCGAGTGCAGACGATTGGCTGTGATAACTTCACACAGCATGGACGGCACCTTGTCCTTGGGCATGCAGTGGTGTCCCTTGCCATCGGCAATCATCTCGTTCGCAAAGTCCAGATAGTCCTGGTGGCCTGGCAAGTAGACATCGAGCGACTCTCTGTCAGAGACCGGACCCTGGAGGATGAAGCCTTCGACAGGGCTGGTAGTGTGCTTTGCGTACTGCGTGTACTCCATGCAATCCTTTCCGTCCAGCAGCCGCTGTCAGACGCCACCTGCAAGTCCTTGCGCAATGCCGGTAGACAAGGGAGGTGGGGGGGAGGCTCACCTGGCAGCCCGTCGAGTGGCCGAAGAGGACAATCTTCTCCCGGCCCGTGGAGCGGAGGTACTTGACAAGTGCGGAGATATCCTGGACGTCGTCTTGCAGGGTCGAGATGCCGAACCCCTCGAAGGAGCTCCTCATGCGAATCTCGAAGACCGAGTAGCTCAGATCCGTCTCCTCCTCCAGTCGACGGGATATGCTGCGGATGTAGGGAATCGTATGGGGGCCATCCCTGAGGCCGCCAATGAAGATGATGGCGTTCTTGGACGATGTGTTGCCGGTCTCGTAGGCACAAGATGCTCGCGTGGGTGATCTGTAAGGGTGCGCCAGCACGGCGAATGGTCCGTAATTGTTCGCGGCCATATCGAATCTCTCGCTCAAAGCTTCGCTCACACAATCTCCAGCTGCTCTCGAGACTCCAGCTGAGGGAAGCAATCGCAGAGGGGGAGGTAAGTAGGTAGTAGAGGTATGTTGGGAGGATTGACGTTCTCGTCAAGTCCAATGACCTTGCACGTGTTGTTGATCTGCCTGGATCTATCGAGGGCAGTTGCACTGGATCGACCTTCCCGGAGACGATAAAGTGGGGGCGACCGGGTCACTGTGCGAATTGTTGTTCCAGCGCTGCATTCCAGTGGCGAAGGGGCATTTTCAGGGCACAGCAGTCTCGGTCCCGACGGGCATCTCAGCTCTGGCTGAGCTCTGGCTGAGCTCTTGAAGAGCGCTGAGTTCCGCGTCCGCGCACTGTACAGCCATATTTTCCAAAGACGTCAAGATTGTCCGCATCGCCAACTTCACTCGACGCCTCTCGCAACCTTCAAGACGCCCTTACTCGTACTCGCTCAAGCGCACGGTTCATCTCATTCTCAGCCTTGTCGTCTCGGTTCGTGTATCATGTCACACAAATTGACTCTCTGAATAGACGCCATGAGATGAGAGCCGGCGAGCTTGCATGCCTTGCCTCCCTGAGCTATGGAGGCCACGCCAGGTTCTGAGGACCGCAACAGGCTCTTCCTCCAGGTTGGTCCCTCCACAAAATGTCCTCCGTCCTCTCGATGCTCTTATGCTCATGCTTCATAGTTGAAACCATGTTGTGTCAAGGTCAGCCAGCTGGCCATCCGAGAGACCGACGAGCCCGGGACTCACAAGGAACTGCTCGCCCTCACCAGCCAGATCCTCACCATCATCAATGACCAAGTCGCCACAAACCCGCTGGCCATCAACGACAAACTCGCCGAATATGTCTTCTTCCCGCTCTACCACGTCTTCCGCCAGATGGAGCGGTACCCTATGACGCTGATCGAGAATTGCATCAAGTGCCTCAATCTCCTTATCGTGCATGGATGGAGGTCGCGGATCTCTCCCCAGCTCGTGCGGCAAATCTTCAGCCTCCTGACATTCATCATCGATGGCGTCCCTGGGGTGGAGAACAGCGCTCCTGACAAGCCCGAGGAGGTCGTCTTGGAGGCATTCCGCGCCGAGACCGCGCTGCTCAATGTGGCCAGCGCGTCACTGACGGCGGCATCGGGGCTGTCCTCTCCGGATGCGATTCCTGATCTGGGCCGCGGCATCACCGTCATATTGGACGGTGTAGTCGACGGCACCACTCCGGAAATTCAGAAGGAGGCGCTTCGAGCCTTGATTGCAGTCTATGGGGCCATCAGAGAGCACGCTGCCCTTGCAAACTTCCTTCCTGGGACCGTCTCATCGATCACAAAGGTTCTCTCTTCGCCAGCTCGATACAAGAAGCTGGTGCTCTCCAAGTGCCTCGAGGCAGTCCGGATCGTCTTGACAAGGGTGCTCGCGGACCTGCGCACCAGGCAGATCCTCGCGAAGAAAGAAGGCGAGGACGACACCAAAGAGAAGGCCGAGTCATCCCAGGTCTTGAGTCCCGCCTGGTTAAAGGCCACAGTGGCGCAGGTGAAGAAGGCTCTATCGATTATGATGAAATTGCGGGCTCACGAGTCAGAGGAGGTGAGGGATGCGCTCGAGAGGTTGTGCATAAGCTTGCTGGATGAATGCCACAGCACCTTATCGAACTGCACGACCATGATCGTCGAGACTGCCATGATCCTCGACAGGGGCTGTGATGAGGTTTCCCTTACAGAAACCTCACTGAGGCAGCTCGTCAGCGTGTATCCCGAGCTTGGAGAGAGCGCCAAGGATTCGGTTTACAACTGGATGTCCAGCCTGCCTCGCATGATGCAATCCAGCGACGAGGACGTCAAACAGACTGCGATCCACAATTTCTCCAAAGGCATCAAGATTCTCAGGAGTCTCGGGATAGATTCTCCGGTGCTCGACGACTCCCTTTCAAGCACTCTCAGGGACAGCCTCATTTCGCTCGTTTCAGCTTCTAGGGAATGTCGAGAAAATGCAGCGAACGCCCACATTCTATTATTGGATGAAAATGGATCTACGAACACATCGTCGGACGGATCGCCATACCATCCTATTCTGCTCGCCCACGAAGGACAGAGAAGACTGAGGGCAGAGATCATATCCCTCTTGAAGTCGATCAGTTCATCATCCAGTCCTTACAAGGTCGCCAGCAACCTACTAGAGGCTTCCCAAGAATCTTCGTCCAAGACGAACCAGGTCACGGCATTCTGGCTATGCTTCGAATTTCTGAAAGCGTCCTTCTCCCTTTCAGCAGAGACTGATTCGCTGTTGAACCTGTCGGCATTCGAAGACGCCTCTGGAGAGATGGACTCGGTCTTCAACGAGCTCTACTCATTCTCGCTGCTGCTCCTCGATTCGCATAGCGATGCTGGCCAGGTCGATTGGCTCTCGGAGGCTATTGCGCTGGAGGTGGTCGCATACGCCGCGCAGAGATCGAAACAGGCCTTCCGGCCCGAACTCATCGATGTGCTCTTCCCGGTGGCCACCTTTCTCGGCTCAGACATCGCCGGCCTGCAGCGGCACGCCGTAACCACGCTGAACATCATCGCGGCGTCCTGCGAGTACGGCAGCGTCGCTGACCTCATCATCGGCAATGTCGACTACATGGTGAATTCGGTATCGCTGCGGCTCAACACGCTCGACATCTCGCCCGCGTCCACGCAGGTGTTGCTGATGATGGTGCGCCTATCCGGACCCCGTCTGGTCCCCTTCCTCGGCGACGTCGTCGAGTCGATATTCGCCGCCCTCGAGAACTACCACGGCTACCCTGTTTTCGTCGAGAGCCTCTTCTCCGTGCTCAAGGAAGTCGTCGATCAGGCCGCCCGCGCCGACGGGAAGCTGCTGACAGACAGAGAACGCGCGGCCGCCGTGAACCACAGGAAACGCGCACCGCAAATGGAAGGATTGGATGGCTTGGCGACCTTTCTGGATGAAAGGAAGAAGAAGAAGATACGGAGCCAGGAGGAGGCGGAGGAGGCCGTTCGCGGACACCCGACAACACCGTGGAAGGCTGACGATGAAGACAACAATGACGACGACCAGGCTGCAGAGGCCCCAAGAGACGAGGAGAAACCGCCCAACTCGCCGACATATCTGCTCCTCCAGAAAGTCGCAAACCTCACACAGCACTACCTGACCTCCCCCACGCCGACGCTACGAAGATCCCTCCTCGAGCTGCTCGCCACGGCATCGCCCGTGCTCGCCGGCGACGAGGACTCCTTCCTGCCCCTCGTCAACGCCATCTGGCCCGTCGTCATCGACCGGCTGCGCGACCCGGAGGCCTTCGTTGCGATCGAGGCGTGCCACGCCCTGTCTGGCCTGTGCGCGGCGGCAGGCGACTTCCTCGGCACGCGGTTCAAGACGGAGTGGTGGGATTGGATGGGCGCCTGGTGCCGGAAGGCCAAGCAGTCATCCAAGGCGGCGCCTCCTCGTCCCTCGCAGACCAAGAGCGGCTCATCGCTCAAGGACGTCGTCATCGCGTACCGGCCAGCGGGGGAGACCCGGGCGGATTTGGCAGTTCGGGAGAATGCTGCTTCGGGCGGGAGTCTGGGGCGCTTCGCGTCGGGGGTCAAGATTTGGGAGGCGGTTGCGCAACTGCTCACTTCCATCGTGACGTATGTGCGCGTGGAGGAGGAAATGCTTGATGAGATACTGGACCTGTTGGCCGATGCGATGGAGAGGAATAGCGCAGTCCGCGAGGCACTGGAGGTGGTCAACGCGGATGCCGTCTGGCTGGCGCGGTACGAGCGCGGGCTAGTAGACTGGGAGCCCCTCGTCGTCTGAGCGCAGCTCCATCATCACATTATTGTCATTCTCTCCTCTCCATCCGTCATCTCACCTGAGTGAAGAAAAGGCGCCAAAAACGTCTATCCTGAAAATCTATATCTTGGGGGCCGCGGACAAGTACCCATCCACCACGGCCCTCACCAGCCTGTTCGCAATGGCCTGCGGCGGCGGCAGCCTCAGATGGCCCACGACGTCGCCGTTGCCCTTGGCGGCCTCGTCCAGCGCAAGCCCGCCCCTGTCGAGGGCCTCCCTGACCTCTGCGACGCTGAACCACCTGGCGTCCTCGAGCTCCTTGTCGTTGAGCTCGACGTCCTCGCCGCCGGGAAGCGCCTGGGCGATGGCGCCGATCATGAGGCTCGCGGGGAAGGGCCAGGGCTGGCTGGAGTGGATGGCGACGCGGCCGACCCTGACGCCGCTCTCCTCCCAGACCTCGCGGCGGACGGCGTCCTCGATGGACTCGCCGGGCTCGAGGAAGCCCGCGAGCGCGGAATACCAGCGGGGCGGCCAGCGGGCCTGGCGGCCGAGCAGGACGCGCGCGCCGTCGGCGGACACGACGGCGGCGATCATGGTCGGGTCGGTGCGCGGGAAGGAGATGTTGGAGATGCCGTGGCGGGTGGGGCAGTCCGGGAGGAGCGGGGCGGGCGGGGCGGAGGCGCAGTCGGCCGGGGGGCAGAGGCGCTTGTAGCCGGCCTCGGAGGGGATGGTGGGGCGGCCGCAGGCGGCGCAGAAGGCGTTTCGGGTGTTCCAGTCCATGAGGGAGCGGGCCTGGGCGTACATGGCGGCTGGGTCTATGAGCCTCCAGGATCCAACAATACCACTTTCTCTGCTCGTCCCCGACCTCGTCCCCGACTTCGTCCTCTCCCGACGACGGCGACGACGACGGCGACGACGACGACATATCATGACTCAAAACACGGCGGGGTACATGGGCAGAAACGCACCGTCCTTCGGGTTCAAAGTCATGCTTCGGGCGTTGGTCTGCACCAGGGGGCCCTTGGCCTCAGCCGATCTCAAGAACTCCTCCGCGCGCTCGCCATGGCCGTCCGTTGGGGGGGTGGCGTCGACCGCGAAGTACGGCTGGCCCCTGACGACGCCGTGCTTCTCCGTGGGGATGTCGACGGCGAGCTCGGCGGCGGGCGGCTGGAGGACGAGGCCCAGGAAGACGAGCAGCGGCGCCCTGAGCCTGGTGGAGTCGTAGGTCTTGACGTCGTACTCGTCGCCGAACGGCTCCGGGCCCGTGAGCGCCTTGACGTCGTCGAAGCCGAAGAAGGCGAGGTTCTGGGCGTCGGTGATGAGGGGGTCGAGGCTCTTGAGGGCGATGAAGCGGGTCGCGGGCGTGGCGACGGCGGTCTTCAGGAAGAGCGGGTCGGAGCGGAGGAAGGAGTAGCGGTTGAGGTGGCTTCCGGAGAAGTAGTTGATGATCTCCTTGCCGAAGCGCCGCGTGAGCATGGAGTCGTCGGCGGCGAGGATGGGGTCCTCTGGGAGGTTGGGAGGGAGCAACATTTGCTTAGGGTTTCGAGAGGACCGGGGGGTATTCCGATGGGATATCTCTCAGTGGACGAGTATAAGCGAACAAGGAATCTATTGCGCGATTCTATAGAGATTGATGGATTGATCTATTGACACTCAAGGACAGCAGACCGAGCTGATGGATGGAGCTGCTCGCCATCTCATCATCTTGGAGCTTCGACAAAAGTCTCGTGAGGGGTCGAGGAGAGCTCGTGCTTACATAATCATTGATGCGAGCCAAAGCCTTCCTTCTTTCTTTCTTGGGAAAGCGGTGAAGATTATGCTTAGTCATCAAAGCCGTGATGGGTTGCGTGAAATCGTCAAATCGTCATTCATTCAATTGATCAAACGTGAGAAGATGGATCGAAACGAGGCCTTTCGACTGGACGGAAAAATTCGGCGTCATGTCAATGGGTAGCTGAGAGGCTCAGGACGGATCGATGGATTTATTGGCGCATCGCCCCATTACACCGAGACTCTCCGAGTGCCTGGCAGTGCTCGTGTTGAATCGTAAGGTCGGGATGATGCTCCTCGTTCGGAAGAATCGCCGGCGACTCAGACAAGCAAGGGACCGGATCCGCAAATCATGGCTGGTACGCGCTACTTGACAGTGGAAGTCCTCCGCTTTAATATATAGAGCAATATAATACCATCTCGGACCTGGTCTCGCAGGTAGAAGCTACCTCACTCGTTTCCTGCAGGCCGTCCACTCGTGGTGGCTCCGGCATGTCGCTTTAACAGGCTGTCGATGCTGCAGCTCCATCGATCTGATGGGATTGATTGATGCATCCACTCCATGCTCATCCCGTTCATGCATTTCGATCCATCCGATGCAGGATCGTCCATCGAGCCAAGGATCAAGACGACATTTTGGTTTTTTTTTTTTTTTTCCTTTTTTTTCTTTTTGGTTTTTTCCCTCTTCCTCCCAGCTTGTGAGGGATCAATGGACTGGAACCAGTCCGACTCGCTCGATCCCAAGGTGGCCTCGTAGTAGTACAGGTACCTGTAGTAGTACTATTGATTTTTGAAGACAAAACAAGGCTGTCGTCATAAGTGGCCGCTTGAGACGGATTGAT
>NQYQ01000018.1:352514-376809 GCA_003055925.1 Escovopsis sp. Ae720 | reverse complement strand
GGGGGGTAAAGAGCATGGCTAGACCTTGTGAAAAATCATGCTGGCTTGCTGGTCACACCAGAACAGGCGACAAGTCCCGACCAACGCATTGAACTGGTCAACTCTCTCCTGGTTGAGATCAGACCTAAATCTGCCGACGCCGGGCTTGGATTTTTGAAGAGTGGGAACGACCGTATCGTCGTGAGATGCAAAAACGTGATGCCAGATGAGACATCGAACCTTCTAGGGGTCAGCAGGTAGTCTCGGCAATTGAGATTCTATTCCCACAACACCCTGGCCCAGACCTGGGAGCTGATTCGTAAGGGGACGTACCTTGTAGGGCAATTTCGCAAACCTCTTATTGCCATCAACGGGCTTCAAGCCTTTGCGCTTGATAGCGGATCTCTTGAATAGCATCTTCAGATCGGCGCACTTCCGATCTTCTTTAGTCGTCGAAAAGCCAGGCCCAGCGCCGTAAGATTCCTTGCCCCTTCCGAGCTTGTCAAAGGAGACTGTTTGAAGGCTTGTGAGGTGACCCATGGAGAGCTCTACCAGGTTGAAAGCGATGAAAGTCGAAGTGGGGTCTTATAGTTGGTGCCTTTGTATCAGGCGACGATTTGGCTCCGTCATTTCTTTCACCATGTTGCGCCGTCTCCCACTTGGCCCCTGAATCAAGTCGGTCAAGATGACGAAGTCACCCGAGAACACGCGGGTGCTAAGACGCGGCTCGCCTTGATCAAGGCCGTCATCGTAGCTTGAGATCAAGTTGAATGATTCTCTCACTTGCTATTGCAAACAGGTAGAGCTTGACCGCATATTCGCCTGCGGCCGCGCGAGGTGTGAGCTCGTTTCGGAGCTCTTTTCGCCCAAGTATTGTAAGTCGGACGGACAGGAGTTCGGCCAAGCAAACACGATTGATGGAATTGATGAAAACATTCCTGACTTGAAGGTGGATGAAGATGCCCGGACGAGTTGAAGTCAAAGAAGTCAAAGAGCGAGGATGTTGGATGGCGTCTGTCCATTTGCTGGATTGAGGAAGTAGCGCCCGAGAGACGAGAAGACGGAAGGAGGCATGACGACGAGGGGAGGAGAACAAGGGCAACTGCGACCGGCCCACGATGGAAACGGGGAAGTTGCGAACCAGCGATGCATTATCAATTCTTATGCATCAATTCTTATGCATCTTCTTGTTTATGCATCCTCCCTTGTGCTTCTCGCCTTCTCGCCTCTTGGAAATTCTCCTCCTGGATTCTCCTCTTGGATTCCCCCTCGATTCATCAATCCATCAATGGTTTCCTCTTCTTCCATTGAACTCCTCAGAGCCTGTGACTATCGGACGCAATCGTCTAGAGAGATCAGCTGTCTACAAAGCCGCCGCAACGCAGCAATTGAAGCAATCATCACCGGACTGAAGTGTTGGTCCGCAGAAAGCCATCAATTCGTTGTCACGCACACTGCGAGGTCGATGGGAGGCAGGCCACGGAGAGCAGGCTCCAAGCATTCTCGATTCCGCCATTACAGCTCTTCATGTTTGCTAATGACTCTGTCCCAGGATCATCCTCGATTGGCAGCAACGACATATTCGCCATCAACTGGCACTGCTGCGTCTCCGCTCGTCCTCGGAATCTCGCCAAAACTTCTTCTCACGCATCTCCCACCGACCCCTCCTCACAATCTCCTCGTTCCTCGCCTTGGCCTCCGGGGTCCCAATCATGCCATCCAAAAATGCGGTGCAGCTTCCACGAAACCATTCTCCCGCACCCTTCGTCAGACGTTAGCGTCCTGTCCCCAAAAGCGCTGGAGATGTCCAAAGGGACAAAAAGGGGGGGAAAAAAAAAGGGGGGGGGGGGGGGGGGGGGTGGCCTCACGTGAATCTGAGCGCAGAAGCCCTTGATCTTCTGACCGACAGTCAGCCCGGCCGAAGAGGCACTCTCTCCTGGGGGAAGCTCTTCGTCCTCTTTCATGATGGCGGAGTGGCCTCGGACCATTCCACCTCGGGATGATGTCTGGACGGGCTCGCTGAATTCGCCGGTCGACCGAGGCGAGTGCGCCGGGTCATGAGGATCGTGCTGGTCCGCCATTTGTTTCGTGATTCTGTGGAATGCAGGACCTCCAAGGTAACGAGCATGAAGAAGCTAAGCTTGACATACGCCGGCTCACAAGAACATTTCATGTGACGGCTGCTGCTTCATACTAAGTCATCCAGAGGCGTGCTGCTTTGATTCGCCTCCTTGTTCCCCTCGACACGTGTCACCCAGATCTCAGCGAGATCGGGCAATGACGACAACATGACGCCGATCACCAAGCCTCAATAACGACCTGCAAACCCGTCTTCTTCCCGACTTGCAGTGAATGCATTGTTCCACACACTGCTAATATATGCTGAGAATGATAGACACCGAGCCATCATGCTATTCAAGACCAGCGAGGGCATCGTGTCTGGTCTCGAGTCAGGGTGCCATGGAAAAGGGTGAAGAATCATACCCTCTCATCAATTGTCTATCGGAGGTGGCAACCCAAGACTTGGTGGCATCGATCCGGAATCACTGGTGCTGATTGACGGGCAGTGAACACGGCCACCACATTCACATCAACACCCGGCACATGCTCCGGATGCCGGATCAACGTCTCTCACCTTAAACGCCCCGACTCGAAACAACCCGAGAGGAGTGCACAGTCAGCGCACTGACTCACCTGCACCAGCCTCATGGAATTCGACAACTCCATGCCCCATGCCCCCCGACAGTCGAATCACGTTGCTTTCAATGCTCATCCCCGCATACATACGATACGGTGACGAGCGCATGGGTGCCGATGAGTCCAGTGCTCGACTCCACAGCCCGGGCCACCCCAAATTCGCCCCTCCCGGCAATTGTCATGCGCGTGATGCTTCGCGATGCACGGGAACCCACACCCGCATGGCCGGATCGTCAAATGCCAACTCTTTGTCCGCCCTGTCGCTCTCATTCCACGCCCGTGTCATTCACTAGCATCATTGATCTCGGCAATCCGTAGATCATCTCATGCGATCTCGAGAAATTATTCCAACAAAGGCTTGGGGAACTCAAAAGAGCGGCACAACACCCCCATCTCACTCACCTTGAACCATCCGAAGAGCAACCCATGCTCACGTCTCATGAGGCTTGACTCGTAACTCCGTAGGGTCGTATTCACCAACGCACCCAGATCATCCCCTCCCGCCAACCGTCACAAGACCCTCTCGCTTCCTCATTTGACGCGCTCTCCTCCGCATCGATCCAACGCCGCGACGTGGCTATGACTTCAGGTCTCAAGAACTCGTGATGTGCGCTGCCTTGTCCTTTGTCCCTCATTCCCTCAATCAAGTTGCTTCACAGTGTACAGTCAATTCGTTTATGCTTCTCTACACATGAGCGCTTTTATAATAAAACCACCGCCTTGGGCACGTAGGCGCCCCGAAAATGCCGGCCCCGAATCTTCCTCCGCGTCTTTCGCGCCGCCCCTCGTCCCCTAGGGCGTTTTCTCTCTCCAGCAGCAGCAGCGGCATCCACATCCAGAAACAGGAGGGAAATCCTCGCCCCTAAACCCCCAGCCATGCCTCAAGAACACCCAATCGTCATCACCCAGTCCCCGCCCCTCATCCCCTCCTGGTCGCTCGTGCCCATCCCCAACCTCTCCCTCTCCGCCGGCGGCATCCTCGCCCTCGCCGACCTCACCTCCGTCGCCGAGCGCACCGCCATCAAGGGCGGCTCCTCCTGGCTCGACGCCTTCGTCCTCGCCCCCGGCCTGCACTACCAGCAGGCCGCCGACGCGCTCGACCGAAACTCCGCCTCCGCGCTCTCCGCCGAGCTCGGCCTCACCGAGGCCGTCGAGGTCAACGCCGCCGGCGAGGAGGTCCGGAGCTATGTCATCAACAACGTCGCCATGGTCAAGTACCTCAAGCGGCTGTGGGCTAAGAACCCGCAGGTCGGCGTCATAGACCTCGTCGTCGAGCTCGTCGACGACGACGACAACGACGATCGCGGATCCGACCCAGGCCAGGAGAAAGAGAGAAACGGCGGCGGCCGCGCGGGCAGAGGCCTACGGGAGAGGCTGGCCGGCATCATCTTCCGCCGCGGCCGCGGCCAGAAGCCCAGGAAGAAGAGCCCGCTGCAGATCGACATCGACATCGACACCCTCAGCCACGTCCTCTACCTGCTCAGTCCGCTCCTCACTGTGGCCGCCATCGTCTTCCAGGTCCTGCTCCAGGAGTGGTGGGGGCTCGGCTTCACCATCGCGCTCATCATCTCCCGCCTGCTCAACATCTGGGTCATCAAGGAGCGCTCGAAGCCGCCCATTCCGGATATGCTTCCCGCGCGCTCGCGGCCGCCGACGCTGCCGACCGACCGGCTGCGGCGCCGGCAGATGTACAAGTCGCAGGCGAACGGCAATGCCCAGCAGCAGCGCAGGTACTCAGAGGACTCTCTCGCGCCGCTGCGCCCCGCGACGGGCAGTGCGGGCGGCGGCGGCGGCGGCGGGTTCCAGCCGCCCTCGCTGCAGCGCGAATCGAGCCGCTTGACAGAGTACACCATCGACCTGAGCCTGAACAGGCGCGTCGTGCTGAGGGGCCTGGACACGGACCTGCAGGCCGTCACGACGCAGGCGTGGATGCGCGCCAAGAGCACGCTCGAGGGGTACCTCGAGGCGGGGTCCAAGCTGATCGTGTACATGATCGCCGCGCTGAGCGGCAACCTGTCCCAGGCGGGGGCGCTTGTGTTCATGGCCCTCCTGCTCGTCAGCGCAGGGCTGCTGGGCCTGAGCAATGCCCATTCGAGGAGTCTGAATATTCATGGGCGACGGGTGGGCAAGCTGAGGCTCGACAGGGTCAAGTTCACGCCGTATGACGGCGCCTCTGCCGTCGAGGCTGGCCAGGGCTCGCCGGCGGATGGGTTTGCTGTTTCGGTTGTCCAGACGAGTTGAAGCTGCTGCAAGTATGATGCGCGAGGGGAGTCCCCCGGGAGACAGGGCTGAGGAGAAACACTTTAAATATTTCGCTGCCAACGAACTCTCAATCCCATAGATGAGCATTGACCCGTAAAGTTGGAAGCCATGAAGATGAAACTCCAACGGTCGTGAATGGATAAAGACTGCTTGCAGATGATCAAACGAGATGCTCGAGAAGGCCCAGAGGCCATCAATATTCCGGCGAGCCGGTATGACAAAGCCTGTTGTACACGAGTGTCGAACATCCCCGCGATAATAAACCGCCAAGACGACCTACGCCTGAACTGGCGCTTGTGCATCGTCCTTTGTAGAAGCCTCCTCGTCGATGGGCTCCCCAGAGACCTCTACGTCAGGGATTGGCACCGTCACCCCCGACGCTTTTGTCTCGACTTCGGCAACAAGCGCTTCTTCAGACTCCGGCATCGTCTCGTCCTGGGCAGCTGATGGCGCATCCTCGACTTGAAGGTCAGCCTCTTGTGCCGTCGCGGAAGACTCGCCCTGCAATGCATCTGCAGATTCTGTGTGGTGAGCCGGTTGGAGGTCCGTCATTTCGGTATCGCCATGCTCGGCTGTTGCTTGCTGTTCCTGCCTCGCCGCGGCTTCTCCGTCCTGACGGTCTAATTCTCCCAACAGACTATTGAGCAAATTATGCTCTTCCTCAGTCGGCGCGGTCTCTCCCATATCGTCTTCAGCCAGAGTCAAGGCAGCTACAATTTCGGCTTCGGGCTGGACTTCGGGCTGGGCGTCGAGCTGGATTTCGGGCTGGATTTCGGACTGGATTTCGGGCTGGATTTCGGGCTGGACTTCGGGCTGGGCTTCAGGCTGGACTTCTGGCTGGACGTCTGGCTGGGTTTCGAATTCGATCTCGGGCTCGACTTCTGGCTGGACGTCCGGCTGGGTTTCGAAATCGATCTCAGGTTCGATCTCAGGTTCGTTCTCGGGTTCGACTTCAGGCTCAACCTCGGGTTCGACTTCGGGTTCAACCTCGGTTTCGACTTCGGGTTCAATCTCGGGTTCGACTTCAGGCTGGACTTCAAGCTCGACCTCGGGCTGGGATTCGGGCTTAGCTTCGGGCTGGACTTCGGGCTGGACTTCAGGAGGGACTTCGGGCTGGACTTCAGGGTGAACTTCAGGCTGGACTTCGGATTGGACTTCAGGCTGGACTTCGAGTTCGACCTCTAGTTCGACCTCGCGTTCAACCTCGCGTTCAACCTCAAGGTCGACCTCGAGTTCGGCTTCGGGCTGGACTTCAGGTTCGACTTGAGGTTCAGCGTCAACCACGGGCTCAACTGTAGCTTCGCCTTCGCCTTCGCCTTCTCCTTCAACTTCGACCAGAGCCTCCGACTCGAAATGGAACGGCACATCGCCGGCAATGCTGAGAGGTCCAGTCTTGAGCTCGTCCAACGACGTGGCTCCGACTTCCGAAGTCGCCGTCGAGCCAGCCAAGGGCGCCGAGACCGACACCGAGTCCTCGGGCTTGATGACGTCCTCCGTCAAGGTGGGCATTTGACGCAGTGGATGAGACGAGTCTCCGGCTTCAACCCCCTCCTCGATCTCATGGCTTGCTTGACTCTTAATGCCATCGTCTGTCCTGGGGCTAGAGATGTTGCCCACCTGATCGGGAGGCGGGGGCAAGAGATTCCTGTCGTCGGGCGACTCGGCGCGAGGTTCCTCGGCAGGCGGTTGCGCCGGCGGCTCATCCATATCAATCTCCATGGACGTGTCCATGACGGCCTGCGACTCCGCTGCAATCGGCGCGGGGGGGGACATGGCTGTTTCGATGGGCGATTGAACCACCACGTGCTTCAGAGGACTTCCTTCCAGCGGCGCGTTCGGGCTCGGCTGCGGCGGCGCGAGCGTGAGGGCCTGTGATGGTGAGCCGAGCCCCCCCAAGGAAGCGTTCTCGGCCGCCGGGGCGCTGGCCTCCATCTCGACCTCGGTTGTGAAATCCGCATCCGTCATGTCGTGGCTTTCTTCCTTGGCGGACGCCGTCGTCGTATCGGCGGTCATGATGCTGGTGTTGTTCAATTGCTCAATCTGGGTCGTCTCGTCGCCTTCTGCTTCTCTCTCCTCTGCCTCCTCTCCTTCCTCGCCATCCTCGCCGTCGTCGTCATCGTCGTCGTCATCCCCGTCCGCCATTTCGCTGTCGTGCGTCGGGGTGAGAGATTGAAGCTGGGAAAGGTTCTAGGCGCATCCACTGTTAGCGTCACCCCTAGCAGCGGGAGCGGGCCGCACAAAATACGTACCACGTCCACCTCGGAAACCTCTGGCTTGATCGCCGGGGCACCAGCTCTCGTCGCCATGGTCCCCACAGTCTGAGGCTCGGCCTGGACGTTCTTCAACTTCTTCTTGCCTCGCCCAGGCCCGGCCTTGGCTTTCCTCTTCGGCGGCGGCGGTCTCCTGCGAGCCGGCGCCAGCACGGGGGCCGCAGCCTCGGCCTTTGCCGCTGGCAAAGCCTCCACTCTCGTCGAGATGATCTCGCCATCGAGCTGTTGCCCCTCGGCGAGGGTCACCTCCTCAGTGTAAGGATTCCCGGCCGCGTCGATCCGCCTGACCGTTGCCCTTGTCACGGTCGGGCCCAGAACTTTCTCTTCGACCGTTCTGCTCGCGATGGTGACCGTGTTCTTCCTTCTCTTCGCCAGGTGAGAGATCACCGGAGCCTCAATGTTCTTAGGTATCTGCTTCCAGAGCCTCAATTGGTATCCCTGGGACGAGAAATCGTCGTCCTTCTTGTCCAGCTTGTCCGGCTGGAGTGTGTCGCCGTCCGCGTCCTCGTCCTCGGTCGGCGGCGGCCGCTTGTAGAGGCGCCCCGAGCGCGCCGCCCGCAGCAGCTCCTGGGTGTGCGGGGGCAGCAGGACCGCGTCCTTTGGCATTCCGTGAAGGAGCTCAACGGCCCAGACGTCGTTCTGGTGCAGCTCCGGCTGGGGCGGCGGCGCGATGTTTGTCCATTCTTGCCGCCATTGTCGCACGGGGAGACCTGCACGAGTCAGCACATTGCATCGTCCATCGTCCATCGTCCATCGTTCATCGTCCGCGCGTGAGTGCCATTGCGCGCCGCCCTCTCTGATGGTCAACGAACCTTCAAAGTCGTCGTGCTCGACGTATCCACCACGATTGGCGCGTCGTGTCTGCCATCACCACGGTAATTAGCCAAGAGCATGGATGCAATGCATTCAAGAGATTCAACACCTACTCCCGGCGCCATTGCGCGCGAGTCAGACTAAAGCAGAAAGTTGCTCGAGTGGGACGACCCGTTCTGGATGACTGCGAAAGCAAAGCGATGATGCAAGCGAATGCCACTGAATGCCAATGACGAATGAGCGGCTGATGCGATTCGAACGAGAGGAGCATCGACACGCATGAAGTCGAAGTTGAGATTGGCTGCACGCAGGGCGGCACCATCGACACCAGAGAAGACCTGCTGACTCATCTAGATCATGAGCCACATAGAGTATTACAAATCGCACCGCCACACTCGCGAGATCCGTGTGGCTGTGGCGCAGTTGAGCCTTGTAGGACGACGACGACGACGACGACAAGGGATTTTACAATCACACAAAGGACGAGATGTGTTCAAAAGAGATTCTTGTTTTTTTTTTGTGTTTTTTTTTTTTTGATTTGATGGCCTGAGATCTGATTTCTGTGCTCGGCCTATGAGAATGGCCCAAAAGTCCTCGGCATGTCCGTCGCGCCGACCATCAACGCCGCGACACCTTCGACTGGCAGACACATACCATCAGATCACGCCCGCGATCATTCAAGCCCGAGTGAATGTTTAACCAGTGTCGTCGATGGCCATGCTCGAATTGTCTATGTCCCCATCGGAATACTTGTGTTGGTGCTCCCCGTCCGAGTCGTCCTAACCCCCCCTCCCTTTCTTATCCGCCCCATATTGAATGCAAAGGATGCAACGCCGAAATTCGTTCTTATGTACACAGCTGTTGTTTCGCGCTTCTCTGAGCTCGTAATGTTCCAAGTCCGCAGGAATTGATTCGTTTAATCGTAACTGCGAGAATGATCAGCCTCCCACATCCAACTCCTCATGTTGGGCCGAGTTGCCAGGCTCACCCCTGTTCCTTTTGTCGCACAACTTCGCCCGAATCTCCTGTCTCTTTGCCCTGGATCGGATGTCAGAACGAGAATTTCCCCGCAGGATGATGATCGCGGTGCGCGCATACCGAGATCCCTCCCTCCACTACTAGTCGATCGAGCTGGTAGAACTGGCCGATCACTGTTTGTCGCTGTTTTTGCCTCCCGTCAGTTCAGCCCGCAAGTCGCAACGGCTCGCCAGTGTGGTCGCGCACCTTCATCACCTGAAGCTCCTGCAGCCCCTTCTGCACCAGCTCCTGGACCCTCCGAGAATCCTCTACAGCGGCGTTTTCCCGGAAAGCATCGCGGGTCCGTCGCTTCGCGTATTCGCGGAAGTTGTATGAGGTGAATTGCTGTCCTTGTCGTAATAGCTGGCGGTACTGTCATTGCGCGTCAGCAACTCAGCCTTGATGCATCTCGCGCAATCGTGACCCCCCTCAAGAGGCAAGGAGCACAGCGTTCAACTCTCTCTTTTTTTTTTTTCCCTTCTTGGAATTCCATGCCCCATAGACGTTTGCGCAAGCAGGTTGCAAACAAAGAAAGACTCACCAGTGATCTCACTTGTAGCGCCATGTCGCCCTTCGGTCTGCCAGCAACGGACATGATGATGCGACAGGTGCTCGTCTGCTGGTCCTGGAAAGTCCCCACGGAGAGATTTCGTGATCCCACCCGCGGCCATCATCGGACGTCGGTATTAGTCGGCTCGGAGAAACACAGCCTCCGAACAAGCGTCGGGCCTTACGTCATACTGATTCTCTTCATCCGAGGTTTGTCCGCGCAACCCCTTGTCCTCCCAGTCCGAGCAAAGGTCTGGGGTCTTTGCTCGCAGGTCCAACACGTCGACGATGAGGCTGCCCTTCTTGGAGATTGCGCTTGGCACGAGTAATTCGATCCTCATCTTGGCAGCGTTGACAACAACAAGATCCTACAATCTGTCTGGCCTGTCTGGTCCGTGACATCCGGACGGTCGGCACCTTGGACCGATCCGAGTTTGTTCTGGAAGGCTTTGGGGGCATTCACGGTGTGGATCTTCGAAAAGGAGCTTCACTTTTACCTCCAGGAATGAGCATGAGCAGTCGTACATCGTATTGAAGACTTTTTTGGCCAACTCGAGATATGGATGGGCTCGACACAGAAACGCGCCAAGGCCTCACAGTTGATGAGGATTTGCAGGGCATTCGACGGGTCGCTATGAGAAGAGGTAGATGGTGATGATTCGCTTTGTGTTGGCCTCCGTCATGTGACCGGTGACATCGTGAAATAGATTCGCTCTTTCTATGAGGTGTGCTTTGAAATCCAATGCTTTGCCTTCCCTTCTCCTAGCCCTCCTCCTAATCCGGCCTCATAAGAGGACCTTTCCTGCCGGGATGTCTGAAAGCCTCTATCGTTCTTCGGGTGTTCTAGAGGACGCTTCTGTGGCTGCACAAGGGGCTCCTCTTGCCTGATAGACATTATCAGACTTCTTCAATGGCAATGACGTCTGTATATCGGCCTCTCGGGATGCGGAGATGGAGGTGCGGAACATGCGAGGCTCGGAGGCCTTTCCAAGCATTCGGGTCCCGTTCCAATGTTGGTTGTTCCGCACCAAGGCTCTCAGAGTAGTCCGTGTCCTGTGCAGACTGCCAATCTGGGGCAGAGGCGTTGGCTGCTAGTTCATAGCTTCTTCTCCGCCTTGGCGTATTGTTCCAGTGTCGCCTTCTGCAGGGCCTGCTGCTCCTTGATGATCTCCCGCAGCTCGTCATTTTGTCTCTGCAGCTCTGAGCTGTCATTGGCAGCAGCAGGTGCGGGCGCAGCGAAAGCGGCCACTGCCTCCGCAATGATATCCGCCCGAAGACCCTCGGATCCGAGCGTGCGACTGAACCTGGTCTCGCCGTTCAAGTCCCCATCGAGTTGCGTCGTGAGGGTGTACTGCCGCTGGGCCTGGTTGGGCTTGACGATGGTGACCGGCTGGCTCCTGGCAGCCTCGGAGAGCAGAGGTGCCATGACCAGGTTGGAGACGGAAGCGTTCAGGTTGGCCAGCTCGATGGGGTGGCTGTCGTCCACGAGGCTCCACTTGAGCACCTTCCCCTTGGTGTGCCCGGTGAGGACCGAAGTGCCGTCATAGGAGACGGCCATGCACGAGGCCGGGCCGGCATCCTCGTCAGCCGCGCCAAGAGGGGCATTCACCTGGACCACGATGGAAGCGAGCTCGGCGCTCCGCGAGCCAAGAAGCGGCTTGTCGCCGAAGAAATCGACCAGGAAGAGGCTGCCGTCCTCTGCACAGGCGAAGAGGGCCCGAGCGCACGGGTCGAGCGAGATGCAGAGTGGTGATGTCGGAAAGAGGAGAGTTCTCAGGACCTGGCCCGTCAGGTAGTTCCAAATGATGCAGGTCTTGTCCTTGCTGGCAGAGACGCAAAAGTTGGTCTCCAGGTTCGTGCTGTGCCCGAGAACCAGGTCGGTGATGGCCGCTCGGTGGTTGGACAAGGTCCTGTCGGGCTCGAGGCCGACGTCCTGACCAGGCTCAAGGAGGTGCGCCAGGGACCAGACGTTGATGTTGGAGTCCTCTGATGCCGAAAGGATGTGATGAGACGACGCCGCGATGCAGCTGACGGCCTGCACATGGCAAGGCGGAGTGATGACCTGTCTTCCGGTGCATGTCTATGCGCATTATTATGTTAGCGAAGGGAAAGCAACATTTCGAGAAGAAGAAGAAGAAGAAGAAGAAGAAGAAGAAGAAGAAGAAGAGTAAGGGGTAGAAAACGCAATGAGGCCCGCGGCTGCCAAACTCACCTCCCATAGTATTAGGCGGCCTTCCACGGTCCCAAGTACGAGGACATCGCCAATGAGAGCCAGACACCTTATCCTCTCCTGGAAAGGAATGAGAGCCTCCTGGTTGCCGCGCAGGCGAGAGTAGACGTGGACATGAGCCTTCTGGTCCTGCGCGGCGAAGACGTGCGTCTGGCTCAGCGCCAGGCAATGAGCAGGCGCAGAGCTCTTCTTGAAGGATGATTTGACGGCCCACGATGGAGTGAGTGAGTGTGCATAGATGCCAATGTCCTTTGAGACGGCCGTGTTGGCAGCTATAGGCGGGCCGCACACGGAGGAGAAGACTTGTTCTGAAATCATGGCGGCGGGTGAGGGTGGGAATATTGGCGATGATTTTCGCGAACAATTTCTCATGATAATTTTTCCGACTCGATGTTGAATTGAACATCAATCACATAATACTTAATCCAGCCTCTGTGCCAAGTACAGGGTAGCTGTTGCTCGCCTCAATGCACGACGCGCACGATACATTAGTACCTTCAATGTATGAGGTGCACGGCGCACATATTGAAGGTGCCAGCGTGCAAAGAACAGTGCGAGTATCTGCGGACCTCGAGAGCGGCACTCCCCTGTGGATGCAGCCCTGAGCACCAGTGCAGTGCACGGGATGGCTGTCCGGGTTACCGCGGGCCCGGCCAGGATGAGTGCTGATTGATCCATTGATCAATTGTATTTTCTCCGCACTGGGTACCGGTGGATGCAAGGTGCCCATGCAGGCAATTGATCTGATATGCAGGTACCGGCCGTAAGGGGCCCGGGGGGGGGATGCCTGGCAGAGTCGAGACCAGGGGTTTTCCAGGCGGTCATGGAGCAGAGTCTTCACGATCGGAATGGATCAAATCCCTGAAGAAAGAGAAGCGAGGCTCATCACCGGCAAAGATTGCGAGCTTGTCTCCTTGAGGCTGGAGCCACTACTACTACTACTGGTACGAGTACAGAGTTCTACCTCTACCCAGCTCTCCGCACCAACTTTGGCGGATGCCACCCGCCGTGCCGGGCTTCCCAGGTACTGCATCCGTACGGGTATCCTGTTCCGGTGCTGGAACCTGCATCAATACTATTTCTACACTTGCTACCTGACGGAACACATTGAGGTTGGTCAACTAAATACTACTACTACCTTAGTAGTACTACCTATTCCCCTTCAATTGATGGATCAATGATCAATTCCTTAAGCGGGCCCAGTCATGTGAGCGCCGTGCCCGGCGATTACCTGAATCGAGATTTCAGTGCAGACATTGCAATCGAGATTGATGCGACTCACCATGTCTATCCGAGAGCATTTGGAATGATTCAGGACACATTTTATGATTACTGGTACTACATGAGAGATCACGGAGTCTCTCAAGTCCCTACTATTCGCCCGATTCCATCACGGAGCCTCAGGATCAATTGCTCTGATGCAGAAAAAAAAAGGGGTTCGGCCATGTACTCGTACCTCGTACTACTACTAGAGGTACTGGTAGTATAGCCACTTGAGCTGATGTGGGGGAATGGATGGATTAGAGCGTGATTGGGGTAAGCCGGATCGAGCTCGAGCTAGAGCTCCTTCCTTCTGACACGAAATGCCGGTGCCTGACTTTTACCGCAAAGGTTCTCGTACTCGTCCAGGTACTCGTATAGCGGGAAGGAGCTCAGCTCCCGGAATGGCAAAATTCAAGTCCACACGGCGCTCGACGCCTTCCTCGCCGATCGACGTCTCGGGCCCGACGGCTTCGATTCCAGGCCGCTCCTTCCAGCTTCTCGAGGCTCGAGCCCTGTCCGGGCGGGTTGTGCTGAACATCCGCAGCAGGCGCGATCGATAGATCTCTGCTGTTGTGATTCCCTTTCGGGGCATGAGAGCCGAGCTGGCCTGTCGCCCCTTCCCATCTACCGCCGCCCTTCATGATGCATCATTTTCTGAGCCGCCTCGAGGCCTCCCTTTTCTCTCTCTCTCTCTCTCTCTCTCTCTCTCTTCCCCCGCCTCCTCTCCCCCTCCTCCGTCTCCCCCTCCTCCCCCCTATCGTTTCGACTCCTCCAGTGCTCACATCATGGCAGCAGCCTCGACGCGTTGAAAGCGGCTGAGCATCCCAGTGCCTGAACCCTCATAATCTGCTTCGCTTCGAAGTTGGCTCGCACGGCCATGGGATGGTCTGCCGGAGAGACGCCATGCGGTACGAAGCACACAGGCAGCCGATCCAGCCTCCCATCTCCCCCCCCCCCCCCCTTCGCTTACGACGTCAATTGTCTCGACCCTCGACCGCCCACCCTGCGATATCTCTCGTTCAGGACAGAGCACGGGAAGCCGTGTCCTCTAGCTTCGCGCGCATTTAAAGGCCCACAGACTATACATAGTACGAGGGAATACCACTCATACGAGTACGAGTACTCGTATCGTACTACGGAGTATCGACAGCAAGAGATGTCGGTTCCGGCCACTAGGATCATTCTCAGGGTGGTGCTGGTGGTGGTGGAGGCACAGAAGCACGGGCAGCACGGACAGCCTGGGGGGCAGGGAGTCTAGAGCTGATGCATCTACCCAGCGCAGGGCCATGGGCCCTTGGCGATCTAGGCAATCGAACATCACTCATACTCGTACGAGGTAGGCCTTGCATTCATGCGAATATCTAACTCCGATCCCCGTATTTCTTTCCCCCCTTCCCCCCTTCCCCCCTTCCCCTCCCCCACGTTGCTCGCACGGAATACAATCTGTGACTTGCTGAGAGGCTCGTGGGCTGATTGTAAAAAGCAACAGTGAGATCTATGAGTGCCAGCCTGCTGGCCTTGGATCCTCCAGCACTCGGAGAGAGGATACGAGAGTTGCAGCAATCAAGATGGCTCCCGCTCGCATGTGGTTGCTGTCGTGCAGCCTGCTGGTGCGTGCATGCATGATGAAGCCGAACACCAGTCGCCGGGTCTTGCTTTACAAAAGTTTCAAAGGTTTCAGCCAAAGCCCAACACACCATCGCTTATCAAATTTCGGGGGGTGGCACGCCTGATGGGGCAATGGCGGATTTCTCGAAAACTACGGAGTAGCATCGTTCTTCCTTCCCCGCCGACTGAAACCCACAGGACTTGCCGTGCATCCTGCGGTCTGGCTCGTCTGATCCCGAGAACCCGAGAGGGAAGATGGATGGGCAAGGCGAAGGGTGTGATGGAGGGGTCATCGGCTGGCGATTCTCGAAACACCGCGTTGAGTCGCCTCTTTCGGTGGCTGAGACCGGCGTCGAAGGAGAAAGGAGACGGAGCCGACGACGGTTGGCGATTTGTCTCTCAGGACCGCCCTTGGAGACCACGGCACAAAACGAGTCAGTGAAGATGATGCGCGGCCAGGGCAGCAACGTGGTGCTCTACTGTCCCGGCTCATGACAACCTTCCAACGTTCCAAGTGCCAGAATTGGCTGCAGGAGTCTTGACCTATTCTCGGAGCGCTTATCCGTACAGGCTCTTTGCGCATCTCCAATAGATGGCCAGGGCATGCACTCGTGCCCCTGGAAAAGCATGCCTGCATCGCTTACTCTCAATACAAGCCTTGCGGAGATCACGAAATGCCCTCATGCAGCTCACACTGTTTTCACCTTGTCCCTTTTCTACACTGAGCCCCGGGGAAAAATGAAGTCATGAACCCGCGGAAACAGCAGCAACTGATTTGATTGATGGAACGCACGACGCCATCCTCCGGGGGAGGGGGGGTGGAGGAGACGATTGGGGAAAAAAAAAGGCCCTGGCCGTGATGGGTACGACTCCATCTCAGAGCCACTGACCCCTAGTACCACCTGTGCCTGTACGACTTCTCTTACGAGTACATGCGCATGTTGCTTGCGGATCGGCTTGCGGACTGGGCTCCTTGCTCTTATCCCCGAATCTCCCTGCATCTGCATCTTTCACGTCTGGTCGGAACGCCTGCTCACAGACTTGCAGGGAAGAAGCTTTTCCAAGACTGCAGGTACGAGAACCGCGGGCTGCCTGTGGAATCAACTTCCTGATGCGGCAATCTCACGCTCGGGCCTTGAGTGGTTGGCCCGCCGTACGCTTCCAACCTTTGCTTGCTTTTTCCTCTCCAATCCGAGTCCATTGCCCTTGAGCTGCTTCATTTCTCCTTGGTCGGTTGACAGGTCTGCTTTGGGTCCAAGTGCCAACGACACCCTGCTCCCGTATTCCCAATCTCATCTTGCCCGGTTTCTTTTTCTCCAATACTGCGAGCATGGATCATTACAGATTTGCTCATCCTCGAGCAACCCGGCCAAGCCACTGCCACCCCTCTTCAGGTTCTCCTCCAAGAAGCTGCAAAGTTGGGTGTGTACACTCAGCGGAGCAGGCTCCGACTCGCTCGTCGTGCATCTATGATACCGGTACTCCGTACAAATGGACATTACATGCATGCGTTGCGTTGCCCGCCGGGTATTTTTGGCGGTGCAGTACGAGTACATACATACATACAGATGCCTGTGTATGTATGTCTCGAAATCGACTGTCTTGCCTTCCCCACGATCGGAACATCAAGTTCGTTCGCCTCCCTTCTCTTTTCTTCCACTTCCCCCCCCCCTTCTTTCTCCTCCTCCATAGGCGGACAAAGATCTCTCCTCGGTGCCCCTTGAGTCTGGCCCTCTGACTCCGGACTGTCGCCTATGCCGCAGCCCGCTGATGACTGCTGCTTCCCGCTGGCGGTTGCATGCCCGACACACCATCACACCCACAAGGCGCTTACACGGACCTGGATCGATCCCGCCCCTGGGAATAGGCTCACTTGTCTCAATGCTGGACGCCGCTTTCTTCGCACGAAATCGAAACAGGTTCTGATGCCCGAGGCTCGCCCACAAATCTTGACCTCTCTCCGGGCACACACACACATACGTCCACGGCAACACACGCACATCAGCAACCGGCCTCGGGGAACGTGCCACAGGTTCACCAAGAAGCGCACCGACCAGGAGGAGGGCCCCGCAAGTTTAATATACACCGAGATCAGTTTCGAGCATGACCGGACCGTTGCCACTAACACCAACGCCGCCGCGGACTTCGGTACCAACTTGCTTGGATTCCAAGATCAATCTGCCCCTGGCAGGGGCAATTGGACCTAGAGGCGACGATTCGCTGCCCGAGAAGCTTGTGCGGGACTTGGAACTCTCAAAGTCGGTCTTCGAGGAGAGAAACATGACGTCGGGCGCACCAGATTCCGCCATCATATCTCCCTACAAGCCCTCCTCAACGCATGCCAGCTCGACGACGGCCTCCCGCACCGCATCATCGCGCAAACAGTCACTAAATGCCCTGGAGAAACCGGTCCCAATGGCATCGTTTTTCGACGAGCCTGAGCCCGTGCTCAGGTTCGATGACGCGGCATCCGATATAGACTCGTTCATCGGAACCGAGGCGTCCTATGACGCCGGCCCTTCAACATTTCATGCGCGCAACCAGTCCATCGTGACGAATGCAACCTCTCTTGCGTCGTCTGGTCGGCGGCCCTCATCGAAATCGATATCCCCGGTTCTATCCAGCTGGCGGCCGGCTTCCCGAAATCATCGGTCTCCCAAGGAGCTTCGCCGCGAGAGCAGCTGGATTGAGGCCGAAACCGAAAGCGAGGACGAAGGGGGGAGTGCTCTACAAGAGTTTCGCCGTCATCTCTTCCACCAACAACCCCAGCGCCGGAATCGACAGCCTTCCTTCGACCGGAGCTCGTCCCGTTCGCCCAGGCCATCCAAGTCCACCGTGTTGGAGGGCGTCGCCAATGGTTCCCGCGAGCCGGTCCTCTTCAACCGCTTCTCTCATCGAAAGTCCAAATCGATCAACGGGCCCGTCTCGGGCCTTTCACAGCAGAGTTCGACGAGGGCGAGCTCTGACACTTGGCCCCCATTCCCGTGCCGGCCCGAAGCCAAGCCAAGAATAACCCACGAAGATGACTGCGATTTCCCCCTTCCCCTGCCGAAGTTCTCGTCCGAGCTTCGCCCGCGGCAGGTCTCGAGGCGGAGCTATCCTATCGCAGAATGCTCAATCCACGTTTCCAAGAAATCGATGAAACCCGCATTCGAGGAAGACGAATACAGCCGGCCGCCCGCAACGACAGAAAATCCTCGGTCCAAGCGACATCTCAGCGCCGCGTTCGCACACTCCCCTCCGCCGTCACCGCTGCCATGCCTTACTCCCCGCGTCTCAATCCATCTTCCCGGCTCAAGTAGTAGCAATCACAAGAACGACGACGACGGTGGCAGTGGTCGGCCATTCGTGGTCCCATTCCAGGATGATGAGCTCGCGAGAATAGTTCCTCTCCCGCCAGATGTCATTGAGACCTTGAGGATATCTACGATGTGCTTTCCCGAGACGATGCTGCTCTCTTCGAGCCTCACGATTGAGACCATCCGATCGTACTCGAAGAAGGTGCGGCAGCCCGGTGCAGAGCGTCTATCCATGGCTGCTGCTGCTCCCCAGTTCACGTTCTCAGCTGGACCGGCAGGACCGGTCATGCCAGTTGAATCAGCCTCACCAAGCGCCGGCACCAAGTCTCGGTGGCGACGAGTCGTCAGACGAGCATCGCCGATTCCCAAGAAAAAGAGGGAGTCGCGCTTCTGGGAGAGCTCCGCAGACTCCCCGAGCGTGACGGCGTTGGAGGCGCCAAAGCCGTGGCTGTCCCTGAAGAACGTCTTCGGCAACTGCTCGGACTACATCTGCGATGCGCTGTACGCCCATATCGTGGCATACAACTACATCTCGGCGCTCGTTGCGCGCAACCCGCCCCCGAGCGCCTCGAACAACAGGCGGTCGTGTTCGGGCGGCCCCAGCGGCGACGAGGATATCCCGAAGAAGGCGGCGACGCTGCTCGGTTTCGGGCACTCTGCCGGCGCGGCGTTGATCGGCGTGGCGAGCCGTGCCGGCAAGAAGCCGCGCCCGTTATCCAAGGCGTCGGGCGTGACGAGCAGCGACGCGGCGCTCCGAGCCATTCAGTGCGAGCTGCAGAGATGCATCCGCCAGCTCATCTCGACGGCGCGCCTGATGGCCGAGGACGAGTCGGGGGAGGGGGAGGACAGGCCGATGGAGATGGAGACGCAAGACAATGACAAACTCTTGATGCGCAGTCTCTGTGAGATTGTGAGGATATCTGAAGGCGCAGCTTATGGCTGCTAATACCAGCAGTACCAGCAGTACCAGCAGTACCAGCAGTACCAGCAGTACCAGCACGAGACACACGACAAGTTGTCAGGAAATATTTCTAAAAATCACGCTGTCGATGTACAAAGAAGAAAAATGCGGATGGGGGGGGGGGGGAGAGGAAATCATGAAATCCCCCCTCCTCCCAATCATGTATATTCTCTTTCTCTTTCTCTCTTTTTTTCTCTCTCTATTTCTCTCTCTCTCTCTCTCTCTGTCTCTGTCTCTCTCTCTCTCTCCCTCTCCTTTCTTCCTTGCTTGTCTCTTTGAGCCGCCTCGAATGATGCTAGGCTTTGCATTTACGGAGTCATCACGGAGTCAATAGGGAATGGGGGGGTTCTCGATGCGTCTCCGAGGGTTCGGCGGCGGGACACGGCATGGGAAGGCGGGAGATGTGCTACCAATCCGATATTATTATCCGTAATGGAAAGACACGAATGCTCCGAGAGAGATCTTGGATTCCTCACTTTTCTCACGGCATTACTCGTACCTTGCATCAATCTGGAAGTGGAAGTTATCAGTGGCTCGAGTTGGTGATCGTAGGTATAGTGAGTAGGAGATCGGTCAGTGACCCTAACCCTTACCCTTACCCTTACCCTTACCCTGACCCTGAGAATTGCAATCACCTGATTATGTAAGCGGGTAAGCAGATTGTATGTGCTTGAATCACATATTGATATTGATACATATTCGAATCAATCAATTCAACATGCACGTACAAATTCAATTGATCAAGTGTCTGATTCATCTACCATGCAAGATTACGAAATTCTTCTCCATCACGGCATCCCCACTTTGGACGACGCCTTGACTCTCAAATCCCCCACCAAGTCCTCCACCGTTTCGAGACTCGGCTCCTGGACTCTTTTTCTTCCAGCTGCAATGTGGCCCTTCCTGTAGGACCTCCAAGGAGTCTCCTCACGCCGTCGAGTCCGCAGAGCAGCGGTGGCGCTCCCCTCATCGATCTCTTCGCTTCTCTCCTCATCCGGTCCCCCCCCCTTCCCCCCCCGCGCGCCTCTCTCTCTCTTCAATGGCCTAGGCGCGCCCTGGCCTCTCGACAAAAGCCGTGCTTCCAGCGAAAATGCCTCTGCGCGGCGTCAAGACCAACGACTCGCACCCCCCGGCCGGACAAAATCAACATCATCAACAACAACAGCAAGGCTACAAGGCCATCGCCGCGCAATGGGCCAAGGCCAAGGCCGCCAAGGACGCTGCAGATGCTGAAGCGCGGAGGAACGGTCTGCCGACCCAGCAGGAGCAGACGGCGCAGCTGGAGCGGCAGAGAGATAGGCTCAATGAGAGGAGACGCAGCGCCTATGAGAGCCGCTGGCGGTGGACCGTCGCCTTCTGGGCATGGATCCTCGTCGGCCACGCCGTCGGCATCTGGCTCTTCACCAGCGGCTTCCTCCTGACCAGGCTCGTGCTGCAGGACAAGTCCACCTGCTCGTCGCCCCCCATCGAGCCCCTCATGGGCCGCGTGGACGTGGACGACGGTGCGGGTGCGGGTGCGGATGCGGGCGCGGGCTGCTGGCACCCCAAGAAGTTTGAGCGCGCCGTCGTGGTCCTCGTCGACGCCCTGCGATACGACTTCACCGTGCCCCAGGACGACCCGCTCGCCGCGCAGGCCTTCCACAACGCGTTGCCCTTCATGTACGAGACGGCCGTCCGCTCGCCCCAGAACGCCTTCCTCCTCCCCTTCATCGCCGACCCCCCGACAACGACCCTGCAGCGGCTCAAGGGCCTCACGACGGGCACGCTGCCGACCTTCATCGACGCCGGGAGCAACTTCGCGGGGAACGCCATCGACGAGGACAACCTGCTCGCCCAGCTGCGTGACGCCGGCAAGAAGATTGCCCACCTGGGCGACGACACGTGGTGGGCGCTGTTCCCCGGCTACTTCGAGCCCAACATCAGCAAGGCGTACGACAGCTTCAACGTGTGGGACCTGCACACCGTGGACAACGGCGTCATCGACAACATATTCCCGCTCCTCGAGGCGGAGGAGAAGGCCGGCTGGGATCTGCTCATCGGGCACTGCCTCGGCGTCGATCATGCCGGGCACCGATACGGGCCGAACCACCCCGCGATGACGGCGAAGCTGGAGCAGATGAACGACTTCGTCGCCAAGCTGACAGAATCCATCGACGACGATACCCTCCTCGTCGTCATGGGCGATCACGGCATGGACGGCAAGGGCGATCACGGCGGCGAGAGCGACGACGAGGTCGAGGCCGCCCTGTGGATGTACTCGAAGCGGCCCGTCTTCGGGAGAACGACCCCCGAGTACGCGATCCCCCCGGCCACCGCCAAGATCCGCCCCGTCAACCAGATCGATCTCGTGCCGACGCTGGCTCTGCTCCTCGGGATCCCAATCCCCTTCAACAACCTGGGCAGGCCCATCGAGGAGGCCTTCGCGGGGCCCTCGGGCGACGACTGGGCCAACCTCGCCACCGTGTCGCGGATCGCCTCCGCCGGCATCGAGAGGTATCAAGAGTCCTACTTTGCCGCCCGTGGCATCTCCCGCGCCACCGAGCCCGGATCCCCGGGGGCGCTCTGGGCGCTCGCCAACGCGCCCGGCCTGGGCCCGCGGGAAGCGTACGCCGCCTTCGCCGCCTTCCAGAGAGAGACCCTGCACGTGTGCAAGGGCCTGTGGGCGCGCTTCGACGTGCCTCGCATGGTGGCGGGCGTGTTCGTCACGGCGCTGGGCGTCCTCGGCCTGCTGATGTACTCGTCGCGAGACCCGGACGATGACTTCGTCGTCAGCAACGACGCGGAGCTGGACTACGCCGAGAGGAGGCTGGAGCTCGAAAACGTCCAGGAGGACGAGACGCACCCCGACCAGCACTTCCACTCCAAGCTGCTGGCAGGCCTCTGGGACAAGCGGCTCGTCTCGACCATCGTCGTCCTGGCGGGCGTTGCGGCGTTCAGGCAGCAGCCCGTCGACCGCGTCGTCACGCTGGTGATGACGCTGCTGATGGCCGGGGTGGTCTCGTCGCTCCACGGCGCCGGGAGGACCGTCAAGAACCTGCTCCCGACGTCGTTCTGGGGCTGGATGTCGGTCGTCTTCACCGTGAGCCAGTCCCTCGGCTTCTCGTCCAACTCCTTCACCATCTGGGAGGACTCGATCCTGCTCTTCTTCATCGTCACCTTCGGCCTGGCCGCGGCCGTGTCCTCCTTCCGCATCGAGAACAAGGCGGACCGCACCATGGCCATCTACCACTCGGCCGTCTTCGTCGTCCTGGGCCGGCTGGCCTCGTACTCGAAGCTCTGCCGCGAGGAGCAGATGCCGTACTGCACCTCGACGTACTACGCGTCCGTCACCTCGTCCACGTCGGCGGCGTGGCAGCTTGCGATCCCCTTCGTCGTCTTCTTCATCCTCCCCTCCGTCATCAAGTCCTTCCTCGTCCCGACCAAGTCGTACGAGGGCCTCGCCCCGACCTGGATCGGCTACGTCTTCCGCGCCGCGCTCCTCCTCGCCGCCGCCTACTGGGCCATCGACGCCGCCGACAACGGCGGCTGGCTCGCCGGCCGCGTCGCCGACGGCGCCCTCAAGACGCTCGGCGTCTACCTCGCGCAGACGGCGCTCGCGCTCGCCCTCGTCGGCGGCACCACCGCCTTCGTCTGGGCCCCGCCGTCCGTGTCCATCCTCTCGACCACGTCCAAGCAGGGTGGCGCCATCGTCACCATCCTCGGCTACGGCAACGCCCTCGGCGCGCGCTACCTCCTGCTCCCGCTCAACGTGCTCGCCGCGTGCGCGCTCCTCACCAAGCCCATGGGCTCCGGCGCCCTCGCGCTCATGATGTGGCAGGTCCTCTCGCTCGCCGAGATCGTCGACCTCAACGGCCTCAAGGCCGAGGCCGTCGGCCCCGTCGTGCTCGCCCTCCTCGGCAAGTTCTACTTCTTCAAGACGGGCCACCAGGCCGTCCTCGCCAGCATCCAGTGGGACAGCGCCTTCGTAGCCCTATTCTCCGTGCGCTACCCCTGGTCCCCGCTCGCCGTCGCCCTCAACACCTTCGCCGGCCAGATCCTCGCCGCCGTGTCGGTGCCCCTGCTTGTCCTCTGGAAGGTCGGCCCCAAGCAGCGCGGCGTCCTCGAGACCACCGCCCGCGCGCTCGCCGCCTTCGTCGCCTACTTCGCCGTCGAGGCCCTCGCGACCATGGCCTGCGCCGGCTGGCAGCGCAGGCACCTCATGCTCTACCGCATCTTCAGCCCGCGCTACATGCTCGGCGTCGTGCTGCTGCTCGTGCTCGACCTCGTCGGCATCCTCGTCGCCCTGACGGGCGTCAGGAGCAACACCCTCGCCGTGAGCGAGGTGTTTGGATGGGCGGAGTGATGAGCGTGCGATAGGGTGATCAAAATGATAGAATGATTAGAGTGATGTTATATCTACGCGGGACCGCACGGGAGGAGCAAGACCGGCGGGCGCCTTTGGGTTTTTCTTCCCTCTTCCCCCTTTATTCTCTGGCCAGGGCTGTTCACATGCACCAAAACGGTGTGCAAAAAATGGATGGGTCTCGGAGTTTCTCTTTGATTTCGAACTTCAAATGGCAGTGGTGGACGCGGCGGTGGTCTTGCAACGTTGATCTATTGCATACAGGCAGCTTTTGGCCTAGCCCGAGACCTCAAAAACATATCGACGGAAATACATACATACATACATTGATATATATATATATATATATATATATATACACACACGGTAGAACCAGATAGACGGTCATAAAAGCGGTACTCGTACTCGTACTCGTATCACAAGGATCCCATCACACCCTCCCCGTCATGAAACCCCGCCGCGGCTCATCAGGCTCCCACAGTCGCCGTCCCACTGGCCGCCACGCCCCCCTCGCTGTTCTCGATCCAGACCTCGTACAGCTCGTCCCGCAGCGCGGGAGCATCCTCCGGCGCCTGGCCCTCGGGGCCCCGGATGACGCGCCGCACCCTGACGGCCGCTCTCTGCGCAGCATACAGCGGCGCGTAGTTCCTGTACGCGAAGTGGACGATGCGCCGCGCGGCGTTGCTGGGGACGGGGCGGGCGCGGAGATGGTCCCCCAGGACGCGCAGCATGAGGGCGAGCGTGAGGGGCCCGTGGACGAGCAGCGCGGGGTGGCCGTCGTGCCGCGCGGCGAGGGGGTCGAAGTGGATGCCGTGCGCGTTGTACGTGAGCGCGGAGAAGTGGAAGAGGTGGGTTGGCGTGGGCGTGAAGAGGGCTGTGTAGGAGCCGGCGTGGGGGCCTGGCTTCGGCGTCAGCTTTGTCTTCTTGTCATTTTTTTTCCCTTTTCATAGCATCATCCCTCTCACATACTACGTATTCCTTTCCCCCCCCCCCCCCCCCCCCCTC
>NQYQ01000018.1:314543-327074 GCA_003055925.1 Escovopsis sp. Ae720 | reverse complement strand
CCCCCCCAACCCCTTTTAGCCCCTTTTGATAGTCCCCTACCCCGGCGATCTGCTTACATCCTCATTTTCCATCCCAGAGGGCTTCCAAGTGCCCCCCGCCGAACTCGAGGCGAAATTGATCGGTCGCGAGGACATCGCCGATGTTTGCGTCATCGGGGTCTGGAACGAGGCCAGGCACACGGAGATCCCCCGTGCCTATGTCGTCCTCAAGCCCGGCGTGGAAGCGACCGAGGCCAAAGCCAAAGAGATTGCCGACTGGCTCAGCACACAAGTAGCGCCCCCGAAGAGACTACGCGGCGGGGTGCGCTTCATCAAGGAGGTTCCCAAGTCGCCGGCGGGCAAGATCCTCAGGAGGATGATGCGCGACCAGGTACGTAAGGAGGAGGAGCGGGCCAGGGCGAAGCTGTAGCGCAGCCCATCTTGTCTTGTCGAGCATTTTCGACTGTTTTGCGCGCTTTCTTCCACGGCCATGATTTCAAGAACTATATCCATCGCTCGGGCGAGTCCCCGGGGGTTGGGGGGAGGGGGGGGGGGGTTATTTCATAATCTCTCACGTTTATATTGTATTTATTTATATTCATTCACTTGAATATTTTCCCCCTTCACCCCATCCTCTCCGCCTCCTCTATCAGCTTCTCCACGCTAAACCGCGGGTCCCCCCTGGTGAACCACTCGAGCAGCCTCCTCCTCTCCTCGGCCCTCTCGCGCCTCTGCGAGTCCACCCCGGCCGCCGCATCCTCCCCGCCGCTCTCCCACCCACCGTAGAAGCGCTGGAGGCACAGCAGCAGCCACTTGGCGTGCTCGGGCATCACGCCACGGCCCTCGACGACGCACCCCTGCATGAGCACGAGGCCCCTATCGTCGGCGAGGTCGAGGTGGTGCGTGACGGTCGTGTGCGGCTGCGCGAACTCGCCCCTGCTCTTGAACTCGAGCAGCTGCGTGAAGAGCACGGTGCTCGTGCGGGAGGGGGCGTCGAAGGTCCACTGCAGGAAGTGCATCTCGGCGCCCTGGTCCGGGTGGGGCACGGGGAGGACGAACTGCGGGGAGGCGCGGGCGAGGGCCTCCATGGCGCGGTAGGTCGGGGCGGGGATGACGGCGCAGAGGGCCTGCGGGGAGGAGGCGTGGCGGAGGCGCCAGATGGCTGTGAGTTCCTTCTCGGGGAGGGCGGCTGCTTTTTCGAGGTCGAGGATGTCGCCGAGGGGTTTGATGGCGGGCTTGCCGGTGGTGGATTTGGACGGTTTCGGTCTCGATGATGGTGTAGATGCCGATGCCGATGCCGATGCTGATGTTGACGTTGTTGATGTTGCTGATTGTGATTGTGATTGTGATGGGGATGCTGATGTTGTCGTTGGAGAATCGGGTGTCGTGTGCTCGGCGTCCGTCAGGGCATCCCGCCTGCGCTGCTCCCGGATGCGCTCGGCATACGCGGCCTTGAGGTCGTCAACGCTGGCGTGCCCCTCGCGCGCGGCCTTCTGGCGCAGCTTGTCGCGGTACTTTTCGAGGACGTCCGCGGCGGGGGCGGGGGCGGCGGCGGGTGCATGTGGTCCGTCCTGGGCGGTCGCAAGGAAGCGCGCGCGGATGTGGACGTCGTGGACGCGGGCCCAGAGGCGATGGGGGTGGGCGAGGCAGCGCAGGGCGGTCGATGTGCGCAGGGCGGAGGCCATGATGGGTGGGCTGAGGCGACGCAGGAAATCACGTCGGGAAGGGAAGGGAAGAAGACAATGGGTGGAATCGAGGTGATCGAGTTCGAGAAGTTGGATGGAGGTTTGAGGTTGTTCGAGGTTGTGATGGAGATGGAATATTGTTGTATGCGAGTTTGAAGTGCTTGCAGAATCGCATTATCGGGGTTATGCATGAATCGGTGGAGTTGATGCTGACTAACGCCTTGACTTATGGATGGGTGCTCTTATTCCGATATTGCGATATCGCAATATCGCAATATTTGATATTTGATAGTCAACTATACGGTACAAGCCGACAAACCCCCACCATCGTCATCATTTCCGACTTCGCGGGGCCTCAAGACTCGAGAGTCTGCTCGGATGATACGAGTACGAGTACTGGAACCAAAGGCTCCCATGCCGATGCTTGGCTGAGCTTCTCCCCGACGAGTCGACAGACGCATCTCGACCTCCCGGCGTCCCAGAATGCACGGTGTCTGATTCACCATCCCTGACAAGTGTCTGAAAAAAAAAAAAAAAAAAAAAGGACGCGCGCGATAGCGCATCGACGACAGGACGAGCAAGCCGAGCTCGGATCGCCATCGCGCAGGAGCATCGCAGACCCGCGAGACGAACTGCCGACCGATCGAGATCGAGATCAAGACCATGGCCGACTTTCGACAGCTTGCGCGAGAGTTTGTGCTCGAGGACGACGCGGCCAAACTGAAAGACATTGCCCAGAGAACAGCCACAGGTATGGTCCCCCCCCTCGATCGTCGCCAAGGCCTCCGGAGAGCCCACTCCCTCCAGCCGGCTAACTGAGCCAAGAGATACAGAATGCGCCCGCCTACTCTAATCCCGTCGCCCGGTGGGTGGAGGCTGTCCAGCCGTGGATGCCCGGAAACAATGACGATGCGCACGAGCTCCCCGATTGGACGTCGAGGGCAAAAGGTCTGGCCACCCATGGAGGACCTCGAGAAGGGGACGGTGGACTGCGTGTCCGTACCAGGACAGATCGCTGACCTGCGCAGCTCTGGAGTTCCTGTCGCGGACGTTGGACTTCTTGGGTCTCGACCTGCTGAGCGTCCCTCAAGGTGAGCCGCAACCGCAAACTATCAAGCCCCCTTGACCGAGGATACGCATTGTCTGACTGCTGACCTCCGTACCTAGTGAAGCTCCTCATCGCCTTCTTCGGCGCAATGTTCGACGTCGACCATAAAGCTGGCATCATGGCCTCGGCGTCCGCGCTATCGCGGATCATCACCATGAGATCGTTTCAGCCGTCGAGCGGATACGACATCATCACCAAGACCTGCGCTCTGCAGGACGACTTCCTGCGGCAGGCACCCAGGACACGGCTCGCGGTGTACGGACTGCTCCGATCCCTCATCACCAGCCCCGGCGTCGCGCATGATCTCCAGCGCCGAGATGGCGCCGAGGCGGGCTTCATGGTCCAGGTCATGGACCTGTGCCGAAGCGAACGGGATCCCGACTGCCTCGACGTTTGGTTCGATACCTTGACCCAGTTTCTCAAGATGTACCGGGACATCACCGCGGAGGTCGTGGAGAAGGCCTACCAGGCCTTCTATTCATACTTCCCCATCACCGTGCCCCGCAAGCTGCAGACGGGAGTCACCACAGACGACCTCAAGCTGCGGTTGCGGAGTTGCTTCTCCTCGTCCCATCGATTGGCCAAGCTTGCTTTCCCGTTCCTGATCGAGAAGCTCGATCAGGGGTACGGCGTCACAGTCGCCGTCAAGGTCAGTCCCGGTCTCCTTCTTCTCGAATGCCATCTCCGTCTTCTCACCAATCGCAAAGCTCGACGTTCTGAAAACCATCAAAGCATGCCTCGAGGAGTACACCAATCCCGAGGAGTCCGTCATCCCCCATGTGCTCAGGCTGTGGACCTGTCTGAAATACGAGGTGCGAAACGGCGACGTCGAGGATACCGTATGGGCGACGCTCGAGGTCCTCAAGACGCTCGCCCTCAGGCTGAAGGACGAGGATCTGCGCGACTACACGCTCAACGTCACCCGGGACTGCGTCGATGACTTGTCGAATCCCATCTATACCGCACGCGCCGGCCGGCTCCTCGTCAGCGTGCTCAGCGCCAGCCCGACCGCGTTTGTCCTCATGATCGCGCCCCTCATCACGCACATCAAGGAGAACATCAGGCGCCCGAAATCGCCGGCCCACTCTCAAGACCTGTTCAAATTGCTCCAGGTCACACTGGAAGCGAGGGTCCTGCTCGCGGACGTGGCCATGTCGGAGCGAGACAGGAGCGATTTCACAGCCATCGACGGCATCTTCAAGAACCTCTACAACGACGTGTACAAGGCGGCCCTGCAGAAGGCCCTCACGGACGATGCCGGAGAAGATGAGCTCCAAGTCGCGGCAGTGGCTGCCCAAGGAGCTGGCGCCTTGATGTCGGCGCGGACCGCCGCGGCCGATCGGGACCTTTCCTCTCTATTGCTTTCGGAGGCAGCCCGTGCACAGATCTGCCAGGACCTGTTCTCCGTCCTCCAGAGGTCTTTGCCTGGAGCATCCCAGAAGCGAATGCCCGACGATCTTATCAACGAGGTGGTCAAGGCATTGCAGCGAGCTGTGAGAGAGGACCCTCGGGGCTTCCAGCCGCTGGCTGATCAAGCCATCCACCTGGTTCGAGTTGACCAACAAGTTCGTCAAGTCGAGGAGTTGGCAGAGACCGTTCGGACATTGGGACCTCTTCTCGGTTACGTCGGGTGCTCGGAATTGACCAAGAACAAGGCGGACAGCATGCGAAATTTCCTGTACATCTTCTGCGGGTGGACCAAGGAGCTCTTGGCGCACATCGATCGAGAGACAGACTTCACGGTCTTGTGCGCATTCTTGGCCGGCATCCAGTCCATTGCGCGCCACTTCGGTGACGCCCTTCCCAAGACCGGATCAACGCAAGAGCTCACGGCGCTTCATGACGTCTCCTGGGTGCAGCACATTCTGGAGAGACACCCCAGTCTGTCTCTGATCAGCGGGTCGGCGAACGACAACTTGCCCCTTGAGGGCTCCATTCTAGATGGGTCAGCTGCAGACACCCGGGACGACTTCCTGCTCATCTGCCTGTTCGTCGTCAGGCACCTCTATCGCCGGGCGACGACCAAAGTGGATATCGATCCACCGATGGGAAGGCCGGCCCTGGGTCTAAGCGATGACTTTTCGGCCTCTCCCAAGTTCTCTGAGCTTCAATATCTGCACCTCCTCTCGAGCATGGCAGGCTTCGTCGTTCACGAACTCAGCGAGTCGGAACAGCAATCGTTGGGCGTTGAGAGATACGCCCTGAACTTGTTCCAGGACGAAGCCATCACCATACCAACCGCGTCTGCGGAGAAGCAGAGCGTCAATCTCGACGGTCTGGCCGCCGAGGGCGGATCTTCCTGGGAATGGGTGCTTGCTGGGAAGGCGAACGTGCTCGCCATGGGCCTCCTTGAAGGCTTGAGAGCGTCGAGCGTGAAGCGACTGGTTTGTGCCTCTCCTCATTGATGACGTTGACAACAGGCTAACTACTAGACATGGCAGTTCGACACCGGGGTGCCCCTTGAACTACTGATGAGTGGCGCCTGGGCGTCCGAGCGGACGGCAGAGAACTCCTGGACGAGGCCTGTGGCTCGGTCCATACTGACTATCCTCGCCAACAAGTATAGCATCGAGAACGCCGAAGGGTTGATGCCCGCTCTGAAGCTGCAGTTGACCACGTTCATGGAAAACGCCAGGTCTGCGGGCAGCCCCGGCGAAGTTTCCCGGAGTCTCGGGCAGGCCTCATCGGTCATCGCGATCGCCACCGGCCTGCTGCGACGGTACGGAGGGAAGAGCGCCAAAGTGCTCGTGGAGGCGCTCGGCGAGACCCCCAACGACGCGGCCATCGGCCACCACCTCGCGCGGAGGTTCGAGACGATCGTCGCGCCCCAGCGGATCCTGGCCAAGGAGCAGCACGCCGTCGTGAAGCCCATCTGGCTGCAGCGCGTCTACGTCGAGCTCGTGAAGCCGATGGTCCCCAGGGCCCTGACCGCGGAGGACCGCATCGTCCGCATGAACTTCGGCATCGCGGTCCTCCTGATGGTCAAGCATCTCCCCTTCTCCGTCTACGAGGAGGACGCCGGGAAGATCCTGCGCATCGCAATCTCCGCCGCGCAGACGCTCGGGACCGGCGCGGATACGCAGGCCGCCCTCTGCGTGTTCAAGGACACGCTCGCGGCGTCGCCAGAGACGGCCCAGGAGCACCTGCACAGCCTCGTGCAAGTCTGCATCGCATGCTCAGGGACAGCTAAAACGGCGACGGGCCCGCAGGCCAGCCCGGCGTGGATGCCGGAGGGGTACCTGCAGGCGGGGCAGGGGAGGAAGTGGGCCGCGGCGGCGGCGGGGTGCCAGAGGCTGGCGCTGGAGATCCTGGCCGCGCTGCCGATCATCTACGAGCCGGAGAGGATCCTGGCGTATGGGCCGCAGGTGAGGAAGGCAATGTGGCTTGCGTGTGGGCATGGCGTGAGAGAGCTGCGCGGCAAGGCCAGGGATGGATGCACAGCATGGGCGGAGGTCAAATAAAGCAGGCAGACCTGATAGAGGGAAAATCCGGCATCGACGCGCTTGATCCATTTGACTCATGATCTTCTTTTTGGGGCACAAATGGTGAAGGGGGCGAGACGGAATGAGCAGAGCGTGGGGGGAGAGGCTCAGCGTGCGTGTGATTGCAACACTTGATGCCATCACGATGCCCTTTGCACCTGGACACACAGGGACCCTACGCGACGAGAGGGAGTCGTGAATGGTACTCCATGTTTCGCTGGTTTTACGCGGGTGCGTGCGCGTCACAGGGCCGCGTCTGAGCCACGGCCTACGGCGGCCCTGGTCGAGGCTGATGAGGCCACGGGGCCGCGGTCACGGGCGGCCGCCTACAGCCCGTGCCGCGGTGCCTGAAGGCATCTATCTCTACATACATGCGCATGTATGCATGTAGATACATGTATCTACTAATGTATGTACTCCGTCCTTCCAGGCTGGACGAGGCCGACAAACGACTGACGACCATGATTCAAGGTGAAACCATCACACACGGTGTTGATGCAGGTACGGGGCTTGAGGCAATCCTTGCTACTCCGTAGAAGCCTCCATCGTATTGCTCCGTTTGTGCGGACACGCGAGTAATGGGCTGCCAAGTGCGGCCGGTCACACGGCGCGGGCTTGAGGCAGCCCGGCGCGCTTCTGAAGGGGGCCTTGAGGGGCGGCCGTCTGGAAGGGCATCAATCCATCAATACATGTGCTTTGGGGGCCAAAGAGAGAGAGAGAGAGAGAGAGAGGCGCTGACGAGTCCTGGCGAGGGCCGCATGACGTGGGCCGCCGGATGAGGGCATTCGCAAGTATATATATATATATATGAGGGCGAGCGGCCTACAACATGGATGGAGTTTGGGAGAGAACACAAGACATCAATCTTCTGTGCTCCATAAACGTCAAGCACTTCTCGCGCACACATCATCAGAGAGCAACGAAACAGCATCCACGATCTACATACTCCTTACTCCGTACAGACACACAACGTCGCGCAACGAGCTGAAGGATCAAGCGAAGCTCGGTGGGACAGGACACCGCAAGGCATACATACGAGTACGAGTACGAGTACTCGTACCTACCTACAGTGCCCGGTTTTTCTCCCACCGACACTCCATAGTAATACTCCGCATTCCGTGCTCGATCTCAAGATGGCATACACGCACGAGCGCGAATACCGCATCCACGCGTGTGGGTGCCGCTTCGACGACTACGACGCCGACGACGCGGGCTTCCGGTACCGCCTGGCGCACACGCGGTCGGACGAGCACTACGAGCGCTGCGTCGAGGTCAGCGTCTCGGTCCGGGGCAGCGGGAGCGTGAGGGTGCGCTATCGCTGATGATGATGACGACGAATCGAAACCCAGTACGGAGTACTGGTACTCAGTGTGCGTGTGCGAGTGCGAGAAGCGCCGACGTCCGCGGGCGTGGTGGAGGCGAGCGCCGGTTGATGGCGAGGCGTGACAAGGTTTGGGGGAGCAAGCCGCGAATAAGCACTGACGGACGGTCGGGGCATTTGCGAAAAGCCACCTGTCAGCACTACCGGCATAGAGGCTTGGGATTCATGACATGGGGCACATGGACCGGATGGGTGGGAGGGAGATGGAGGACGAGGCAGGACTCTGAAGCAGGACGAGGAGGAGGAGGAGGAGGAGGAGGAGGAGGTGTTTCATGTTGGAGCGAGGTTTTGCCGGGCGGGCTGGATGAGCACGTGATTTTGAGTGGGAGGATTGAGCACGTGACTCTGGAGGAAGGATTGGGCACGTGAGGCCACCTGGATGCCTCATGATTGATGGACTTGGTGATCGGCGAGGAGCACCAGCAGGATGCACATTCATGTTCGATTTCCTTTGTCTTTCTTTCTTTTTTTTCATTTTTTAATTTGATATGACATCGCATGTTCTCTTCGTATCCATCAGAATGAGAGTTTGAATTGGTGACACTGGCGGTGTTCGCTGACCTACGAGTATGTGTGTAGGCCAACGCCCATCCATCTCACTTAGTCAGCCTCGTCATCGCCATCGACGGCCTCGATTTCGCTCCCACGATGTTCGACCTCGGGCCAATGAGGCGCTTTTGAGCGGCGCAGGTTTCACTGCCGATGGTGCCATCCAGAAGGCTCGTGGCGTCGTGCGTTCCGCCTCTTAGCGCACGTCTTGCCCTGGACTGCCATTTTCGAGCAAAACGCCGACCTGCATGCTGTCTCAGGGGCAAAGGGGGGGGAATCGAGTCATGAACCATCTATCGGTGGTGGTCCGTTTGGTTCGGGGAGGAGGGACATCGATGCCGCGGCACGTTCGACCGTCGATCTGATGCCAAGAGAGAACCTTCTTCCCGCTGCCTTTTCAGATCGCGGCAGATGCCAAGGACGCTTGGCGGCTCGTAGCACGGCCGAATGACTTGACGTGTTGGACCTAGACTTGGCATCGAGGCAATGGTGGGATGCTAACGGGGTCGCATCGATCAATGACGGTCCGCTAGGGGATTGCGAAATCGCGTCTCTGGATGAGGTAGGCAGGTGCGCCGACGGAATGCTGATCTGTGCCATGTCTCCGCCTCGCGCACGCCGTTTGTCTGGGACGCCTACTGCGAGGCAACAGGGCCCCTGCGAGGCAACTACCGAGGATAGTGGACACGGGTGAAGTACTCGTAGTAGCCACCGATTGGTACTCGTAGTCGCCTCCATGCAGTCGCAAAGAATGAGCCGTGTGATGGTCTCTTCAGACGAAGAGAAATTTATTCCTCTTCATGTCCCCCGAAATCTTTCATTGCCGACCTGACCCGACCTGGCCTGGAACTTCAACCCATCTTGCCTGTGGTTGTTGACCCCCTTTTTCTCGTCATCATCATCATCATCGTCATCATCATCATCATCGTCATCGTCATCATCATCGTCATCGTCATCATCATCCTCATAGTTCTTCGATAAGGTCGAGATGACGGCGCAGGTGGCGGTGGCTCAACCCGCCGACGCTCCCCTCTTGGAGAATGACCCAAGCCCTCGCCAAAATACCCTGCGGCTCGCATGCCTCGACACTGATCGCTTCCTCGTCCAGTCGCCGTACACCGAGCAAGAGCATCTGCTAGACCTGGAAGCCCTCGACCACGAGAACACCCTACTCTCCAAGGCTCTGCACCTGTTGAGACCGATCCGGGAGGACTATGCCATCGCGCCGTACAACGACGCCTTCAACTGGGGAGAGGTGCTGGACGAGGCGAAGCGCCTCTACCGCGAATCCGGCGAGGCTTTCCGCGAGAAGTCGTTCTATATCGTCGCCTTTCGATCCCAGATCAAGCCCAGCAGCGACTGTGCGCACCTCGGCGACTTGGACAAGGCGGCCCATGCGGAAGCCATCGCCAGTGGAGGATTTCTCAGGTGAGCGAAGCCACTTTGCGGCGTTTGCATACTCGGACTCATGTCGACTGACGCCCGAATGCGTATGTAGATATTGGTTCGGCACACCCGACTCACAACTGAGGAACATGGCGACTTGCATCTGGAGGAGTCGAGAAGATGCCATAGCCGGGGCACGGGGCCCGGCTCATCGAAAGGCAGCCATGGCCGGCCGCGAGATGTACGCCTTTTGGAAGATTGATCAGCACAAGCTAGTCATTCGAGACAACGTCGACGATTGGGAGATCACGCCGATGTAGAGTCCGCTGAGCCACGATACCCTCGAAGAAAAGGAGAAGGGAGACACAAGATCAAGATGGCGTCAGGTGCGGCATGGCTGGAAGGCACAGCGAGGCGACTGCTAGGATCTTGGATTTGGGGAGGCCTTGTTTCCTCCTCTCCCCCCCCCCCCCTTTTTTTTGTCTGATTTATTTCCCATTTTTTTTTTGTCTTTCTGAGATTTGGATAACTTCACTGCGGCCATGACGGACTGAGCGATGATTTTGCATTCTGCGATGGCGTTTGCAGACTTGGTTCACATCAGGTAGAGAGCTTTGCGGCGGCGATAGATGCTAGAGCAAGCCCGACGCTTTGCGCAACAAATGAGAATGAGTTGATAGAGAACATTGTTGGTGTCAAGATGCCGCTGCCGCCGCCGCCGTGATCGAAGTCGTCGTCTTCGTCATCGTCATCGTCGTCATCATAGTTATCGTCCTGCGAGCGGATGCTCGGCCGTGATGATGGACAGATCACGCACGATGATGCAAAGGACGACGGAGTTGAAGTTGAAGTTGAAGTTGCTGAGACGCCCCAAAGTTCGATTGGGGAACATTTTGTTTGGAAGGCGCTACTCCGTGCCTGGACTCGTACTCCGCACCTTCCTCGAGGTATCTTTTCTGCGCGAGGGAAGGCGCCAGTGACCAACTTCGGGACCTTCCCCCTCCAGATTCTGCCGCCTTCACCGCTTTCAGCCGAGAACGCCCACAAATCCGGCAAAGCGAAAAAGTTTCGATAATTCCCACTTGGCCAGAGCTGCTGCGTCTTTGGGAGTCTCCATCGCCATCCCACGCCCATCTTGCGCCCAGCGACCGCCGTCACCCGATTCATTCGCGACTCTCGGACCCTCTTCCAATACCGTCAAAATGAGCGACGCCGCCAAAGATGCGCCTTTCCAGGCCGTCCAGGTCGATGCCTTGGTGAGTTCACTCGGAGCGAAGGGTCCAGAGGGAGAAAGAGCTTGCCCCGCTCTGCTCCGCGACCGATCCCGAGGGGGGGAAAACCCCCCCCCCCCTCTCCCCCCTTCTCCCCTTGATTGAGATGTGGTGTCTTGGCCTAACCACCCGAGCAGGTCATCATGAAGATTGCTCGACACTGCTCCTCGTCCTTCCCTACGACCGCGACGGGAGCCATCGTCGGCATGGACCAGAACGGCGTCCTGGAAGTGACCAACACATTCCCCTTCCCGCTCGTCGAGGCCGCCGTCACCGAGGGCCACCAGGCCGAGCCCTCCAACACCGCTGCCGCCGCTCCCCGCTCCAAGTCCAACGTCTTCTACCAGAGCCACATGATCCGGCACCTCCGGGAGGTCAATGTCGATGCGAACAACGTCGGATGGTACACGAGCTCGACCATGGGCAACTTTGTCAACCTGACCTTCATCGAGAACCAATACCACTACCAGTCCCAGAACGACAGGACCGTGGCGCTGGTCTACGACACGAGCCGGAGTTCACAAGGAAACCTGAGCCTCAAGGCCTTCCGCCTGACGAAATCCTTCATGAACATCTACAAGGAGGGCAAGTTCACCACAGAGAGGTATGTCACCCCCCCCCTTTCCCCTTTCCTCTCGGCCCCGTGACGACATGTCCGCTTACCGTTTCCCCTTTTCCTTGCCCCCAGCCTGCAAAAGTCGAAGCTCTCCTTCAAGGACATCCTAGCCGAGCTGCCCATCACGGTCCGCAACTCCCACCTCGTCACGTCGTTCCTCCACCAGCTCCCCACGCCCCCCGTGCAGGGCGAGATCGAATCCCCCAGCTCCCTGGGCGACCTCAACGAGGACCGCATCAGCGCGCCCCTATACCCCTCGATCGACAACCTCGACGTCGCCATCGACCCGTTCCTCGAGAAGACGTGCGACCTGCTCCTGGAGAGCATCGAGTCGCACTACACGGACCTCAACAACTTCCAGTACTACCAGCGCCAGCTCGCGCGCGAGCAGGCCAAGATCTCGCAGTGGCAGGCGAAGCGGAAAGCCGAGAACGCCCAGCGCACGGCGTCGGACCAGCCCCTGCTCCCCGAGGACGAGTGGCAGCGGCTGTTCAAGCTCCCGCAGGAGCCTAGCCGGCTGGAGGGCATGCTCAACGCCAGGCAGGTGGAGCAGTACAGCAAGCAGGTCGACGGTTTCACGGCCAACATCAGCGCCAAGATGTTTGCGGTGCGGGAGAACCTCTTGCCCCAGTAAGGGTGCTTTGAGGGTAAGAAGGGAAGAAGGGGAGAAGGGAAGAAGGAGGGGAAGAGGGAGGGGAAAGAACACGAAATGGGAACGAAACAAAGAGGCGAGTCAGAGTTGGAGAGGGCAGTAAAGAGAGGGAGGGAGAGAGGGAGGGAGGGAGGGAGGGAGATACGAAGGACGAGAAGGAGGGGAAATTCTATTTTGCTCCGTCGAGCGGCCTTTGGCAGTCAAGAAGACAGGGGCGGCAGGGTGCATTAGCGGCGTTCCGGTTTGGATGGAATATAATATGAGGTACTGGTCTGGAAGAGGTGCCCCGCGAACTTTTGAGTGCACAGCGAAGGAGAGACGATGGGGGAAAAGAGGAAAATTACTCGTATGCGTTTATGCGTTTATGCGTTGAGGCTTCGTGGCTTCAATATTGAAGGCCGGGCTCGAGTCATGCGAGGGAG
>NQYQ01000018.1:189825-209768 GCA_003055925.1 Escovopsis sp. Ae720 | reverse complement strand
CCCCCCCCCCCCCCCCTTCCTTTTCTTTTCCCGCGGTGGTCCGCGTATAGGGCGCAAAGGTGTCCAAGAACGCGCTTCAGACAGCCACGTTGAGCTCCTCCCAGAGAGCCTCAACTAGATCAAGGCAAGCAGAGTTCATGAGTCCGCCGAGGCCGAGGCCGAGGCCGAGCACGCCAAAGCCTTCAGGCGGCCAAGGCGAGCATACGAGTATCATTCTCGCACGATGACGGTGATGGCACAGACAACTCAATGGATCCCTTCATCCCACCCCAGCCAGCCAATCCTCCGACGTCCAGCCATCCGAACAGCTCTCCATCATATCATATCACGCCGTGCTCCGTCACAGTACATGTCGTCACGTAGTGGTTAGAGACTCGTACAAGGAGGACGCTGAGGGTATCCCGGCTTGGACAGTACTTAAGTCAAGCCTCTGACCAAGACAACTTGAAATCAACCTGGTTTTATTAACGGCACTCCATATCGCCCAACTTTCCCAACAAAACACATCAGGGGGAGCGCGCAGAGCAATGAATAAAAAGAAAAAAAAAAAAGGGGGGGGGGGAAGGGGGGCGGGGCAAGCGGGAAGAAAATGAGGACGAAAATGAAGTTGAAGAGAAGAGAAGAGAAGAGAACAGAAGAGAAGAGAAGAGAAGAGGAGGAAGAGGAGGAGGAAGAAGAAGAAGAGAAGAGTGGAAGACAAGAGAAGAGAAGAGAATAAGAGAAAGAAACGGAAAAAAGACCATGTGCCCGTCTTTCATTGATAAGCTTCCCGAGCCCCCCTAAGTAGTAGATGAAAGCAGTAACACGCACGAAGCAACAAGCAGTTTAAAAAAACATAAAACGAAGAACGAAGAATCAAAAAGGAAGAAGAAAAGACCGGAACAATATCTCGTCTCTCCCCCCCCCTCCTTCGCTTCCCCCTTGTGTCTCGCCTTCTCTGTCTCTTTTGTCCCAGGGTTCCAAGCCAGTCAGGCGCGGGTAGAGGCAGCCAGGCATTGCCAAAGCGGGGAGAGTCAGGAGGGAGAGAGCTTCGTGGGGCGCCCTCCACTGCCAGGTCTCTACGTCGCCGGAAGGGCTGCGCCATCGGCGTCTTGTCCGTGTCCTTGCGGGATGATGAGGCCGATCGTCTATCGTCCATCGTCCATCGACATCTTCCTTCCGATGAGGACACAGTAGGCCTCTCAACTCGTCGCGCTTTGCGTTGGGAATTCCGCTCCATGCCTTCTGCTCATTGCCTTTCCCCACGCCCGCCCCTTTTCTCCCTCCCACCCTCCAGGGCCAGGCGCTGTTGGGGATATTTCCCACCCTTCTCCTTTCAAAGTCGAAAACGACAGAAATGACGAGCTCCACGCATTCGTTCGCCGCGGCCTGTCTTTCACGAAACAAACTTCGCACAGAGCAGTCCAATCTATCCAGAACTTGTCTTTTCCAGCCAATTTCCCCTTCCCCGCTCGGCCAAGCTGATCAAATAGATATCTCGCAATGCAATTCTCGTGCGTAGGAAGGAAACTTTTCTTCTTCTTCTTCTTCTTCTTCTTCTTCGGTCGTCATCTTCTGCTTCTTCTCTTTGTTTACAGGAGGATACACTTGTGCTTTTTGTGGCCCTTGACCGTGGGTGGCTCCAAAGCAGCAACAATAGCCTGATGTGACAACGGATTAGCCTTGATCATGCAGGCACGGCGTGGCATGAGCCCGAGGACATCGACGCCCGAAGGAGGTGGATGGATGGCGCTGGGTCCGTCAACATACCTCGTCAAAGACATCCTTCAGCTTGAATTGTGTCAGGGCGCTGCATTCGCAGTATTTGACGGCGCCAAGTTCCTTAGCCATGCGCTCGCCATCTTCTCGTCGTACAGGGGCCATCTTCTGCTTGGAAAGCTTCTCGCGCACGCTGGGGTCGTCTCTCAGGTCGACTTGGGTGCCGACAATCAGGCAGGGGACGCCGGGGCAGTGGTGGTGGACTTCGGGGAACCACTTCTCGCGTACGTTTTCGAACGAGGCGGGGGATGTGACGCTAAAGCAGACAAGGAAGACATCCGTCTGGGGATATGAGAGGGGTCGCAATCGGTCGTAATCTTCCTGACCAGCAGTATCGAACAGGCCGAGAGTGTATGGTTCGTCGCCGATCCTATCATCGATCAATGTCAGCCGCCGAATGATTATTTTTCCTCTCTGCAATTTTGTCCCTCCTTGGCCATTGAGGCCGGCGCAAGTGCTCAGACTGGGGCAGGCAGGTCTAGGAAACGGCGCGGCAAGTCCAAGATGCCTCGGAGTGACCTCGATTGCCGGTCTGGGTCGGGGCGGAGGGTCGGGTGCGGCAGGTCGTGGTGGCAGCAGCCGCGGATGAGGTACAAGTAGGAATGGCCAGGGTCTGCACCTACATGACAGTGACGGCATAGTTATCGAAAACGGTCGGGACATATTCCGAGGGGAATTTGTTTGTCGTGTAGCTGATGAGTAGACATGTCTTGCCGACAGCACCGTCCCCGACCACAACACACCTTTGACGCGGGGAAGAAAGAGAAAAAAGAATACGTTAGCCATCAGTTCATGAATGGAGGGAGTAAAAGGAGAGGCGAGGGGCTCAGTATGGGTGCTAGAAGTGCGTGTGGACTCTTGACCCCGGTGTTGACCGCCTCCCGAAGCAGCTCATTTGGCGCTGAGCGGCAGCGTCACGCCTACGACCACGCCGGAGGGGAGCCGTGATGGTCATAATGCCACGACGCCTCAAAACAACTGCAGCAAATGGCTCGTCCAGGGAGGGGAGCCGGGGGAGGGAAGGCTGTAGAGAAAGGGCGATGAGGGGAGGGGCCGCAACAGCGAGGGAGACGCCGAGCGAGCGAGCGAGCGAGGCGGCGAGGCGGGAATTGAGGATTGAGGTGACGCGAAAGCTGGAGGAGCTGAGGGGCGGACTGATCCGTACTTGATAGTTGCGACGACCGTCATAGTCGTGCTTATTATGGAGCTTCGCGGACGAGAGATGGAGGGATCTGGTCCGGAGGGAGCAGTAGCGGCGAGCAGGAGGAATCGAGGCGAGATGGCCTTATCGCAGCGCGTGCAGCTGGAGGAGGGAAAAAAATTGATGCGTGCGAGGGCGGCGGCGAGAGAAGGTTGTCGACAAGTCGGTTGGTAGTGGCAGTGGTGAAGGGTGTTGGTGCCAGTTGGTAGCTCGAGGCGATGTGTAGTAGATGTATGAATGAATTGATCTGGATTGGACGTGGATGGAGAGGTAGTAGAGTGGTGGTGGTGGTAGTAGTAGTAGTAGTCGTACCGGTAGTAGTAGTAGTAGTAGTAGTAGTAGTAGTAGTAGTAGCAGCAGAGGTGGTGGTGGTGGTCTGGTCGTCGCGAGTTGGTGGCTAGTTGTAGCGGTAGTGCTCGTACGGCGGCGTAGTAGTAGTACGGAGTCGTGGTGGTAAGAAAAGAATCGAGCTGCCAGTACCAGCAAATGGCAGAAGTGGTGGTGGATTGAGGACGAGAGGACGAGGGGAATGGAGAAATAGTAGAGGACGGGAGGACGGGAGGACGGGAGGATGGAAGATGGAGGATGGAAGATGGAAGATGCTCTGATTCTTGGTGGTTGCGAGTCGAATCAGTGGCTTCTAGTCAAGATTTGGTCGAAATGGCAAGTGCCAGTGGCCAACGGGGTCACAAACGGTCAACAGCAGCAGGGCAAGGCAGGAGCTCGTGGTTCGTGATTTCCTCACCGGAGGACGGGGTACGGCCTGTAGGCTGAGGGCAGGTACGAGTACGGCTTAGGACCTGGACGGAGTAGAATGGAGGCTACGGAGAAGGAAGCACGGAGGAAAAGTTACGGAGGACGAGAGGTAGAGGTAGTACTCCGTACCTGTAGTACGAATAGGTACGAGTACCGGGAGTACTAAGGCCAGTGATGAGATAAGCGTGGCCGCCGACAGGCAGCACCACGTTTCACGCCTTTTACACCTCGTTTCGCGCCTCGCCCAGACGAATCCACTAGTAGCAATCAACGTGTGTCCCAGATGTACTCCCCCTTGGCCAGTGACCTCGCGAGCGGGCTCGGCGTCGGTGTGGACAAGGCGCGGGGTGGGCCAGCGAAATGAGTAGCGACGCCTCTCGCAGTACTTTCCGGCCTGACGAGAGCCCATTGCCAGATACCTGTACAGGTAACTTGAAGGTGCTGAGTACTAGTACCTACTACCTGTAGTAGAGGGACTATAGGTACCAGACGAGTACGAGTGCCTGTATCATGATCAATTGATTGAAAGTTGGAAATGAACTGCCAGGTGGTGCAGGGTATGCGGAAGAAGCGTCATTAACACTCCCAACTTCAATCAAATTGCATGATATGATGATTGATTGATTGATCCGAGTCTCTGCGGAGCAACTCTCGCTACAGATAGTACTAACACTAGGCACTTATAATGTAGTACTAGTAGTAGAGGTAGTAATAGTAGTAGTCCCTGTACAGGGTCTTAATCGCTCTGTACTCGTACTATACTGAGTTAGGAGTACCTTGGAGGGATAGAGACCTTGGAGGGTGCGAGTTGGTAGTGTGCAGAGGCTAGCATTGATCCATGTGGTGTTTCCACGATCAGCTCCAGATCAGTGAGAGATCGATCCCTTCAATTCCTCGTAAGCATGTCCAGCTCACCCAGGTAATTAATCTCTGTGGCAGAGGCTGACCCGGAGGGGCTTGTCCGGATTTGGTGTCTTCTCGTGACAGTCGGAGTCGCGCCTTTTTCCCTCGCCTTCTAGGCTGCAGGTCGCCATGGTCCAGGGCCTTTGGAAGCCTCTCCACGCCGCCCGTTCTTCTCTTCCTTACGAACACCATGTGCTCGGCTTGGCCAATTCCGTGCCCTCCCTCCGCTTGAGCTACTCCGTACTCGTACCTCAGACTCTATGTCGGTCGAGTACTGGAAGTAGCCCATACCAGAGCCCGTCAGGTATAGTAATGACTCTACTACATCTAGCGGACGGGGTCAATTGGTCTCCTTCAAGTGTCTGAGAGCTTCAATTTGGTACCCGGCGCTAGCCTTGCACGAACCCTGCCAGTCGCGCCTGTCCACTGCTGCTTCCCCCCCAGCCACCATCGACCTCCACCGATGAACGGGAGAGAAGCGAGCTCGCAGGAGAGAAACAGCTGGACGGGACGCCCGGACGACTCGAGCTTGTCTCTTCGTGATCGGTGCGGTGGTTCGGCGCCATGCGCGATACTAGAGGTACTCCGTAGTATTTTGTAGATGCTTCACCGAGATGAGGTGTCAATCAATTGAATTGATTGATGCTTTCGGATTCATTCGAGTTCGTTCCAAAGATTGCCCTCCGTGTGGAAAACTCGGTATTTCTACAAGGAAGGTAGGTCACCAGGGGTGCCTTCTCGTGTTGCAAGATGGCGGCGGGTACTCCGTACCAGAGAGATGCCTGATCTCAAGGGAGGAGAAGCTTGGCTTCACTTCGGACCTGCTTGACGAGCGCCTTTCTGCGTTCAAGGCTGAACCCCCATTGATCTCACGGCAAGTACGAGTACGAACTTAGCCAGTTCTGTAGTATCCTTGCCACTGAGTGGATGGCAACTTTAATAGATAGTAATGACAGAAATCAAATGTGGCCTGTTTTCAGTCGAACATGCTCTGGGAATCTCAACTTGGAAAGAACCCTCCCACTCGCAGGCTGTCAGGACTCAGGAGGACTCCTTTGCCACTGCCATTTGTTGTGTGTGAGGGGCGCCTTCCTCGCGAGGGACGGCCGCGATCGATCCAGATCCGTGCCTTCCCTGAGGGATTGATTCCCTCCAAGATTACGGAGTACGGGAAGGTACCACCTGCCTTACCTGTACTCCGTAGTACGGAGAGAGATAGGTACCTGTTACTCCGTACTCCGTACTCAGTACCTACTCCGTACTCGTACCTTCCTCAAAGGAGGTCTGGACTTCCTTCTTCCTCTGACGCGGTAAATTGTCTTTGTGTGAGATTGCAAATTGGCCTCAATCAATCTTGAACCTCCTCAACCTCCAGTCATCAACAACCTTCTCCTGTTCTCGTGAAGGTGAAGCTCCATTCTCAACCTCTCTCCCATTCTCTTCTCGGTCCTCGATGCTCCCGCCAGGACGACAAAGCACACGGAGACACACCTCCACTCCGCACGCCCGAGCAACCTTGGCTTCTGGCGTGATCGGTCGACGGTGCCGGCATTGTGGCTTTGGTTGTTTCACCGCATACGAGTAGAGGCAATCACATGGCTGATGGCAGTCTCGCCACAGCAGGTACTCGTACTCGTACGGAGCACTCCTGTACGGCACGGGCTTAGCACAGGTTTACATAGTACGGAGAGGTAGTACTACTCGCATCAGGACGATGGAGTCGGGTTCCCGGTTGAGGTGAGTGCCACCACGTGACAATCATCGTACCTTTTGCTCGTGCTGACAGTGCCGTCGAGCGGCAGTTGATTCCAATCTCAACGCAGCGCGCCGTGACCCCGAGACGGATCGACAAACCCTCACCACGGCTCTTTTCTTCTTCCGTCTTTCTCTCTCTCCCCTTCTCTCTCTCTCTCTCCCCAAACGGTGATGGCCTTGAGATCGAATGCCAAGGAGTCGGGCAAACACACACACATACACAGACACAGACACACACTTACACACACAGAGAGAGAGAGAGAGGGAGGGGGGGGATCCTCCTGGCGTTGTTGTCCAAAGAGCGGTAGCAGCGCGTGACTCGCGTTGTTGCGTCTTTGTTGTCATGTGCAACGTCAAGTCGGCCGCGTGCCTCCCAGGCACTGCTGTGCTGATCAAGCATCGCGAGAAACCGTCCTCGCCGCGGGCATCTTGACGACTCACCGTGGGATGGGAGATGCAGCCTCCCATCTGGAAGCAGGAACCCTTTGCCTTGGACGCGATGTTTGGTAGTCCGACGTGGATCCGACGCTCCCTCGTGTCTGGGCCCAATACGAAGCATTGCCCTTTGATCTCTATTTCGTCGCGCCAACTGTGGTGGACGGCACTTTGACTGACTGCGATCAGAGCCTCCATATATGCGGAGTTCTCTGTATTTGGCTCTCAGTCCAGCACGTCTGCGCCTCGACGCTGCCAGGCGCAATGCCATGTTCCCGCCGTGGAAGTCTTCCATGTCCGGGGGCCTCGCTCCCGTGAGTGCAATGCCAAGACGTCGAGAACTGAGCCGAACCGAAGCGAGCCCCTATTCCTCTCCCGAGAGGAAATAGGTCCAACTCCGCCCGCACCAGCCCCCCTTCTCACTCGAGATGATACTGAACTTGGTTTTTATCAGACTCCAACGCACCGCTTCCAGGGCCAACCATGCGGTGCGATCGCTTTTTGACCGGGACGGGGCAATCATGGCACTGCCATTGCCTTTTCATTGTTCTCAACTGGCGAGACGGGGCATCCCATCGGCCTTTCGGACGAGGCCCCAGGCACCTGGCGAGGATGGGAAAGTTGAATTGGGAATTGTGCTCTGATTGCGCCGAAAGCACTGATATGGGCATAGCATCGCAAGCTCTCAATGGTCCTCTGCCCCCCAATCCTTGGCAGTCCTCATCGGCCACTATGGACACTGTAGAATTGTACTCGTATCATGAACCTGAAATGGCCACGTACATACATACAAGTAGGAGGAGACGATCCGGTAAACGTGAAATTCGAAGGAGCGCGCGCATGAAACCCGCAGTGGCAGCGTCAAAAGAATGCAAGATATGAGACTCAAAGAGAAGGAAGAATATGCATGAAAAAAAGAGGTGAAGCTTCCATCAATCAATATATCCAGTATCGAAATGGATCAATGGGAAAACATCAATTCAAATTTTCTCATGGTGATGTGTCCAACTTGGCATGTCTCCAGCGCTCCAAACTCCACCAAATACTACTACTATATTGACCCCATCACGCTTCCATCAACCCACCCCACACCATTTCGATCTCACCAACAATATCGCCATCCATCAATCCCTCATTCACGCACCTACATGTACTCAGCACCGCCATCATCACATCAATGAATGGTCACCCAAGAACACCCACCGCAACCCAACCTATTACCCCACGCCCGAAAAAAAGAAGAGAGAGAGAAAAATACCATCAATTCCATCTTCAATCAATTCATCATAATGGACGAGCAGCAGGGACACATCGACGAGCTTCTCGAGCGCCACCTCGGCCTCCTGGACGCCTACACCACGCTGCGCCAGCAGCTGTCCGCCCTGCAGGCCGGTATCTACCAGGACATCGCGCGGGCCAACTTTGCTGCCGAGCGGGGCGTGCGGTACGGCATGGACCATTATGATGGGCGGATGCGCGCGGTGCGGCGGGTCCAGATTGCGAGGGGCGAGGACGGCGTGCCGGTGTACGCGGTGCGGGAGAGGGAGGAGGAGGAGGAGGAGGAGGAGAAGCGAGCGGGGGGAGAGGGTGAGGAGAAGCAGAAGCAGAAGCAGAAGCAGGAGGAGGAGAAGCAGGACGGGAATGAGGAGGAGAAGCATCCGCGCACGCGGGACGAGAAGGAAGAGCAGCAGAAGGAGGAGCAGACGCAGACCGATGACGGGGAGGAGAAGCCGCGCAAGAGACCTGCCGGCGGGGACCCCCTGCGCTGGTTCGGTCTCTTCGCCCCTCCCGCTCTTCGCAGTGCGCAGGCCCGCGCGGTCCGTGCCGTCGGGGAGGTCGTGCCGCGGCTGCTCTCTGTGAGCGCGGAGATGGCGGACTTGGAGATCCAGGTGCGCCGGGCGCGGAAGAGGCGTGCCAAGGGCATGCTGGCGGCGGAAAGACAGGCTGCTGCTGCTGCTGCTGCTGCGTCGTCGGATGGGCTTGGGTCTGCGTCTTGACGGATCTTGGTGCTGGTTGTTGTTGTGCATCTACGGGAAGAGGGGGGAGGGGGGGTTCGGAATCTATGCATCTACATGCGGAAGATGGGATATATGGAGGGTCATGCGGAGTGGGGGATCATGATAGATATGCACTGAGCTGGTGTTTTCATGGCACACATACATGTATTGTAGTGTTATATAAAGGTTTGGCGGCCTCATCTTCTCGAGGACAGGCCGCGGAGGGTATCCAACACGTCCTCGATGGACTCTCGGAAGAACTCGTCCTCCCTTGGGATCGTGGCCTCTAATTGCGTCGCTATGCCCACCAAGGCGCTTGTGCTGTGCGTGTACCTCCTCCGCATCCCGTCCGACGCCTTGATCAGCAGGGCGCAGCAGAGCTGCAAAATCGCGACCTGCAGCTCCAGCACGGCCGCCGCTCCCCCCTCCTCCCCATCCTGTCGCCGCCGCCGTGCGCCGCCAAAGACATCCCAAGCAGCTGCCTTGGTGACCGTGTCCATCCACTCCTCGGCCGTGCTCGTGCCCGTCTGTTCCACCACCTGGAGGAGCACCCTCACGAGCTCCACCCCCCGCGCGGCGTCCTCCCCCCTCACGCCCTCGTCGCCGCTGCGCTGCAGGATCTCGTTGAGGTCCGCGCCGAGGACGCGCCACCCGTCGTTGCAGAGGAGGATGTCGCGCCCCTTTTCAAAGGTCACCAGGGCCTCCATGGCGACCAGGGCGGGGGACCGGAAGTCGAGGCTCGGGGCGGGGGCGGCGGCGCGGCTCCCCTGGTACAGCTCGAGCAGCATGTCCGTCAGCCCGGACGCCTCCTTGCGCAGCGACTCGTTCTCGTCCTCCCTGAGCCACAACGCGAGCGCCCTGACGGCCGCGAGAACGAGCGGGTCCTGGTCGGCCGCGTGCTCCAGCGCGTCCCACGTGAGCGTGCGGCGGGGGCCCGACGAGGTCTGCGCGGCGCCGCTGCGGGCGTCGGGGTGGAGGCCCATGGCGCCGGCGAAGGTGGCGTCCCACCGGTCGCGGAGGTACTCGACCGTCACGGACATGGTCTCGGAGATGCCCTTGCGCAGCTTGAGCAGGTGGTCGGGGGACATGATGAGCCGCTCGAGGGAGGAGGAGGAGGAGGATGATGAGTCGTCGTCGTCGAGGGACTTGACGAGGTGCCCGATGAAGATGCACACGACGTCGAAGGCGGAGGCGAGCCGGCGGGAGGTCTGCGCGTAGCCGGGCTGGTTGAGCTGCTCGAGGAGGACGGGCGCGGAGGAGCGGACGTCGATAAGGAGGAGGTTGATGAGGAGGTAGGACAGGGTCGGCCTGTCGGCCTGCCTCTCGGCGTTGAAGAGGAGCTGGGAGGTTTCGTCGGGGTAGGCCTGGAGGAGGGATGCTGCTGCGTTGGTGTATGCCGATCTCGCCTCGGGGGTTGGCCGACTCGAGACGAGGTTGCGGATGAAGCCAACCGCCGTCTTCAACCAGGCAGGGCGTCGAGGTATGCACTGTAGAGATTGTAAGCCAGATGCGCCAACTCATTTTTTTTGCCGTCTTGAAAGGGAAAAAAAAAAAAAAAAAAAAAAAAAACCGAAACTTACTTCGTGGTCGGCCCGCCGTAGGAAGGCTGCGAGGAACTCGAGGAACGTCACAGCGTCGGTCCCCGTGAAAGATGATGCCAGGCTCTGGATGTTGCTGTTGATATGCTGCGGGAGGTTCGTCCTGTCCTCCCCCGTGGCCATGACAGCGAGCCAGGCAAACGATAGAATATCCATGACTATGGCATGAGAGGGAGCAATCTCAGTGAGGGGGCTGAGGTCCTCGACCCTCACAAGGGCAGACGCCCCCTGGTTGGAGCTCACCAGGGTGAAGAGAAGCTGCAAGATGAGCTTAGTGGTCTCTTCGGAGCTGCTTCGCGTCAGCCTCCGTGGTCCCCATGGTGATGAAAATGAGTGAGTGCCATGATGGTCAGCCCCTTACCTGTGTAGAACCGCGGCGACAAGCCCTGGTATCCGCGCCGTGAATTTGACATCTCCCCTCGATTTCTCGGGCAGGAGGATGGAGAACGTGTGCAGGATCGAGACTGCGAGGACGAGCATCTGCTGGGAGTCCCTGCTTGCTGTTCTCGATCCCGAGTTCAGGAGCCTGCTGAGGAACTTGGCGGAGAGGCTGGACCAGAGGCTCTGGACGGCCTCTTCGTCCTCCCGGAGCTGCGGAGAGTTGTCGAGCACGGACTTGAGCAGCGCGAGCCCGACGAACCTCTGCGTGTCGTCCTTGGCCTGAAGCAGCGACTGGATCCTGGCGAGACTGACTTCGTCTTGAGCTGTCTCTCCGGGAGGGCCTTGTTGCGCATCTGGCCTATCGTCCTCCATCTTGGTAGCTGAAAGGGGGGTCGAAACGTGCTTCAAGAAAATTCCAAGATGATGAGCTCCATCTCCTTCATAAATCATGAAGATCAATCAGGCGCCATCATCATCGGCGAGATTCGTTCTCTCCAAAAAGGCCATGATGCTGCGAACATCACGAACGCCTTTTGGCGTTTGGAGGTTGAAGTGCTGCGCCACCCGCGCCACCAATCAAATGGCACAGCCACACTTTGAGCCCCAACTATCCACGCTAGTCCTCGCTAGTCCTATAGAGGAAAAGCTTCATACAGACCCACTTCCAACGGCTTCGGCCAATCAGAAATTCGGGTCTCGTCCTCCCTTCCATGACGATCATCATCTTCAGCTTCATCTTTCAAAGACTCTCAACTTCAACCTCAAGCCATTAGACCGTCGATCGCTCAATCGCCCAAAGACGACTTTGAGGAGCGGGAGGTCGAAGATGGAATAGCGCTCGCATCATGTCTGGAGCAGCCCCGAACCGAAGCTTCCCCTCAACCTCGTCTTCCTCTCAGTCGTCGCCCGACGCATATACCCCGGATGCCTCCGATCGAGGCGAGCTCGATGACCTGGCCTACGACGCGGCCGCCGGCAACGCTCTGCACGAGCTAGACTCTCACCTCTCTTTCAAGCGGAAGAAGAACAGCAACAGCAAACATCAAATCTCTTCGCGCGGGCGCCATGCCGGCTCGTCGTCGCAGCACCTGAGCCCCTCCTCCGCAGCAGCAGCCTCGGCCGGTGGTCTCGGCATCTCCCCCCCCGGCAGCGCCCCATCGTCGTCGTCCGGCAGCAAGGATGTCGGCCCCGGAGACTGGTCCTGGGAAGGGCCCGGCCGCCGCGTCGGCTACGAGGACATGACGGCCATCGACTGGATCTTCGAGTCCACCAAGGAGCGCCAGCGCCTGCGCGTTCTCTCCTCCAGCGCCGGCAGCGAGCTCGTCAGGTACATCCACGTCCTCGTCGACGCGAGCCAGGTCTGGATCGTCCTTCTGCTCACGGGCCTGGCCGTTGGCGCCATCGCCGCCGCCATCGACGTGACCACCGACTGGCTCGCCGACCTGAAGCTGGGCTACTGCTCCGGCGGGCCCGAGGGCGGCCAGTTCTACCTCAACAAGGGCTTCTGCTGCTACGGCTACGACCAGGGCTCTCACTGTGTTGGCTGGAGGCCTTGGAGCGAGGCGCTGGGCGTTCGCTCCGTGGCCGGGAAGTGGTTCGTCGAGTACTTCTTCTTCATCGTCCTCTCGGTACGCCTCCCGTCTTTCCAGTTGCGCGTTTGACACGAGCGCACTTGGAAGATCCAAGTCATGCTGACTACTGCGCATTGCGTAGACCGTCCTCGCCGGTTTCGCGGCGCTCCTTGTCCAGGACTACGCCATCTACGCCAAACATAGCGGTATCCCCGAGGTCAAGACCATCTTGGGTGGCTTCGTCATGCGCAAGTTCCTCGACGCGTGGACCTTGGTTACCAAGTCCTTTGGTCTGGTATGGTCGCTCTACTTCGAGTGCTGATCGAGCCCCCCCTTTCGCCATCATACACTGACCCCTCCTGCCTACCTTCTCAGGCTCTCTCCGTATCTTCGGGAATGTGGCTAGGCAAGGAAGGCCCCCTCGTCCACGTTGCGTGCTGCTGCGGGAACCTCTTCATGAAGCTCTTCGAAAATATCAACGACAATGAGGGTAAGCAGAGGGATCATCCAATACAGAACCGCGAAAGATCATGGAACTGACAACAATGCGAAGCTCGCAAACGAGGCGTGCTATCCGCGGCGGCGGCATCTGGGATCTCCGTCGCCTTCGGTTCCCCCATTGGCGGTGTCTTGTTCAGTCTCGAAGTATGGCCGTCGTCGCGCCGATCATGATGTGTCTCTGCTCACCATTCTCTCAGCAACTGTCGTACTTCTTCCCAGACAAGACCATGTGGCAGAGCTTCGTGTGCGCCATGTCCGCAGCCGTTGTGCTCCAGATATTCGACCCCTTCAGGTCCGGCAAGCTCGTCCTCTACCAGACCCGATACAGCAGGGACTGGCACGGTTTCGAACTCTTCCCCTACGCCCTCCTCGGCGTCTTCGGTGTAAGTCGCCCGCCTTCTCCGTGTGCCCCGAGTCATCTGCCGAGCCCCCCTTTTCTCACTCTGTCTCAAAGGGCGTCTACGGCGGCCTCTTCATCAAGCTCAACATGGCTGTCGCCCGCTGGAAGAAGGCCCAGACACGGCTCCCCGGCCCGATCACGCAGGTCCTCGCCGTGGCCGTCCTCACCGCGCTCTTCGACTACCCCAACCACTACATGAAGTTCCAGACGTCCGAGCTCGTCTCCAACCTCGTCGCCGAGTGCTCCAAGGTGCTCGACGACCAGGTCGGCATCTGCAAGACCGGCGCCGCCTCCGCCAGCACCATCGTGCTCCTCCTCCTCGCCGCCGTCGTCGGCTTCTTCCTCGCCACCATCACCTTCGGCCTGCAGATCCCCGCCGGCATCCTCCTCCCGTCCATGGCCATCGGCGCCCTCGTCGGCCGCGCCATGGGCATCCTCGTCGAGATCCTCGCCAACGCCTTCCGCGCCTCCCCGCTCTTCTTCTCCCAGTGCCTCCCGGACGTCCCGTGCGTCACCCCCGGCACCTACGCCATCGTCGGCGCCGCCGCAGCCCTCACCGGCGTCACCCGCATGACCGTCTCCATCGTCGTCATCATGCTCGAGCTCACCGGCGCAATCACCTACGTCCTCCCCATCATGATCGCCGTCATGATCTCCAAGTGGGTCGGCGACGCCTTCTCCCGCCACAGCATCTACGAGGCCTGGATCCACATCAACGGGTACCCCTTCCTCAACAACAGCGAGGAGCTGCTCATCCCGGACATGCCCACCTCCCAGATCATGACCCGCATCGAGGACCTCGTCGTCCTCACCGCCACCGGCCACACCATCGCCTCCCTCAGGACCATCCTCGACATGCACCCCTACCGCGGCTTCCCCATCATCTCGGACCCCCGCAGGGCCGTCCTCCTCGGCTACATCTCCCGCGCCGAGCTCCGCTTCAACATCCAGACCGCGTCCGCCGCCCGCTCCCTGCCCCCGGACACAGAGGTCTTCTTCGCCCACCAGCCCCTCGCCGACCCGCACTCCACGCTCGACCTGCGCCCCTGGATGGACCAGACGCCCCTCACCCTGCCGTCCCGCACCAGCCTCCACCTCGTCGTCACGTACTTCCAGAAACTAGGCCTGCGGTACATGCTCCTCACGGACAAGGGCGCCCTGCAGGGCCTGCTCACCAAGAAGGACGCGTGGTACGTCCTCGAGGGGTCCGAGGAGGCGAGGAGGAGTCGCAGTAGCCACATGCAAAGTGCTTCTCGGGCGTCCTCACGAGCAGGATTCTACCGCGAGGACGGAGACGGTGAAGAGCGCGGTCTGTTGCGCATGGATGACGACGCAGCGTCATTCTTATAGATATGTCTGCCTTTTTCTCTTCATGTAGAAATCTTTTTTTTTCTTTGTCATAGACAGTTTCAAGATCCAACGTCAATGATTCGCCATACATGTACATCGCCATGAACTTCATGTTTCATCTCCTCTTTGCAATGACCAAGACGACGAAGCAAGGCTGCACGTGCAGTCTGACCCTTTGATCATGAGGACCCCCCCCCTCCCTCCCCCACCCCTCTTTTGACACACGTCCTCTAATACTCAAAGTCATCATCCACAGCCGGCCCCTTGCTCGACGTCACGCTCTCCTGCTTCCTGTACATCTCAGCCACCTGTCTACTGCTCGTCGCCTCGTCCGGCTTCTTGTCGTCCCTGATCTTGATGAACCGCGGGAACCTCAGACTGATGCCCTTCTCGCCCGCCGGGTCCACGCCCTCCCTGCATCCGGCCTTGTACCGCGGGCTGAGCGTCAAGTCCGCCGTCTTGACCTCCCACACGTAGCGCGGCTCGAACCACACGTCCGGCTGGTGCTGCCCGCCCGCGGAGTGCGCGTAGAAGGGCTTGGGCCGGTCGATGACGATGGCCGAGAGCTGCGCGTGCAGGTCCTCGAGGACCTGCTCGCTGAAGCCCGTGCCGATGTTGCACACCGTCTCGTACGTGTCGGCGGCCGGGTTGTAGCAGGCGAGCAGGAACGCGCCGTAGACGGAGGTGCGTTTCCCCTTGCCGTGGTAGGCGCCGAGGACGACGAGGTCGAGGGAGTCGCCGATGCCCGAGAGGTAGTCCTTCTTGATCTACATCATTCAAAGTCAGCACCCGCGTCCGAGTTTCCCTTGTCACTGCATTGTTCAAACGGGGCCCCGGGGGGGGGGGGGGTTTGGAGGAGCTAGCCTACCTTGAGCCAGTTCCGGCTTCGTTTGCTGGGCTCGTACCCGCTCTCGGCGCCGTCCAGCATCTTGACCATCAAGCCCTCGCAGGACGCCTTGACGCTCTCGTCCAGGAAGTGCTGGATATCTTCGAGCTCCTGCCCGTTCATGTACGTTGCGAACGCGAACTCGCCCTCCTTGGGCACGAACGCCTCCTCCAGCAGCGCGCGGCGCTCGCGCAGCGGCTTCTCGACCACGGCCTCGCCGTTGAGGTAGAGCAGGTCGAACGCGAAGACGCAGACCTTGATCTTGACGTCCTCGACCTTGACGTCCTTCCTCTTGCGCGTCATGAGCTGCTGGAACGGCAGGACCTTCTTGGCCTCGGTGTCCCACGCGACCGTCTCGCAGTCGAGCACGAAGCTCTTGGTCCCCGGCTTGACCCACGTGTGCAGCTTGGCGAGGATGTCGGGGTACTTCTTGGACAGGTCCTCCGAGTTGCGCGAGAAGATGCTAGCGACGCCGGACGCGACCGGCCGGGACGCGCTGGCCGTCGACTCGCTGAGCTTCTGCGCGGAGTCCTCGGCCACGTAGTGGATCTGGGCGCGCTCTCCGTCGTACTTGTACTCGCACGTGAAGTTTTGGCCCTCGAAGCGGTCGAGCACCTCGGTGATGGCCTTGGTCGGTTTGGCCAGCATGGGCTTCAGCGGGACGCCGGGCCGCAGCTTGCAGCTCTTCCTCAGGTTCATGATGCCGTGCTCCATCATCGCCGGGATGATCACGTCGTAGCTCGGGAGTTCGCTAGCAAGCAACCAGTCAGCACATCATCTCGTCTCGTCGCATCGCATCGCATCGCATCTCGCCCGCGTCCTCTCTGCGAAACCGACCTGTAGACCGTCTTGAGCACGGACTCGCCCTTCTCCAAGTCGGCGGTGCTCGGCACGGTGCCCCTGGCCTCGGCCTCGTGGCACACCGCGGCCTGGGCCAGTGAGACCAGGACCGTCTTCTCCGCGAGCCCGAGCCTCAGCTTGCCCTCGAGGAAGCGCACGATGTACTTGGCCTCGCTCGGCCCGCCCTTGTCCGTGGTGATGTCGAACTTGTGCGTGGAGTAAGCATCCGCCGCCGACAGCAGCTTCTTGATCCCGTCCACCTTGCGCCCCTGCGTGCCGCTGCCCGTTACCGTCGCGATGTGCATTAGCCCCTGGAGCACGCCCGCGATCGTCAGCGCCTTGGGCTTGAACATGGTCGGCTGCGTCGACCGGCTCTTGAGCGCCACCAGGCCCAGGTCCCCGATCTCCTTCTGGTCCGCCTTGATCACGGCCAGGCTCCGGCCCGTCGTCTCGCCGATGGCCTTCATGATGAGCGACTCGCCGATGCCCAGCTCGATGCCCGCGTAGTCGGGCGCGAGCTTGTTGATCATCAGCAGCACCGTCGGCAGCAGGTCCCCCGGCGTCAGCCGCATCACCTGCCGCAGGAACCGCGCGCAGTAGTCCATGATGACCAGCCGCTTCGTCGTCAGCTCGATGAGCGAGAACGTCGCGCACAGCGCCGCGTACGGCACCGGCTTCCCCGGCTCCCAGTCGGGATACGCATCCTGCTCCTTCTTCACCAGCACGGTCTGCGCGGCCTTGCGCGCCTTGGCCTTGACCTTGGGTTTCACCTCCGCCCCAGACGACGCCGAGCCTGCCGACTCCTCGCCGTCCGAGGACGCCTCGTCCACGGCCTTGTTGGCCTCCTGGTCCACCTCCATCTCGTCTTCGTCCCTCTTGGCCTTTGGCGATCTCGACTTGCGTTTCGGGCTCGCCGGCTTCTTCTCCTTGTCTTTTGTCGGCGTCGTCGTCGGCGTCGTTGTCGTCGTCTTCATCTTTGTGTTCTTCTTCTTCTTCTCCTCCTCCACCGCACTCTTCGCTTCCCCGCTCGACTCCTCTCCATCCTCATCCTCGACCTTTGCGCGGCGCCGCCTCGCCCTCTTCGCAGCAGGAACCACATCCTCGTCTTCCATCTCCACGTCCCCGTCCCCATCCGTCGCACTCGTCTTCTTCGACGGGGACTTGGGCGGAGACTTCGGCCTGCCCCGCTTCTTGGGCTGCACCGCCTCCGGATCAGCATTCTCCCCCTGCCCCGCCCTCGGCGCAAACGACAGCGTCGTCTGCCTCTGGGCCGCCCCGGGCTTCGCCCCGAAGAACCTCCTGCAATCCCGTCAGCGCCATCCACAGTCGCATCCCCAAAGTCATCCCCGCTGAACAGCCCCCCCCAAAAGAAAAATAAAAAAAAGAGAGAGAAAAAGAAGAAGAAAAAGGGCAGACATACCCAAGCGTGGCCTGCCTCGGTGCCATGCTGCCGATCGAGGTCCGCGCCGCCACCACCACGCTCAACGGCCTCGGTAACAGTGAGCGTATGACAACCGCCCTTCCAATCGCAGACATGAAAGAGAGCAATAATCTTTCTCTCTCACCCTCTCTCTCTCTCTTTATTTTTTTTGATTGATATCGTCGAAGGTGAATGCGGGAACGAGCAATTGTCGAGTCCGGCCGGGTTGTCAAGGGCAGACTTGAGATTGTTTTTGATTCTAGGCAGCTGCTGGCAGTAGTAGTAATTCCAAGGTCACAGCTTGCGGCGTAACTCCGTACTAACAGTGGCAGGATGGAAGATTCGCCGGACGCGCCTGCAGTTTTCAGGTAAGTCGCGTCAACTCTAGGCAATCGCGCGTAAAGCCGCGCTCATCACGTGATAACGACATCACCACTGCCGGCGATTGCTGTTTTCGGTCTAGCGCCTTTGATGACTTATCTCTCTCTCTCTCTCTCTCTCTCTCCAAAAAGGGAATAGCGTCACTTGATGCTCGTCTTGGCCTCGAAATCGAGACTCAGACTTAAGACTCAGACTCAGACTCAGACTCGAGACTCGAGACTCAAGACTCAAGACTCAAGACTCAAGACTCAAGACTCGAGAACCCAGAGTTCGACCAAGTCAAAACCATGAACGGACGTCATCAGCATTAAGCATGTCCATTTCAAGAAGCCCTGCCGCGCCTTTCTCTATCTCAAGGGGATGTAATAGTACAAAAAGGCAAAGGCAAAGGCAAAGGCAAGGGGGAAAAGAGTCAGGGCCCCCGGTATAAACAGGTCAGAAATCCTCAATATTTATAAATCCCGCTCCTCTGCCTCCCATCCTTCTTTTCTTTTACTTTTTTCCGGATCCTGTCCCTGCCCCTCTTTGTTTTTTTTCCTCTCTCTCTCTCTCCCTCTCTTTGGCAAAAAAAAAAAAAACTTTCTCTTCCTCTCCCTCGTCCTCCCTCACTGAGAGAAGTAAAAGTTCTCCTCGTTGATGCGGCCGCGGATGTACTGCGGCTCGGTGCCCTTGGCGTAGATGTCCTCGAAGAGGATCTCGGGCTTGGGCTCGGGGATGGCCATGGCCTCGGCGGCGGCGACCTCGGCGGCGACGTGGCTGCGGGCGTCCTTGTCGATCTTCTTGAGGTCGTCCTCGGTGGTGACGTTCCATTCGAGGATCTTCTGCTTGAGGCCCGCGATGGGGTCGTTGGTCGAGCGCATGCGCTGGATCTCCTCGCGCGTGCGGTAGGTCGTGCCCGGGTCGGACATGGAGTGCCCGCCGTAGCGGTAGGTGACGTACTCGAGGACCATGGGGCCCTTGTCCGCGCCGGTCCACTCCTTGCCGTACTTGACAGCCGCCTTGACCGCGAGGACGTCCATGCCGTTGACCTTGAGGCCGGGGATGTACTGGCCGCGCTTGTAGTAGTCGGTCAGGGCCGAGGAGCGCGCGGCCGACGTGCCCATGCCGTACTTGTTGTCTGGGTGGATGATGGTCAGCCTGCACGCAATGTGTTCATGCGGACGACCCCTGATGCGTCCTCAGATTACCCCCCTTTCCCTCTTTCCCTCCCTGGCCCCCTCTCTCCCAAGGAAATCTCAGACCAAAGACTCACTCTCGCAGCCAAAGAGGGCGGGCAGGTTCCACAGCTTGGCCATGTTGAACGCCTCAAACACCTGCCCCTGGTTGCTCGCGCCGTCGCCGTACAGGATGACGGACGCGTTCTTGTTGCCGTTGTACTTGTGCGCGAACGCCAGTCCCGCGCCGACGGGCACCTGCGCGCCGACGATGCCGTTGCCGCCGTAGAAGTTCTTGGCAAACATGTGCATCGAGCCGCCCTTGCCGTACGCGATGCCCTCCCGCCGGCCCAGCAGCTCGCCGATGACGGACCGCACCGTCCCGCCGCGCATGATGGCGAACCCGTGGCACCGGTACGCCGTGATCAGGTCGTCGTCCTTGGTGATGGCGTGCTCGATGCCCACCGCGACCGCCTCCTGGCCCGTGGACAGGTGGCAGAACCCGCGGATCTTCTTCTCCTTGTACAGGCGGTCCGCCGCCATCTCCATCTGCCTGCGCGATTATTATTAGACTTGCCCGGCCGGTTGCTTCTTCCGTCGCGCTTCGCATTCTTCGCTCCTCCTCCGGCTCCGCGCGGGCGGGGGGGGGGGGCGGG